>VFSX01000002.1:1248207-1273207 GCA_016618255.1 Chlamydomonas sp. UWO 241 | reverse complement strand
ATTGGCATTTACATCGCGTGCATGCACGCGTGGGCATGCACACACACACACACACACACGCATGCATGCATGCATGCATGCATGCATGCATGCACACACACTCACACACACACACACTGCAGGCCAGCACGGCATCATCAGCGCTCGAAAAGCTCCTTCAGCGAGCGGTGGCAGTCGAGGCCATGGAGGCTCGTTGCACACATCTGCAGAGGCTGTTGGCTGATGCAGAGGAGAGGGAGGCAGTGGCGGTGCGGAGGTGAGTGCGTGTGTGTGTAGGGGTGTGTGTGTGTGTGTGTTTGTGTGTGTGTGTGTGCACCACGGGGGGGGGGGGGGGGGAGCAGAAAAAAATGTTGGAACACATGATGCAAAAAAACGACCCCCCTACCCCCCCCCCCCGTCTCACAAAATACGCCATGCATGGAGCCAGGACCAATGCGCATGGCTTCCTTGCAGTGAGGGCTGTCCATCGCAATGTCTAAGTTGTCAAAAGATGCCCAAAATCACCCCCAAGATCTAGCCATACCATGGCTTAGTCGGCGTGCACCAAGGAGTGTGGACCCTCCAGTTCACACTTTCCAGGCAGATTCAGGGTTGACTCTCCTGAGGTGTTTTATTGTGCTCTCCAAGAAGATTCAGATGGCATCGGTCCCGTTTCAATCCATTAAGGTCGCTCGACTCCCTAGGTGGGCACTTGTTGCATCATAGGGAGCACGCGGAGGGGTAGGGCATTGAGAAGGTGGGGACCCCCACCCTATAACCCAGGGTCACTCTTAGAGTGGATTCGTGCTCCTCTCATCAAGGCGGTTCCAATGGTGGTCTTCCCGTCGAAAATGGCCCACTGGAAAGAAATTGCTGAACCCCCCGTAGAAAGCTCTAGACTCCCCAACGTGGAGCTAATATTTCGGCCCCCAGGTGTCCAACTTCAAAAATTCCGACGGTTTTGGGACATTCACAGCAAGGAGACAAGATCCCATCATGTGTTCCATTTCTGCCCCCCCCCTTGGTGTGCACATGTAGAAAGGCTGTTGGTGGAGACTCACGAGCGCGAGGGAGTGGCAGTACGAAAGTGTGCATGTGTGTGTGTGTGTAGAGAGGCTGTTGACTGGTGCTGGGGAGAGGGAGGGGGTGGCGGTGCGGAAGTGCGTGTGGTCGATTCGAGAGCCTGTCGAGCCCACAGCCTATGCTGCCTATGCCGGCGTATGAGATATGCGCTTGTGCACCGTGAAACTGAGGCATGCAGGGTGTCTGGTGCGTGTGTGGTGCGGATGCTAATGAGAGGCAGCGCAGCCTGGAAAGGCGTGAAGAGTGGTGGGCTGCACATGCGATCGAGGCAGACACACGCACACACACACACACATCTGCGCACAGGCTGGAAAATTGTGGTGGACTGCTCTTGCAATCGAGGCAGACACACACACACACACACACACACATATACCCACAAACACACAGACACATAAACACACACAGACGCACAAAACATGCACACATCTGCACGCAGGCTGGAAGAGTGGTGGGCTGCAAGTGAGATTGAGGCAGACACACACACACACACACACACACAAAAAAAAACATCTACGCACAGGCTGGAAAAGCGTGGTGGACTGCTCGTGCAATCGAGGCAGACACACACACACACACATACACACACAATGTGTCTGTGCCCAGGCTGGAGAAGCGTGAGGAATGGTGGGCTGCGCGTGCGATTGAGGCAGCACGAGAGGCAGAGGCAGCGCTGCAACACGCGCGTGCGGGTGAGTGTCGGTGGGAGGGGGGGGAGCTTTCAGACCCTGAGCCATTGAATGTGCGGGTGAGTGGGCAGCGGGTTGACAATCCTCAAACCTGAAGCCCTAAACCTGAAGTCAAAACCTAAATAGTATGACCCTTAAGAGGCGGCAAGAGAGGCGGAGCTAGCACTGCCGCATACATGTGGGTGTGTGCTTGTGTGTGTGTGTGTGTGTGCATGTGTGTGTGCGAGCATGTGTGTGCAGACGAAGACATACGCATGGCGGGCGGGGCCCTTAAACACACACACACACACACGCACAAATACAGGCGCGGACGAAGACATACGCAAGGCGTGCGAGGCCCTCAAACACACAAACACACACACACACACACACACACACACACGCGCACACGCACACGCACACACGCATGCAGATGCAGACGAGGACCAACGCATGGCGCGCAAGACCCTCAAACACACACACACATGCAGGCGCGAAGTCTGAGCGCACGCATGCACACACACGCACGCGCACACACACACATGCACACACACACACACACACACACACATGCAGGCGCGGACGAAGACGTGCGCATGGCGCGCGAGGCCCTCCAGTCTGAGCGCGAAGCAATGTGTGCGTCTGCGTACCACGACGGGGTGGCAAAGGTGTGCGTGTGTGTGTGTGTGTGTTTTACACACACACACACTTTTTACCGTCACGCCTACGGCGCTGACCAAGGGCGCCACCGAACTTAGGACAGCCCTGCGGATCGCCCCAACTTTCCCGCACCAGTCAGCGTCTGACCTGCGACCCTGAATGTCTGGGACATTCAGGGACATCGCCCTTGCCCCACCGCCACGCCCACCCAGGGGGTCTCCCCCTGGCACCAGCACCTGCGGGCAACCTAGCCTCCCCCGCCCCTGCAAGGGCGCGCACTGGCAGGACCCAAGCACAGCGCACTCTGGCACTTGTCCCCCACGGTGCGCATGTAAACCCCGACTATGTGTGTGTGTATGTGTGTGCATAGCAATGTGCGCAGCGACATACCACGACGGGGTGGCAAAGCTGTGTGTGTGTGTGTGTGCATGCGTGCGTGTGTGTGTGTCTGTGTGCGTGTTTGAGTGTGTGTGTGTGTGTGTGCAAAGCAATGTGCGTGGCAGTATTTCATTCCGGAGGTGGCAGACTCACACACACACACTCACACATGCACGCGCACACGCACACACACACACACACACACACGTGCTGCAGGGACGGCGTCATGGAGAGGAAGAGCTCCGCCAGCTCCGCCGCGCATCAGCAGAGGCGGGTGCAGACGCACGGGTACACGCAGAGCGAGTGGAGGCTCTCCAGGTTTGTCTAAAGCCTCGCAGAGTTTGTGTGTGTGTGTGGGTGTGAGGGGCACCAGCAGAGGCGGGTGCAGACACACGGGTGCACGCAGAGCGAATGGAGGCCCTCCAGGTTTGTCTTAAGCCTTGCAGGGTTTGTGTGTGTGTGTGTGTGAGGGACACCAGCAGAGGCGGGTGCAGACGCACGGGTGCACGCAGAGGGAGTGGAGGCTCTCCAGGTTCGTCTAAAGCCTCGCAGGGTTTGTGTGTGTGGGTGGGTGCGAGGGACACCAGCAGAGGCGGGTGCAGACGCACGGGTGCACGCAGAGCGAGTGGAGGCTCTCCAGGTTCGTTTAAAGCCTCGCAGGGTTAGTGTGTGGGTGGGTGCGAGGGACACCAGCAGAGGCGGGTGCAGACGCACGGGTACACGCAGAGCGAATGGAGGCTCTCCAGGTTTGTCTAAAGCCTCGCAGGGTTTGTGTGTGTGTGTGGGTGTGAGGGGCACCACCAGAGGCGGGTGCAGACACACGGGTGCACGCAGAGCGAATGGAGGCCCTCCAGATTTGTCTAAAGCCTTGCAGGGTTTGTGTGTTTGTGTGTGGTTGAGGGACACCAGCAGAGGCGGGTGCAGACACACGGGTGCACGCAGAGCGAATGGAGGCCCTCCAGGTTTGTCTTAAGCCTTGCAGGGTTTGTGTGTGTGTGTGTGTGAGGGACACCAGCAGAGGCGGGTGCAGACGCACGGGTGCACGCAGAGCGGGTGGAGGCTCTCCAGGTTCGTCTAAAGCCTCGCAGGGTTTGTGTGTGTGGGTGGGTGCGAGGGACACCAGCAGAGGCGGGTGCAGACGCATGGGTGCACGCAGAGCGAGTGGAGGCTCTCCAGGTTTGTCTAAAGCCTCGCAGGGTTAGTGTGTGGGTGGGTGCGAGGGACACCAGCAGAGGCGGGTGCAGACGCACGGGTACACGCAGAGCGAATGGAGGCTCTCCAGATTTGTCTAAAGCCTCGCAGGGTTTGTTTGTGTGTGTGTGTGAGGGACACCAGCAGAGGCGGGTGCAGACGCACGGGTGCACGCAGAGGGAGTGGAGGCTCTCCAGGTTCGTTTAAAGCCTCGCAGGGTTAGTGTGTGGGTGGGTGCGAGGGACACCAGCAGAGGCGGGTGCAGACGCACGGGTACACGCAGAGCGAATGGAGGCTCTCCAGGTTTGTCTAAAGCCTTGCAGGGTTTGTGTGTGTGTGTGTGGTTGAGGGACACCAGCAGAGGCGGGTGCAGACGCACGGGTGCACGCAGAGCGAATGGAGGCTCTTCAGGTTCGTCTTAAGCCTCGCAGGGTTTGTGTGTGTGTGTGTGTGTGTGAGGGGCACCAGCAGAGGCGGGTGCAGACGCACGGGTGCACGCAGAGCGAATGGAGGCTCTCCAGGTTCGTCTAAAGCCTCGCAGGGTTTGTGTGTGTTGGGGTGGGTGGGTCGGGGGGGGGGGGATCAGCAGAGGCGGCTTAGGACGCACGTGTGCATGCAGAGCGAATGGCGGCTCTCCAGGTTCGTCTTTGGCCTCACAGAGGCTGTGGGTGTGAGTGTGTGTGATGGTGGTGGGGGGGGGGGGGCAGCAGAGGCGGCTTCGGACGCACGTGTGCACGTGGAGAGGATGGCGGCTCTTCAGGTGTGTGCCTATGTACCCTGCATGCTCTTCCTCACACACACGCACGTTCGCACACACGCACGCGCACACACACATACACACACACCAACACAGGCCGAGCTGTCCTCGTCGCGCACATCCGTGGCAGTCCTACGGCGTGACGCCGAGCACACACACGCACGCACACACAAACGCAGGCTGAGCTGTCCTCATCGCGTGCATCCGTGGCAGCCCTATGGCGTGATGCCAAGAAAACACACGTACACACACACACGCACACACACACACACACGCACACCAAAGCAGGCTGAACTGTCCTCATCGCGTGCATCCGTGGCAGCCCTACGACGTGATGCTGAGCGCGAGTCAGCATCATCGGAGCTTGCCCTGGTGCGCGAGGCGGCGCTTCGGGAGGCTGCGGTGAAGGTGTGTGTGTATGTGTGTTGTTTCTTATTCTGCAGACATACCTTGACACCCTGGACCTACGCCAATGCAGTGTTGACCCACCCACCATGGCAATGTTGCATTGTCGCACGAGGCACGGTGTTAGGCCCTCAAATCCTTACCCTGACCTTTACACCCTAACCGCTTAACCCTTGCAGGAGGCGCGGCGTGAGGGCGACGCACGCGTGGCGCGGGCCATGGCAGAGGTGAGGTTGGGGGGAGAAGCATTCGGCGCTCTCTCCCTCTCTCTCTCTGTGTCTCTCTCTCTCTCTCTCTCTTTCTCTCTCTCTTTGCTTAGCTGCCTTGCACGCCCACTGGGCCAGCGACCCCCCCCCCCAATCTCTCTCTACTTCTCTCTCTCTGTGCGTCCCTCTCTCCCTCCCTTCCTCCCTCTCTCTCTCTCTCTCTCTCTCTCTCCCTCTCCCCGTCACTTTCTCCTTCTCTGTCTTTGATGCCTGAAGCGCCTGCATGTGCGTGTCTCCCTCCCTCTCCCTCTCCCTCTCCCTCTCCCTCTCTCCCTCTCCCTCTCCTCTCCCTCCCTCTCCCTCTCCTCTCCCTCTCCCTCTCCCTCTCCAGCCTCTCCTCTCCCTCGCCTCTCCTCTCCTCTATCCCTCCTCTCCCTCTCCCTCTCCCTCTCCCTCTCCCTCTCCTCCCTCCCTCTCTCCCTCACTCTCCCTCCCCCTCGCTCCTCCCTCCTCTCCCTCTCTTCTCCCTCACTCTCCCTCCCTCCCTCCTCCCTCCTCCTCCCTCCTCTCCTCCTCCTCCTCCCTCCTCCTCTCCCCCCCTCTCCCTTCCTCCTCTCCATCCCTCCTCCTCCTCTCCCTCCCCTCTCCCTCCTCCCTCCCCCTCCTCCCCCTCCCCTCTCCCTCCCTTTCCTCAATCTCCCTCCTCTCCCTCCCTCCCATCCCCCTCCCCCCACTCCCTCCTCCCTCTCCCTCCCCCCCTTCTCCTCCCTCCCTCCCCCCTCCCTCCACCCTCCCCCTCCCTGCCCCCCGCCACCCCCATCTCCCCCCTTACAACACGCACACACCCAGGAACTGCCTTGTGACCGCGGACAGAGGACGTGGCAGCCGAGGGAGTTGCGAGCGCGTTTGTTTTCATATTCCCCTCCCATCGACCTCTCCCTCCCTCCTCCCTCTCCTAGAGGCCTCTCCCCTCCTCCCCTCCCTCCCCTCCCCCCCCTCTCCCCCCTTCTCTCCATCTCCCTCCCTCTTCCCTCCCCCTCTCCCTCCCCTCCCCCTCCTCCCTCCCTCTCCCTCCCCTTTCCTTCAATCTCCCTCGCCCTCTCCCTCCTCCATCCCTCCCTACATCTCCTTCCTCCCTCTCCCTGCCCCTCCTCTCGCTACCTCTCCCACCCTCCTCCCTCCCTCTCCCTCTCCCTCCGCCACCCCCATCTCCCTCCCCTTCACAAACACGCACACACACCCAGGAACTGCCTTGTGACCGCGGACAGAGGACGTGGCAGCCGAGGGAGTTGCGAGCGCGTTTGTTTTCATATTCCCCTCCCTCGACCTTCCCTCCCTCCCTCCCTCCCTAGAGGCCTCTTTCCCTCCTCCCTCCTCCCTCCCTCCCTCCCTCCCTGCATTACCCTACCTTCACCACAGTGATTTCCTTTTCGGCTCTACACAGCCATTTGGCTGTATTCCGGCTGTACTTTGACCTTGCGCACAGCTCAAGCCATGCAGTGGTTTGTTAGCCTGATGGGCCCGCCAGACAGAGCTCGTCAAGAGCTTTCAGATGACCTATGTATGAGGACAAACGGTCGACGGGAGGTCAACGGTCAACGCGGTCAAAGCAAAGTCCGGATGTGGGATAATTAATCTAAATTCCTGAAAAGGAAAACACTGCTTCACCAGCACACACATCCCGGAACTGCCATGCGACCGCAGGCAGAGGATGTGGCAGCCGAGGCAGTTGCGAGCGCATGTGCGCGAGCTGACAGGGCCATGGTGAGAAAAATAGTGGAACTGCCTGTGTGTGTGTTTTGCATGTGTGTGTGTGCGTGCGTTTGTGTGTGCAGGCATGTGCGTGTGGTCGATTTTACAGTCCGTCGGACGCCTTTGATGGCGCATTAGACCCGTGTGTGTGTGTGACGTCAGCGCTGTCGAACTGCCTATGTGTGCGTGTGTGCATGCACGCGTGTGTGTGTGTGTGTGTGTGTGTGTGTGTATGTGTGTGCAGTGTGGTGTGTGTTGGCAGGTGTCTGAGAGTGAGTGCATGACACACCCACAAAGATACAGTTACATCGGCTTTCCAGCAAAGACTACCTTCTAGTCCTAGTACCACCGCCTAGACCAAGGTCCAGTTCTGGCCCTAACAATAACCTTTGAGGGGCGGTAGCCACCAGCCGGCTGCCTGCCAACGTGTCGTCCCAGAGCAAAGATGAGAGCTATTGTGCGACGCCTTCAAAATGGTGAGAAACACACCGCTGATGAACCCTATGGGAGCCTCCACACTTTGACTCCCACAATGACACTTCATAGGATGATAGATCACAGTAAGGGGAACCCTCACCTTCCAGGGCAGGTTGTAAAATGAAGAAACGCTGCGTCGGCAGCAATCCCTATATGAAACATGGGATATTTCATACCCCCCCTCCCCTGCCCCTCCCCCTAGGCCGAGGTTGGCTTTAGGCCCTCGCGGCGCGTGTGTCATCGCGTGAGCTGCGTGATGGGCAGTGATTTTGTTTTCAGTTTTTTCTAGATACTTTCTGGGCGCCGGAGTGCCCTGTTGACCGCCTTGACTACTGCCTCAGCGTTGACCATTGACCGTCAAACATGGGTCATTTTCAAGCTTGTGACGAGCTCTATCCGATGGGATCGTTAGCAAGCAACTTGGTTGGGTGCGCTGTATCTGATGGGATCGTCACGAGTCAAGTGGCTCCCAATGGCTCCCAGAAGCCCAAAACAAAATGACTGGTGATGGGACCTCCCACTCACCCACCCACCGGAGGCGTCGCACGAGGAAGCATCACTGCGCGAACGTGCGTCGTCATCTGAGCTGGTTGGTGGGCACTTGCAAGTGCCGATTGGCAGGCACACATACACGCACGCACACACACACACACATACACACACACAGGCGGAGGCATCGGACGAGGCAGCATCACTTCGCAAACGTGCTTCGTCATCTGAGCAATCGGTGGCAGAACTGGCACAGAGTCTGACAGAAGCAGAGGAACAGGTGTGTGTTTGTGTGTGTGCGTGTGTGCGTGTGTGTGTGTGCGTGTGGGTCTCCGTCTCTTCTCTCTTTCTCTCTCTCTTCCTGTCTCTGTCTCTGTCTCTCTGCCTCTGTCTCCGTCTCTGCCTCTGTCTCTGCCTCCGTCTCTCTCTCTCCCTCTTCCCTCTCTCTGCCAACACAGACACGCACGCATCCACACGCAGCGCTCTCAAGGACCTCTGAAGAACTCCTGCAAGGAACGCTGTCTCTCTCTCAAGAATCCGTCTCTCTCTCTATCTCTCTCGCTCGCTCTCGCTCTCGCTGTTGCTGTTGCTGTCTCTGTTGCTGTCTCTCTATATATAGCTCTCCCTCTCTCTCTCTCCCTCTCTCTCTCTCTTCCAACACTTACACACATGTACACGCATTCACACGCAGCTCTCGTGCGCACCTGGAGGCGGGTACTGAGCTGCGACAGAGGCTGGACTCTCCACGCATGCCACACAGCCAAAACTCACACACATGCCCACATTCACTCGAATGCACACATTCGCACGCAGCTCTCGTGCGCGCACACACACACACACACACGCCAGTTTGGGGGCACCGCGATTGTGTGAGGGAATCACGCCGATGCGTGCGTGTACCTGGAGGCGGGTGCGGAGCTGCGGCGGAGGCTGGACCCTCCACACTTGCATAGCCGACACTCTCACGCGTGTACACATTGTCACGCAGCTATCGTGTGCACGTGCTGACGCACGTGCACACATGGAGGCGGGTGCGGAGCTGCGGCGGCAGCTTGATTCGACAGCTGACCTGGCACAGAGGCTGCAGGAGGCTGAGGAGCAGGTGTGCGTGTCTCTCTCTATATCTTCTCTCCCTCTCTCGTTCTCTTTCTCTCTCTCTTCTCTCCCTCAATATTTTTCTCTCTCTCTTTCTCTCTTGGTTGCTGTCTCGCTCTTTTGATCGCTCCCGCTCTCTCTGACTCTCTCTCACGCGCGCGCGCGCGTGTGCCAAAACTCACACGCACGCATGCATTCACTCACAGCTCACGCGAGTGCGTGCGGATGCGCGTGCGCACGAGGAGACGGGCGGGGAGCTGCGGCGGAGGCTGGACTCCACGGCGGTGCTGTTAGAAGAGCGGACAGAGTCTGCTATGGTAAGCCGCGCACATACATGCACATGTGTACACACATTGCCCTACCACAATCCCAACTCCTGAGGCACGCAAGTGGAGGCGGCCGTAGCGCCTCAGGCGGTCGGGGTGACGCCCCAGGCGGCGTTGTGCGCCTACGGCGGTCGGGGTGACGCCTAAGACGGTCGGGGGTGACGCCTGAGAAAGTGATGGGGTTGTGGGGTGTTCTGATGCATAATTTGGTATTCCACCCCGGGTTCAATGGCAACAGGGGTCAGCCAAGGTAAGGTTTTTTTTTATCCAGCCAATGTTGGGAGCCGGCAGGGAGCTGAGGCAGAGGCTGGACTCGACGGCGGTGCTGCTGGAGGAGCGGACAGAGTCAGCCATGGTGAGACGCGCACAGGTGCACACGCGTTGTGGGGTGTTCTGATGCAACCCTTGGTATTCTACCTCGAGTTCAATGGCAGCAGGGGTCAGCCAAGGTAAGGGGTTTTTATCCAGCCAATGTTGGGGGCGGGCAGGGAGCTGAGGCAGAGGCTCGACTCCACGGCGATGCTGCTGGAGGAGCGGACTGAGTCAGCCATGGTTAGATGCGCACAGGTACACACGCATTGCCCTACCAAAATCCTTATTCCTGAGGCGCGCAAGTGGAGGCGGTCGGGGTGACGCTTCAGGCGGTGTTGGGCGCCTCAGGCGGTCGGGTGATGCCTAAGGCAGTCAGGGTGCGCCTCAGGCGGTCTCAGAGCGCCTGAGGCGCCACCTGATCCACGCAAGTGAAGGCGCGCCTGAGGCGCCACCTCAGGCGTTGGGGAAGTGGTGGCATTGTGGGGTGCTTTGATGCGACCTCTGGTATTCCACCGCGAGTTCGATGGCAGCAGGGGTCAGTTACGTTTAGGGGGGTTGATCCAGCCAGTGCTGGTGAGTGGCATAAACTTTTGGCGCCCATTGTAACCGCCTGGGTTCGAATTTGAAAAATCTAAGACCACCATCGGATAGCCAGAACTGTAACCTGTCTGCCCACCGCTTCATGTCCAAATCGACCCAGCACAGCTCTCGTGCCATGCAAACGAAACTGTGGTCAAAAACTTTGGTCCCGAACAACAGGGGGGTCGTCAACTAAGATAAGTGGCCATCAGGAGGCGGGCAGGGAGCTGCGGCAGAGGCTCGACTCGACGGCGGTGCTGCTGGAGGAGCAGACAGAGTCTGACATGGTGAAGGGTTTTGATCTTGCCAGTGTGCAGCTCTCATTTGTTGTTATCTGGGACTCCGCGTCGGCAGGCAGCTGTTTTGTGGCTTTTAGCTTTTGGGCCCTGTGTTTTTACTCAGGGTTGAGGCGCTCCTGTTGTGTGATGCTTTCGACAAAGACGATCATGCACGCAGGCCGATGCAGCGCGCTGGCGCGACGCTGCCACTTCTCCGTCGTCGAAAGCTCAACACAACGGGAGCGCCTAGACCCTGAGAAAAAACACAAGACCCGGAAAGGCTTCAGCTACTGCTGTAGGCACCTGGAGGTACTCCACGCGTGCAACCCTCATGCCTTGATCTTGCACGCAGGCCGATGCAGCGCGCTGGCTTGACGCTGCTACTGTGGCGGAGGCGGCGCAGGGCTCGCTGTCAGACGAGCTGTCGGGCATGCAGGTGCGCGTGCGCCGCGTTGCGAAAGGGTTGAGGTTTGAGGGTTTAGGGGTTTGCTTTCGGATTTTGGGTTTCGGGGCAATCGTTCAGTCATGTTCTTAGGATGGGAATGTATTGATGTTTGTACTTTTCTCTTCACTTGCCTTGCAAGGTCTCCAGAAATTGATTTGTAGCTTTGCGCACAACTTCGTGGGGGTGTCCAAAACAAATCTTACTCGCTAAGGCACAGGCCCTGTGCGGAAAGCTGATTCTTTTGAGCTTGCTGCAAGGTTCAGCTTTTGGAGGCTGGGATGAAGCTTTCAGGTTTGGGGTTCAAAGTCCAGAGTTTCGCTTTTGTGTTTGGGGTTTTCGGGGTTTTGCCGTCGGTTTTTGGCAGATGCAGGAACTGGTTAGGCAGCCTGAGATTGCAGCTCCCTCTAAGCCACCCCGAGCCACGCCCCACGCGTGCGCACAATTAACTGTTTACAGTGTGTAAAGTGTAAACTGGGCAGCTTCTCGAGGATGGGGGCAGCTTCTTCTCAGGGGCGGCCTCACCCACGTGCGCAGTGATTTTGCTTTCGGTTTTGTTCACAGCCGGATTTGGCTTTGACCGCATTGGCAGTTGACCTCCCATCGACCGTTTCCCTTGCATATTAGTAATTTCAAAGCTCTTGACGATCTCTGTCTGGCGGGCTCATCAGACTTACGATCCACTCTGGATGGGCTGATCTGTTTTCAAGGTCAAAGTACAGCCGGAATACAGCCAATGCGTAGAGCCAAAAATAAAATGACTGCATGTGCGCACTCTCCCTCACACTGACGCACGCTTCCTGGCGGATGCAGGTGGCAGCGTCGCAGCTGGCTGACAAGACCGAGGAGCTAGAGGTGCGTATGTGTGTGCATGCAGGTGGCAGCGTTGCAGCTGGCTGATAAGACAGAGGAGCTAGAGGTGCGTGTGTGTGTGTGTGTGTGTGTGTGTGTGTGCATGCAGGTGGCAGCGTCGCAGCTAGCTGACAAGACCGAGGAGCTAGAGGTGCGTGCGTGTGTGTGTGTGTGTGTGTGTGTGTGTGTGTGCATGCAGGTGGCAGCATTGCAGCTGGCTGATAAGACAGAGGAGCTAGAGGTGCATATGTGTGTGTGCGCGCGCGTGTGCGTGTGTGTGTGCATGCTGGTGGCAGCGTCGCAGCTGGCTGGCAACACAGAGGAGTTAGAGGTGCGTGTGTGTGTGTGCACGTGTGTGTGTGTGTGTGTATGCAGGTGGCAGCGTCTCAGCTGGCTGACAGGACCGATGAGCTAGAGGTGCGTGTGTGTGTGTGTGTGTGCATGCAGGTGGCAGCGTTGCAGCTGGCTGATAAGACAGAGGAGCTAGAGGTGCGTGTGTGTGTGTGCACGTGTGTGTGTGTGCATGCAGGTGGCAGCGTTGCAGCTGGCTGATAAGACAGAGGAGCTAGAGGTGCATGTAAGTGTGTGCGCGTGTGTGTGTGCGTGTGTGTGTGTGTGTGTGTGTAAGCATGCAGGTGGCAGCGTCGCAGATGGCTGACAATGCAGAGGAGTTAGAGGTGCGTGTGCATGTGGTGTGTGAGTATTTGTGCAGAGCGCACGCACGCCATGCGCACTCCCACCCCTCCACTCTCCTTCATGCGTGAACACACGCACGCAGGCCGAGACACGCAGCCTTCGATCTGCACTCGCGTCCGCCCAGCGCGCGTCATCAGAGCAGGCGGCAGAGCCAGCCACACTCAGCGCTCGCGCACCATGCTCACTCACCCCCTCCCGTCCTTCTCTCACATGCACGCAGGCCGAGAAACGCAGCCTTCGATCTGCACTCGCGTCCGCCCAGCGCGCGTCATCAGAGCGGGCTGCAAAGGCAGCTACACTCAGATCAGCGCACGCACGCCACGTGCACTCGGCCACCCACTCCACTCTCCTTTACCCACACACGCACGCAGGCCGAGACACGCAGCCTTCGCGCTGCACTCTCGTCCGCACAGCGCGCGTTATCAGAGCAGGCGGCAGAGTCAACCACACTCAGACAAGCGCACGCATACCATGCACTCAGCCACTCCTTCCACTCTCCTTCACCCACAAACGCACGCAGGCCGAGGCACGCAGCCTTCACGCTGCACTCGCTTCTGCCCAGCGCACACCATCAGAGCAGGCGGCAGAGTCAGCCACACTCAGACAAGCGCACGCACACCATGCACTCAGCCACCCCTTCCACTCTCCTTCACCCACAAACGCACACAGGCCGAGGCACTCAGCCTTTGCGCTGCACTCGCTTCTGCCCAGCGCACACCATCAGAGCAGGCGGTGGAGTCAGCACCATTCAGAGCGCACGCACACCATGTGCATTCAGTCACCCCTTCCACTCTCTTTCACCCACAAACGCATGCAGGCCGAGACACGTAGCTTTCAATCTGCACTAGCTTCCGCACAGCGTGCGCCATCAGAGCAAGTCACCGAGCCAGAAGCCAGACACACTCAAATCAGCGCACGCACGCCATGTGCACTCACCCACCCACTCCACTCCCCCTCACCCACAACCGCACGCAGGCCGAGACATGCGGCCTTTGCTCTGCACTTGCTTCGGCCCAGCGCGCGCCATCAGAGCTGGCTGCAAAGTCAGCAGCGCTCAGAGCGCACGCGCGCCATGCTCATGCTCACCGGCCCCCTCCACTCTCCCTCACCCACAAATGCACGCAGGCAGAGACACGCAGCCTTCGATCTGCACTCGCCTCCGCTCAGCGTGCACTATCAGAGCAGGTGGCAGAGTCGGCAGCGTTCAGAGCGCAAGCTGTGGATGCTACGCGCGCCGCGACGGCGGCGGCGGGCGCCCTGGAGGTGCACGCAGATGCGTGCGCGGCGCTGCAGGTGTGTGTATTTGTGTGTGTGTGTGTGTGTTTGTGTGTGCGCGCGCGGGGGGGGGGGGCACGCGTGCCGCGACGGCGGCGGCGGGCACCCTGGATGTGCACGCAGACACGTGTGCAATACTGCAGGTGTGTGTGGTAGTGTGCGCGTGAGTGTGTGTCAAGGGGCAGGCACACACCCACACCCACACACTCACACACACACACACACACACACACACTAAATGCCGACCCACGGCCCCTGGAACACCACAAATGCAGCGCCAAGTTGACGCGATGCGCGCATCACACGCGGCGGAGATGGCCATGCTCGAGGCGGCGGCAGCGGCACACACACACACACACACACACACACACACACACACTAAAGCCCAAAGCCCAAACCCCAAACCCCCAATTGCAGCGCCAAGTCGACGCGCTGCGCGCGTCACACGCGGAAGAGATGGCCAGGCTCGAGGCTGATGCAGCGGCATGGCTGAGGCGCGCACAGGAGACGTACCAGGCCGGCATGCGCGCCGCAGGGGTGGGTTGGTTTATGAGGGGGTTGGTGTGGGGGGCGGGGAACGTGGGATTACGTGTGGTCACGCATAATAAGGCACGCCTGAGTCGCGCACAGGACACGCACCAGGCTGGGATGCGTGCTGCAGGGGTGGGTTGGTTTGTCAGGGTCTGGGGGGGTGGCACGTGGTATTGCGGGTTAAAGAGTTGTGGTCGTGCATAATAAGGCACGGCTGAGGCATGCACAGGCCACGTACCAGGCCGGCATGCGCGCCGCGGGGGTGGGTTGGTTTAAGAGGGGTTTGGTGTGTGGGGGGGGGCATGTGGGATTCCGTGTGGTCACGCATAATAAGGCACGGCTGAGGCGCGCACAGGCCACGTACCAGGCCGGCATGCGCGCCGCGGGAGTGGGTCTTTGGGCGGGATTCAGGGACTCGAATTTCCAACTGCACACACCCACACACAGCACAACGTCCAACAGCGCACACCCACACACAGCACAACTCTTTGCCTTCTTCGTGACAAAAGCAGAGGAGGCAGACCAGGCAGGCAGGCGCGCTGCGGGGGTGGGTCAAATGGCGGGATCCGCGGATTCGAATTCTCAACTGCACACACCCTGAACTGAGACGCATGGCGCGACCAGATGGACTAGAGCTAGTGCGATGGACACAGTCAATGTGTATCCACTGAGTGGACTAGTGCGGATGATAGTATCTGCCTGCCTCAGGGATTGAGTGCGCAAGCACAAGTCTAATACGCCATTAAAGGCGTCCAACAAGACTGTAAAATCGACCACACCCACACACAGCACAACTCTTTGCCTTCTTGGTGACGAAAGCAGAAGAAAAGGACCAGGCGGGCATGCGCGCCGCGGGGATGGGTCTTCGGACGGGGCGGGCACATTCACTTGCTCCTACTTACCTGAGCCTTAGCGCAACGCCTGTGTATGTGAGTGTGTATGTGTGTGTGTGTGTGTGTGTGATTGCGTGTATGCAGGAGAAGCTGAACCAGGTGCGCAAGCATCGACCACCTCATCCCTCCAGAAAATGAGCTGTCCAATGCACACACACACACACACACACCCCTTCCTGACCTCAGCCTAAACATAATGTGCGTGTGTGTGTGTGTGTGTGTGATTGCAGGAGAAGCTCGGCCAGCTGCGCCAGCGCCAGCACCTCATCGCGTCAAAAATGAGTCGTCCGATGCACGCCCTCACCCCCTCTTACTGACCTCAACCTTTACACAATGTGCGTGTGTGTGCGCGCAGGAGAAGCTCGGCCAGCTGCGCCAGCGCCAGCACCTCATCGCGTCAAAAATAGAGTCGGACGCAGAGCGCCACGAGCGCGCACGCGGCAGTTCTGCTGCAGCCGCATCAGCTGCAGGTGGGGTCGTGGGGGCGGTCGGGTTGCTGTGATGCATTGCAGTGTCTGTATGAGGGTGGGGGGGGGGGCGTGTGCAGTTACAGTTGCAGTTACATGGCATTCCAGCTAAGACAACACTAGTCCTAGTGCCACCGCCCTGTGAAGGACGATAGCCACCAGCCGGTTACCTGCCGTCTAGACTACCGCTCCCGCCGGCTAGTTTAGACCCAAACAAGTCCCTGAGGGACATGTCTGGCAAGGAACGTATAGGAAAGGACCGTCCTCCTCCTGGCCTTTGAGGCCAACCACGCCGGCTGTGCCGACTGGCGGCGCTGAAGCAGAAAAGTCCCCGCCTGGCATGGTGCACATGGTGGGCGTGTGCACGCCAAGCAAAGGCCAGAGGATAAGAGCCAACCCGCCGCTGGATCTGCTCTGCTGCATCTGCCGCAGCAGCCACAGGTGCCGCCTGCAGGTGCGGTCGTGGGGGCGGTCGTGTCTCTGGTGCTGACGAAGCATGTGCCTCTCCCTCCATATCTCCCGCTCTCTTTCTCTCTCTCTGTGTCTCTCTCTCTGTCTCTCTCTGTCTCTGTTTCTCCTCAATCTCTTGAGAGGCTCTCAAGGACCGATGTCTCTCCCTCGCCCTCGTTTTCGCCCTTCCCTCCTCCCTCCTCCCTCCTCCCTCCTCCCCCCTCCTCCCTCCTCCTCCTCCCTCCTCCCTCCCTCCCTCCTCCCTCTCCCTCCCCCTCCTCCTCCCTCCTCCCTCCTCCCTCCTCCCCTCTCCTCCCTCCTCCCTCCTCCCTCCTCCCTTCCCCTCCCTCCTCTCCTCCTCCTCTCTCCCTCCTCCCTCCTCCCCCTCCTCCTCCTCCCTCCCTCCTCCTCCTCCTCCTCCCCTCCTCCCTCCTCCCTCCTCCCTCCCCGCCTCCCGCCTCCCGCTCCCGCCTCCCGCCTCTCCCTCCCCCCTCCCTCCCCCCCCCTCGCCCGCTCCTCTCCCCTTCTTCCCCTCTCCCTCTCCGCCTCTCCCCTCTCCCCTCTCCCTCTCCCCTCTCCCCTCTCCCCTCTCCCCTCTCCCCTCTCCCTCTCCCCTCCCCCCTCTCTCCCTCCCCTCTCCCTCTCCCCCTCCCCTCTCCCCTCTCCCTCCCTCCCTCCCTCTCTCTCCCTCTCCCTCTCCCTCTCCCTCTCCTCCCCTCTCCCTCCTCCCTCTCCTCGCCCCTCGCCCCCCCCCTCTCCCTCGCCCCTCCCCCCCCCTCTCCCTCGCCCCTGCCCCTCTCCCCTCTCCCCTCTCCCTCTCCCTCCCTCCCTCTCCTCTCCCTCTCCCTCTCCCTCCCCTCTCCCTCTCCCTCCCCTCCCCACCCCCTCTCCTCTCTCCCCCCCCGTTCCCCCCTCGCCCTCTCCCCGCTCCTCCCCCTCGCCCTCTCCCCCCCCCCTGCTCCCCTCTCCCCTCCCCCTCTCCCCTCCCCGCTCCCTCAACAACCGCCATCCCGCCACCGCCGCAGGTGGCAGCAGTCGCCGGCCGGAGCTCTCGTCTGCGTCTGCGCTGCTCGACGGCCTGGAGGCGTGGCAGCCCGATGTGACACCGAACCGGCAGCGTCTGGACAAGCAGCGTCTAGACCGACAGCACCTAGACCAGCAGCGTGTCGATGCGGTCGGATGGGGGCGGCAGCAGCAGGAAGCGGCGGCAGCAGCAGGGGGGCGGCAGCAGCAGCGCCTAGACCAGCAGCGCATAGACCGACAGCACCTAGGCCAGCAGCGCGTCGATGCGGTCGGATGGGGGGGGGCAGCAGCAGGAAGTGGCAGCAGCAGCAGGGGGGCAGCAGCAGCAGCAGCGTGGCGCGGCGCCCCCCGTGGGGGACAGCCCTCCATGGGGCGGGCCCCACCAGGCATCCCAGCATGACGATTCCGTTGGAGGTGGGCGGCGGCAGCAGGGCATGGTGCGCGTGCCACCGGCGGGGGGCGGCTCCTCAGGGCGAGGGCCGCACCAGGCTGGGGCGTTCCAGCATGGGGGATTGGGAGAGGTGCTGCTGCCGCCGCTGCCACGGTACTAGCCCGGCGGAGGCGCGGTTCCATGTGGGGTTGGCTTCCCATCTGTTCATCCCATGGGGCAGTGTGGGCGTTTTTCGTTTCCGAGAGTGCAAATAGTGAGAGACCGAGTTGCTACAGTCTTGTGAATGGACAGGAGGGGGGGGGGGCAAGGGAGGGGAAAGAGGGGAAGGAGGGGAACCATGCCGAGTCCAAGTCCATGGTCCTGAGCAGTGGTGTCAGTAAGGAACCCGAGAATGTGCTGTTTGCCCCCCGCCATTGTAGGGAACATGCCGAATTGCCCCCGCAGGACACGTTTTTTTCGCGAAAAGTGTGAAAATCGAATTTCGCACTTTTCGGTTCGAAATTTCCGATTCGCCCCCGCAGTTTCCCCCCAAATTTCCAGGATTGAACCCGCAGCCTCCGCTGCAGGGGCCGCGGGGGCGCTAATGACACCACTGGTCCTGAGTGTATTCATGTTGATCATGGATAGGATAACAGGGGGGAGGCACCTTAGGGCCTGCTGGGCCATGTCTTGTTGTCTGTCCTCACGTGGGAGACGAAGCGGTGCTGACCAGGATTCTTCATGTGGGTTGGGGGCAGCCTTTGTTGGGCTATGTGGCTGGCTGCGTGTTGATTCTCTAGCGGGTCAATGGCAATGGAACAAGAGTCGGTATTACCCTGGCGCCCTGGCCCACTCCCTCCCCCCTCCTCTCTCCCCACACCCCTCATCTCTTCTCCTTAACACAGCACAGACACAGACACACTGCTCTTTTAAGATGCGCAAGCCCTTATGCTTTAATATCACGTGCGAGCTTGTTTACGCGTCGACCACAACAGAGCAGAGCTAGTCCATTATAATAGGTCCCAGGGCTTCGGGCTTAAGTAAACAAGCTAAAGTGAATATAAGCTGATAAGGGCTGGTAAGCCCCAAACCCTCAAACCTACAAACGGCGTCCAATCGTACGAATACGTCAGCCGCGCGCCTCCCGCCCGCCGTGCGGTTGCACACGGTTGAAATGCGGAAAACTGCGAAACACACACGAAGACCCCCCAGCGCCAATGCCTCTCAACAGACCCAGGCGACCATCCATCGACGCGTCCGTCAGCCGCCCACAAGCCGTGCATCACCCACCCATCATAAGTCCATCAGCACACCGCACATTCCCAACGCCTCAGGCGGCACCTTCACTTACGCGGATCAGGCGGCGCCTCAGGCGCTCCGAGACCGTCTGACGCGCACCCCCGACCGTCTCAGGCGTTAAAACCGCCTTGACTTGCGGAGTTAGGACTGCGGTAGGGCCAGAGGCACGCGAAGAACAGGGCGAAGAACAGGGAAGCGAGCCGCGAAGAACCGGGCGTTCACTCGTCCATCGGCGCGTCCGCAACGGGTGGTGGCGATGCCCCCTGGGGCGGTTGAACTGGGAAGCGAGCCACAAAGATCCTTTGCCACGAAGACCCGGACGTTCACTTGTCCATCGGCGCGTCCGCAGCGGGCGGCGGCGATGACCCCTTCGGCGGTGCGTGGAACGCGTCCCAATCACCGGCGTCCATGAGCTTGGTCGCTTCGGCGATTGAGCGCCACGCGGCGGTGCCGCCCAGCTGCGTGTGTGTGTGTGTGTGTGTGTCAGCTTGGTCGCCTCGGCGAGCGAGCGCCAGGCGGCGGCGCCGCCCATCTGCTTGTGCGTGTGTGCGTGTGTGTGTGTGGGGGGCATGTGTGTGTATGTGTGTGTGTCAGCTTGGTCGCCTTGGCAATCGAGCGCCACGCGGCGGCGCCGCCCATCTGCATGTATTTGTGTTTGTGTGTGTGTTTTTGTGTGCGTGTGCGTGTGTGTGTGTGTGTGTGTGTGTGTGTGTCAGCGAGCGTCACGCGGCGGTGCGGCTCTGACAAATGGGACACAAAACCAGGCGCACGTTCTCCGGCAGCAGCACAGGCGGGGCCCCCTGCCTGAGCTGCGACTTGAACAACTAAAAACCAAACCAGCCCAGACCAAACCAAATCGAACAAGGCACAAATGCACGCAAAAGTTGGTACAACTACAGCTTCAGGCGCGGAAGGGCCTCAAGCTCCAGGCCTTACTCCCGTGCTCCGGCAGTATCGCCGGCGGCACCTCTTGCCCGAGGGCGATGCCAGGCTCCACAATGATTTCAGCCACTCGGGACTCGATGATTCATCCCTATCTAAACCACCCCCAATGCCTGCCCAATGCCTCTTTATGCCAATTTTAACCACCCCAACTCACGTTCTCCGGCAGCGGCGCCAGTGGCACCTCCTGCCTGAGCCGCAGCTTAAACAACTGAAAAAACCAAACCAAACCAAACCAAGCACAATGCACGCAAAAGTTAGTACAACTACAGCTTTAGGCACGGGGAGGGCCCTCTAGCTCCAGGCCTTACTCACGTTCTCCGGCAGCATCGCCGGCGGCGCCTTCTTCCCTAGCATCCCGCCGCCCGGCAATCAAAATCAAAAAGTAAACTACAGCCAGAGCGTGCGTCGGCAGCAGCGCGCGCGCTGCTGTTGGTAGAGCAGCTGAAGCAACTACTGCAACAAACCAAAACACAACCTGATGAACAACTCACGTTCTCCTGGGCAGCATCGCCGGCGGTGCCGCCTGCCGCACAACTGCCAATTGATGCCCTGCAATTCAAGCCCCCGACTGAAGATGCTTCCGGAAGCCACGGGCAAAACGGCAGCAGGGAGAGCCCTGTTGTTCGATACCGCAACTAAAACAACTTAGTTAACTTCGATACCGCAACTAAAACTCTTGGTTTGAACCAAACCAAACAAGACCTGAAAAACAACTCACGTTCTCTGGCAGCATCACCGGCGGCACCTCCTGCCCGAGCATCCCGCCGCCCTCGTCCTTCTTCTCGATAAACACAACCTTCTGGCGCGTGACGGGGTCCTGTGTACGTGTGTGCGTGGAGGGTAGTGTTTGTGGGTGGGTAGGGGGAGGAGTGAGGGGTGAGCCGTATGTGTGTGTCTGTGTGTGCGTGTGTGTATGTGTGTGTGCCCTTGTCCTCCTTCTCAACGATCACAGCCTCTGCTGTGTGACGGTGCCCTGTCGAGAAAGTGTGGGCCGGTGGGTGGGTCGGCAATTTCGTGTGGGGGAGGATGTGTGGGCAAAAAATGAGTGTAAAAAATGAGTGCAAAAAATGAGTGCAAAAATGTGAGTGCAAAAAATGAGTGCAAAAAATGTGAGCAAAAATGGAGGGCCAAAAATGAAAACGTGCACCCAAAGTACACGACATAAGTAGCATCGCTGCGGCGTTGGATGCGCCGGAGAGGGCCTAGCGCGTACTTTTCTCAGATCCCGCACATCCTTCCCCACACTGCCCCCACACAAAATTGCTGTAGGGTGGTCGGGGTGTGGGGGTGAGAGGGAGGACGAGAGGGTGAAAGAGGGCAAACTCGCGACCGCCAAACGGATCTAAACACACGCATGCAAGCACGCCAGTGTTTCCGTTAGCCAACCCGCAATCCGCAATCAGACAAAATGCACTTTCGGGTTGAGATTGGCCGATTCGGGCTGGCGCGTCGGGTTGAGATTGCGCGAATCCAACACGGAAAAGTGTGAATATCGACATTTTCACACTTTTCCGCCCAAATTCGCCTCCGTTGGGTTCAGATTGACGAAATGAGCGTGAGGCTCGGCCCGGGTTGAGCCATCATTTTCCAGAATCCTTAACGGAACCACTGAAGCACGCACCATGACGCGCCACAGCACGTGGAACAGCGTGGGCTATGTATATAACCCCCAACCCCCAAGCCGACCCCAAAGTCTGAAAGCCAGGTTCAGACAGCTCACACGAAACAGGGGTTCAAACACACACGTTCGATCACGAACCACGAACGGCAAAACAGCACGACACAGCGCGTAGAACAGCGTGGGCGCGTTGTAGAGCTTGCTACACCCGGTGCAGTTACTCCGGGTAAAATCTCTCGAAAGCCCAACAGCCAAGTGAGTGCCAAACGAGTTCAAACACACGCATTAAAACGCACCACGAACGGCGACACGACGCGCCACAGCGCGTAGAACAGCATGGGCGCGTTGAAGAGGTAGAGCCTGTGCAGGCGCTCCGGGTAGTGGTTTGCCCCCTCCCCCCTCCCTTCTCCCCCCCAGGTCCCAAGCGTAAAAACAGCATTCAACACACACAAGCACGCACCACAAACGGCGAAACCACCTGCCACAGCGCGTAGAACAGCGTGGGCGCGTTGTAGAGGTAAAGCCGGTGCAGGCGCTCCGGGTGGTCGTTTTAAGGCCCCCAAATCTCTTGACAACCCAGCGGCCAAGCAAGTGCCAAACGAGTTCAAACACACGCATTCAAGAACGCACAACAAGCGGCGACACGACACGCCACAACGCGTAGAACAGGGTGGGCACGTTGTAGAGGTAGAGCCGGTGCAGGCGCTGTGGTAGTGATTTGCATGCCACCCCCTTAACCGCCCAACCGCCAAATCGCCAAACGAGTGCAAATACCCGCATTCAAACACGCACCACAAACGGCGACACGACACGCCACAGCGCGTAGAACAGCGTGGGCGCGTTGTAGAGGTAGAGCCGGTGCAGGCGCTCCGGGTAGTGGTCCCCCCCCTGAACTTCCAACCGCAAAAACGATTTCAAACACACGCATCCAACACACACATTCAATAAACACGCACCACAAACGGCGACACGACGCGCCGCAGCGTGGGCGCGTTGTAGAGGTAGAGCCGGTACATGCACCCGGGTAGTGGTTGAGATCCCTAAATCTCCCCAAATCCAAACCGCCAAACGAGTGCCAAATAAGTAAACAATACATGCAAACGCACACAAGCACGCACCACAACGGCGCCACGACGTGCCACAGCGCGTAGAACAGCGTGGGCGCGTTGTAGAGGTAGAGCCGGTGCAGGCGCTCTGGTAGTGATTTGCATGCCACCCCCTTAACCGCCCAACCGCCCAACGTGTTCAAAAACTTGCATTCAAACAGGTACCCACCACAAACGGCGACACGACATGGCACAACGCGTAGAACAGGGTGGGCACTTTGTAGAGGTAGAGCCGGTGGAGGCGCTTTGGGTTGTCTTTTGCCCGCCCCCCCCTTCTCCCTCCAGCTCCCAAGCGTAAAAAACTGCATTCAATACACACAAGCACACACCACAAACGGCAACACGACGCGCCACAGCGCGTAGAACAGCGTGGGCGCATTGTAGAGGTAGAGCCTGTGCAGGCGCTCCGGGTAGTGGTTTGCGAGCGCGTCGAAGATTGCGCGCAGCCCGGTGACGTCGTAGTTGGACATCGTCATGCCTGCGGTCACACACGTGTGAAGGTGTGGGGGTGAAGTGTGAGACGGTACGCGAGATAGCGCAGGCCCGCGCGCGGGGCTGCACGATCACGCGCGAGACTGTGCGAGACTGCGCGAGACTGCGGGCCGGCGCGGGATTGCGAGGCAACGCGGGAACCGGCGTGGGGTTGCGCGGGGCTGCGCGGGGCTGCGTGAAAACGCGCAACACTGCACGGGATCGCGCGACCACGCACGAGACTGCACGGGGCTGAGTGGGACTGCGCGACAATGCGCGAGAATCGCGACAACGCGCAAGAGCGCGCGGGATTGCGAGGCAATGCGCGAGACTGCGCGGGGCTGCGCGGAGCTGTGTGGGGCTGCGCGGGGCTGCGCGAAAACGCGCGATACTGCACGGGACTCCGCGACCACGTACGCGACTGCGCGGGGCTGCGCGGGGCTGCGCGACGACACGTGAGACTGCGCGGGGGTGCGCGACAAAGCGCGATACTGCGCGGGGCTGCGCGGGGCTGAGCGGGACTGCGCGACAATGCGCGACAACGCGCGAGAGTGCACGCGACCGCGCGACCATGCACGAGACTGCGCGGGGCTGCACGAGAAAGCGTGACAACACGTGAGGCTCCGTAACAGCGTGCGGGACTGCGCGGGGATACGCGAAAAAGCGCAAGACTGCGCGACTTGAATCCACAACCCACATCCATGGACTCATCACCAGCTCCTGCCCCCCCCCCCCCCTTGCTCGCTCTCCCTCCCTCTCTTTCTCCATCTCACTCTCTCTCCTCTTCCCTCTCCTTTTTTCTTGCTCCTGCCTCTCCTCTGGCTCCTACCTCCCTCTCACTCTCTCTTTCTCTGTCTCACCTGCGAGGTAGAGCAACCCCGTCACCTTCCCGTTTCGCGTTGGGCTGTGGGACCCCACACTCCAAACACTATGCACTCCACACTCCACACTCCACAACCCACACAGTGTGCAGACCACATTCACCCGTGAGGTACAGCACGCCCGTCACCTTCCCCGTCCCACGTTGGGCTGTTGGACCCCACACACTCCACACCAACCACACTCCACCAGCCACACCCCAAACCCCACACAGTGTGGAGCCCACACCCACCCCTGAGGTACAGCACGCCCGTAAGCTTCCCGTCCCACGTTGGGCTGTGGGATCCACACATATTTCACGCCCCAAACCAACACCCATGAAGACATGGCTCATCATCAGCCGTGGGGCCCTGCCCTGCTTATCCTCCCTCCCTTTCTCTTCCTCTCGCACACTCTGTCTCCTGCCCTCTCTCCTCTCTCACTGTATCTCCTCTTGCTCCTCTCTCTCATTCTCGCCTCTCTCTCTCCTCTCTCCCTCTCCCTCTCCCTCTGTCTCGCTCCTCTCCCTCACTTGCTATCCTCTTGCTCCTCTCTCCCTCTTTCTCCCTCTTTCTCACCTGTCAGGTACAGCACCCCCGTCAGCTTTCCATCCCACGTTGGGCTTTGGGACCCCCCACACTCCACACTGCCACACTCTACACTGCCACAAGGCTCATCATCAGGCGTAGGTCCCACACCTCCCTCTCTATCCCTCCCTCCCCCTCTCTCTCTCTCTCCCTCTTTCTCACCCGTCAGGTACAGCACCCCCGTCAGCTTCCCGTCCCACGTTGGGCTTTGGGACCCCAGGCGGACGGCAGCGTCGAGGGTGTAGCAGATGAACTGGAAAGGAGTGAGGCAGGAGTGAGACAGGAGTGAGGCAAGAGTGAGGCAGGAGTGAGATGGTGGGGCAGGAGTGAGGCAGGAGTGAGGCAGAAGGTGGGGAGGAGTGAGATGGTGGGGCAGGTGGCGTGAGTGGGGGGCAGGGTGGGCGGTCGGCAGCATCGAGGGTGTAGCAGATGAAAAGAGTGGGGCAGGAGTGAGGCAGGAGGTGGGGAGGAGTGAGGCAGGA
>VFSX01000002.1:1238207-1245707 GCA_016618255.1 Chlamydomonas sp. UWO 241 | reverse complement strand
CTCAAAAAGTCCCAGCCATCCATCCAGAATTAGCAGCACACTTCTGAGCACTTAGCACCCACAGGAAATAACAGCCGACCTGAATGAACGCCTTGTTCTCATCGACGCTCTCGATGACGTCCGCTGGGTCGATGCTCCCAGACGGCATGGTCTCTGTGGAGTGTGTGATCGGAGAGAAGTGTGGGAGAAGTGTGGCAGATTGTGACACGTGGTAGGTACCCGCCCGTCTGCCTGTCTGCTGTTCAGCTGCCTGCCTGCCAGCCCGCCTGCCTGCCGAGCAGCTGTACCTGCCTGCCGGGCACCTGCCTGCCTGCCTGCCGCACAGCTGCCTGCCTGCCTGTCTGCCCGCCTGCCTGCCTGCCTGCAGAGCACCTGTGCCTGCATGCCTGCCTGCCTGTCTGCTGTTCAGCTGTCTGCCAACCCGCCTGTCTGTCTGCCTGTCTGCCTGTCTGTCTGTCTGTCTGTCTGTCTGTCTGTCTGTCTGTCTGTCTGTCTGTCTCTCCGCCTGCCTGCCCGCCCGCCTGCCTGCCTGTCTGCTGTCGGGCAGCTGCCTGCCTGCCTGCCGAGCAGCTGCCTGCCTGCTGAGCAGCGGCCTGCCTGACCGCCTGACCGCCTGTCTGCCTGCAAACCGACCCGCGCGCCACATGCCCCCCCTCCCCCAGCTATCAATGCACACTGTGTGTCAAAGCACCCCACCACCACACACACACATGCACACACCTAAACACATACACACACACACACAGACACGCGCACACAACGCACGCACACATACAGACGCAGCCAGACACACAAGATGCACGCACACACACGCACACACACTCGCACATGCATGCACGCATGCACGCACGCACCCGAGCGCCACTTGACGTGCGCTGTGAGATCCTTCGTTGCGTTTGCGAGGTGCCACTTGCGCGCAGTCAGCCAGCGTCTGAGCACCTGCGTGTGCATGTGTGTGTGTGCGCGTGTGTTTGTGTGTGTGTGCGCTCGTGCGTGCGTGTGAGGTCCCTATTCACGTGAGGTCCACCAGCTGTGCGACACACACACACACACACACACACACACACACACACACATGCGCCTCACACGCACACACACAGACACAGACTGTGCACCCTTCTATGCGTGTCCCTCCTGTGAGAAGGGGTAGTACTGCCCTGCACGGTGGTGCATGGGGTCCGCCAGGCATGCATGACCCATACACTTACTATGCGCGTGAGGCCCTCCTCCCCGAGCGAGCGCATCTGCTCGTCCGCGCCAGGGCCCATGTTCAGCTCCAGCTGGTTCATCATTTCGACCTGTGGGTGGCTTTGGCGCAGTGTGTGTGACTGGGGGCCTATCCTCTGATCATCATACATGCCCCCCCCACAGCCCCACAGCCGCCACACACACCCCCTCAATCCCCCTCACCTGCGTGGCATCCAGACCGTGCTCATGGTGGTGGTGCGTGATGATGCCGTCCATTGTGCGACCTTGCCCCTGTGGGTGATCTGACTGATCAGCGGGGTGTGCGGGCCTGCCAAGTCCTACTACAACACTGGTGAGGGTCTGCAACACAGGAGGCGTGTTGACGGGGACCGGTAAAGCGTTAACGTGGATTTTCACACTTTTTCATTTTAGATAATAATAAGACACGTCCCTTATATTCAAGCATCAACGCACATCAGCAATTCGAGGAGGGATTGGAGTTCGTGGGGGGAGCGGGCTTCAGTTGTTCGCCGCCAGTTTGCACCGCCGAGGGCGTGCCTGGCACTAGGCCTCGGGCACTCGTCCATCGGGCACTCGTCCATCGGTCAACTGTTGACACCCAGCGCCCGTGCTGTGGAGGAGGAGGGAGCAGGAGGACATCGCCCGTTGAGTTCACGACTCGAGTCATAATGCGCGTGTGAGCGCAGCCAGCGCAAGCAGCGCGCATTCATGGACAAGATTCTCGTGGACCAGAATGCGGCCCGCACGGCAAGCACGCTGTGGCCGCTATTCAATTCTGTGGAGGCAGAGGCCGTCGTGAATGCGCTGCGACGGTGAGCACGCCACTCCGCTTGCCACTTGCGATGAATGCGCAATGCACATGGCACTGTTTGTGGATATAAAAGTACGCTCTGATGTCGACACTGTGATGACGCATGTCGACACACATGACCATGACACCCATGCGCGCCAGCAGCCGCCGCATGCAGGTGGCACCCTCCCTTGCCCCCACAGCCCCACTGCCCCACTACTGCTCCTCACTTACCCCCGTGCCCACAGACACACTCGCGCAGGCGCCGCCGTGCCTCTCTCCCCCGGCCACGACCTAACACATAACACACGCTCGCGCGACCCAAGCCAGTTCAAACACGGCACGCAACCCCCCCCCCTGCCCACACACACCACCACGCACACAGTTGGCAAAGTCAAGCTGTGCCCACGGCACGTCGCACGCGCTGCACAATCGTGCGGAGCCGCATCATTGCGCGCGCACACACACACACACACACACACACACACCTACACACACACACACACACAACGCGCACACGCACACACACACACACGCACACACACACAAACGTGCGGTGCCGCATCATCGCGCCACCGCTTGAGCGCCCTTAGAGGCCCGACCGCAACACCCTAAACCACCACGCCTGGGCACCCCCAACCCTCCACAGTTGGCACAGTCCAGCTGTGCCCACGGCACGTCGCACGCGCTGCCCAATCGTGCGGTGCCGCATCACCGTGCACACACACACACGCACACACACACACACACACGCACATGCACACACACACACACACACACACACACACACACGCATACACACGCACACAACACACACACATTGCGCCACCGCCTGAGCCCTTAGAGGCCCAAACCCTAAGGTACCACAGGCACCTGGGCACCCTCAACCCTCCACAGTTGGCACAGTCCTGCTGCGTCCATGGCACGCCGCACGTGCTACACAATCGTGCGGTGCCGCATCATTGCGCACACACACACACATTCACACAGGTACACACACGCACACGCACACACACACATTCACACACACGCACACACACACACAAACGCACACACACACACGTACACACGCACGTTCTGCTCAATTGTGCGGTGCCGCATCATCGCGCACACACACACGCACACGCTCACACGTATGTGTGTATACACGCACACACACACACACACACACACACACACATTGCGCCACCGCCTGAGCACCCTTAGAGGCCGAACCCCCAACACCCTAAGCAACCACGCCTGGGCACCCTCAACCCTCCACAGTTGGCACAGTCCTGCTGCGTCCATGGCACGTCGCACGTGCTACACAATCGTGCGGTGCCGCATCATTGCGCACACACACACACATTCACACAGGTACACACGCACACACACACACACACAAACACACACGCACACGCACACGCACACACACACACTCACATTCACACACACACACACACACACACACATGCACACACACACACACACACACACATTGCGCCACCGCCTGAGCACCCTTAGAGGCCGAACCCCCAACACCCTAAGCAACCACGCCTGGGCACCCTCAACCCTCCACAGTTGGCACAGTCCTGCTGCGTCCATGGCACGTCGCACGTGCTACACAATCGTGCGGTACCGCATCATCGCGCACACACACACACACATTCACACAGGTACACACACGCACACACACATTCACACACACACGCACACACACACACAAACGCACACACACACACGTACACACGCACGTGCTGCTCAATCGTGCGGTGCCGCATCATCGCGCACACGCACACGCTCACACACACACGCACACACACACATGCACACACACACACACACAAACACACACGCACACGCACACGCACACACACACATTCACACACACACACACACACACACATGCACACACACACACACGCACACACACACACATTGCCTGAGCACCCTTAGAGGCCGAACCCCCAACACCCTAAGCAACCACGCCTGGGCACCCTCAACCCTCCACAGTTGGCACAGTCCTGCTGCGTCCATGGCACGTCGCACGTGCTACACAATCGTGCGGTGCCGCATCATTGCGCACGCACACACACACACATTCACACAGGTACACACACGCACACACACACACACACATTCACACACACACGCACACACACACACAAACGCACACACACACACGTACACACGCACGTGCTGCTCAATCGTGCGGTGCCGCATCATCGCGCACACACACACGCACACGCTCACACACACACGCACACACACACATGCACACGCACACGCACACACACACACTCACATTCACACACACACACATGCACACACACACGCACACACACACACATTGCGCCACACACACATTGCCTGAGCACCCTTAGAGGCCGAACCCCCAACACCCTAAGCAACCACGCCTGGGCACCCTCAACCCTCCACAGTTGGCACAGTCCTGCTGCGTCCATGGCACGTCGCACGTGCTACACAATCGTGCGGTACCGCATCATCGCGCACACACACACGCTCACGCTCACACACACATGCACACACACACACTCGCACACACACACATGCACACACACACACACAAACACACGCACATGCACACGCACACACACACACTCACATTCACACACACACATGCACACACACACACACGCACACACACACACACATTGCGCCACCGCCTGAACACCCTTAGAGGCCGAACCCCCAACACCCTAAGCGACCACGCCTGGGCACCCTCAACCCTCCACAGTTGGCACAGTCCTGCTGCGCCCACGGCACGTCGCACACGCTGCACAATCGTGCGGTGCCGCATCATACCCCTAACCACCACATGCAGTTGGCAGTCGAGCTCTGCGGCAGCGGCGCGCAAGCGCTGCGACCAACGACACCTTCATCCGCCCTGATCACCCACACTTAACCCTAAACCACAAGCCCTAAACCCCTAAACCCAAACCTTCGACACCACAGCTGGCAGTCAAGCTTCGCAGCAGTGGGGCGCAAGCACTGCACGCCAAAAACCAACCACCCTTACATCAGTCGTATCACCCCCGCACACGCACCCCCTCAAAACCTCACCCCCCTATACCCAAAACTGTAACCCCAAGCCCTCAACCCCGAGCTCCGACCCCTAAACCCCAAACCCTAATCCCCTAAATCCCCCAAACCCCAAAACCCTTGACACATACAGGTGGCAGTCGAGCTTCGCCGCAGCGGGGCGCAAGCGCTGCGCGCCGACGATCAACGACCCCTACATCCGCTTGATCCTCGACCGATGCCTGCCGGCTGAGGTCGAGAGCCGGCTGTGCAAGGAGCCTCTGGACCGGCTAATGCAGGTGTGTGTGTGTGTGTGTGTGTGTGTGTGTGTGTGTGCGTGTGTGTGCGTGCGTGCATGTATAGGTGTGTGTGTGTGTGTGAGTGTGTGTGTGTGCGTCGGCTGAGGTCGAGAGCCGGCTGTGCAAGGAGCTATTGGATCGGCTAATGCAGGTGTTTGTGTGTATGTGTGTGTGTCGGCAGAGGTCGAGAGCAGGCTGTGCAAGGAGCTATTGGATCGGCTAATGCAGGTGTGTGTGTGTGTGTGCGTGTGTGTGTGTGCGTGTGTGTGTGTGCTTGTGTGTGTGTGTGTGTGTGTGTGTGCACATGCGGGTATGTAGCGTGTGCGTGCATGCGATTGCAAGTGCGTGCATGCACAATGTGTGCGTGCATGTGTGCGCGTGTGTCCCATACACTTTCACACACACACACACACACGCACACAAACACACACACCGCATTTCGCCTGCCAGGATGTGCGCACGGCCGCCATCAAACGCTAAACCCTCAGTCACAACCCCTGGATCCCAAACCCCAAACCCCAAACCCTACATCATTGTCATCTTTCACACCGACAACTGTACGACGTGATTGCACTGATTGATTGCGCTGTGCGCATGGCCTGCATCGCTCCAAGCCTAGCCCCTAATTCCCAAACCCTGGACCCTAAACCCTTGTCATCTCTTGCAACCGTAGGACGTGATTGCTGTGCGCACGGCCGGCATGGCATCAAACCGTGAATCCCAAACCCTAACCCCCAACCCCTAAACCCAAAACCCTAAATCACAATCGCCCCCCACACCCACAACTGTACGACGTGACTGCGGTGCGCACGGTCGTCGTTAAACCCCACACCCCAAACCTCAAACCCTTAACCTCAAACCCTGATCCCTGAACCCCAAACCCTAAATCTGAATCATCGCCCTGTAGGACGTGATTGCTGTGCGCACGGCAGTTATCGACGAGACGCTGCTGGAGTGGACAAAGGCGGGCATCACGCAGGTGGGTGTGTCGGTGTCGCAAGCATCCACACATGTGTGTCTCATGTTGTTTGCATCCATAGAAGCGCTGTGTATCGTTTGCCTGTATCTTGTCGTATCTGTGCGCACGGGGCAGTCATCGACGAGACGCTGCTGGAGGGGACAAAGGCGGGCATCACGCAGGTGAGTGCGACTGAGCTGCAGTGACGAGCGCGGCTGTTGGGCAACACCTCTGATCGTGGAGCCTCGGGCGTGTCGGGGGCACCCACGCACGCGCGTGTGTGAGTGTATTGTTGACCAGACTCTGTTTGACTCTCTCTCCATCTTCCTGTCGCTCTCTCTCTGTCTGTCTGTGTCTCTCTCTCCCAACATAAACCCTGAACACTAAACCCCGCACTGCACACTCACAAAAACGCAAACACACACACACACACACACACACACACACATACATACACGCGCACGCAAACACACACGCACATGCACACAGGTGGTCATCATCGCGAGCGGGTATGACACGCGTGCGTGGCGCATCCGCTGGCCCACCGGAATATCGCTTTACGAGGTTGACAGCGCAATGATCCAGTCGCAAAAGATGATTGCGCTCGGCGACATCCAGCCTAACTGCAACCGCCTCGCACTCATCGGCGACGTGTTCAACCTCACGGCGGTGTTCAAGGTTGGTGCAAGGGTTGACCGAGCGTTGACCAGGGTTGACCAAGGGTTGACCAGCAGACCTGATGCAAGATCAGACGGCGTGTGAAAAGCGCCTGTGTTTCCGTGCATGGTGACAGAGCTGCATGGGAGGTGCATGCGAGCGTGCATGGTGGCCGTGCCATGCCCTGTGACAGCTGCATGGGATGCATGGGAGGTGCATGCGAGCGTGCATGGCGAGAGAGCTGCGTGGCGAGAGAGCTGCATGTGAGGTGCACGCTCGCATGCATGGCGAGAGAGCTGCGCGGCGAGAGAGCTGCATGGGAGCTGCATGGGAGCTGCATGGGAGCATGCATGGTGAGAGCTGCATGGCGAGAGAGCTGCATGGGAGCTGCATGGGAGCTGCATGGGAGCTGCATGCGGGTGTGCATGGCGAGACAGCTGCATGGCGAGAGAGCGCGCATGGCGAGAGAGTTGTGCTCAAGAGCGGCATGCGGGCGAGCATGGTGAGAGAGCTGCATGCGAGCATGCACGCGAGCATGCACGCGAGCTGCATGGGAGCGTGCATGG
>VFSX01000002.1:1198207-1230707 GCA_016618255.1 Chlamydomonas sp. UWO 241 | reverse complement strand
CGCAGGGGGCGCAGGGGGCGCACTCTAAGCTGTAAACTGTAAATTGTAAACTGTTAACTGTTAACTGTTAACTGTACCGTATAGGGCCCGAGCCTTTGCAAATAAGTACTGTTTTGGACACCCCGCGGAGCTGAAAACGATTTAAATCGAAAAAGGCGATTTTGGGCGTCAAATCGGCTAAAACGACCCTCGCGGAGCAATTAAACAATCATTTTTCGACCCCCCCGCGAAGGCTCATGCCCTGCACGGTAAACTGTAAGCTGTAAACTGTAAACCCTTTCGTGCGCCCATCCGATCCAGGCCCGCAGCAGCTGCACCAGCGGAGGGATGGCACCGGGAGCAGCCGATGGTGACTGCATTCTCGGCATTCTGAACGAGGTTCCTCCTGCATCAGCTGAAGAGCCCCAGTGGAAGGATGGCACCAGCTGCAGCAATGGTGGCTGCAATGTCCCCATGGATCGTGTGACTGCGTGCGTGTCAGCGCGGGTGCAGGCGGTGGGGACGGGGGCAAGCAGCGAGTCACTGCAGTGCCCCCATTGAATGCGCTTCAGAGAAGGTCGTGCGCATGCAGGCGGCGGGGGCAAGCAGAGATTGGGCGCGAGCGGCGCATGCGATTGGTCGCATGGTGCGGGCGGCATGGTGTGCGACTGCGACGCAGGCTCAGATCTCCAGCCTCTCCGTCTGAATGGAATGTGGCATGGCGTGGCATGGCTGCCAGGCAGCCAGGACGTCCACGGCGTGCACGGCCAGGAGATATGACGAGGGTGGCTGGTGCGGAGGAGATGAGCGCGGGCTGAAGGGGGGAGACAAAGGGGCGTTGATCGAGTCAGGAGGCACACCGGCAGCACAGCACATCACCGACTGCAGCACCGACGTCACAGCACACTGCAGCTCAGCTGGAACCATCGGACGACTGGATGATGCACGGACTAGCTGTGGCTTGGTGTGGGTCTACACTGTTGTCGTCACATCAGTCACCTCCCGTCACATCCCAAACCACCACTGCATCCACAACCACTGGTACACAACCACCCACGCGCTCTGCCTGGTCCGTAAAGCTCTGGATTGCACTTCGTCGTTTCGTTAGTCGCCCCCTGTCGCCCGCGCCAATCTCAGCCATCGCCCCACGCTGTCTCCGGCTACTAACATATCGCGTGCTTGGCTACTTGGCGCGCGTGACAAGCCCTGAGGACGTGAGTGGCGTGCACTGTGCTGCATCGCTGCATGGCTGCCCCAAATCGTGCCCATGCGTGTATGCGTGCCCATGCGTGCGTGCTCAGATCTTGCTCATCTTGTGACTGGTGGCCTACCATACCATGCACACGGACCATGCGCAACATCCCTGCCACCGCCGTGCACGCACTCCATGCACGCCCGCTCCGCTATAAACCCTGAAACTCCATGAGCTTCCCCTCATAACGTGGCTCATCATGCATGCACGCAGCGGCGTCGCACACAATGATGATGTTTGGTTACAATCCACTTCTGGCGGTCACACGTACGGTTCCAAAGCTCCAGTGGGACTTAGAGAAACAAGGCTCAAGGCCCACAAAAGGTCAAGCTACAAGTAGCCCACGGTAACGCCATCCACACTTGGTGGCGGGCGCCAAGCAAGCAGCACCACTGTGCAGGCTGCACACCCACACAATGTCTGCAGTCCCCCAGTCGGCCATTCGGAAGCTGGTGCGCACGCTTGGTGGGACCGTTGGAGAGCAGAGCCGGGCAGTGGAGACGCTGGAGAAGCTGTGTGACGATGGGACTCCAAACACCCTGGCCGCCATCAGCGCCGCGGGTGGCATCCCTGCACTGGTGAAGCTGCTTGGGTTTGGATGTACACCTGGTGTGCAGGGGAGGGCAGCAGGAGCGCTGTAGAGCATGGCTTCCAATGCTGAGTATGCAGTCACGATCGCTGATGCCGGTGCCATCCCTTTACTGGTGCAGCTGCTGGGGCCTGGCTCTACGGATTTCATGCGGCAGTTCTATGCGGCAGGAGCACTTTCAAGCCTCGCTGAAAACGATGACAATACAGTCACGATTGCTGCTGCCGGTGTCATCCCACCACTGGTGCAACTACTGGGGCCTGAAGCTCCACCAGGCGTGCACACACATGCAACAAGGGCGCTGTTAAAGCTGTCTGGCAACGTTGAGAACGCGGTCGACATTGCTGCTGCCGGTGCCATCCCCCTACTGGTGCAGCTGCTGGCATCCACCTCTCCTGACGTTCAAGAGAGTGCGGCGGTCGCGTTGGCAAGCCTCGCTGAATTCGCTGAGAACGCGGTCACGATTGCTGCTGCTGGTGCCATCCCGCCACTGGTGCTGCTACTGGCATCCACCTCTCCTGCAGTGCGGGGTGACGCAGCAGGAGCACTTTCAAATCTCTCTAAAAACGCTGAGAATGCAGTCACAATCGCTGCTGCCGGCGCCATCCCACCACTGGTGCAGCTGCTGGGGCCTGGCTCTCCAGCTGAGGTGCAGCAGAGAGCAGCAGGAGCACTTGCAGCACTTGCTGTCATCGCTGAGAATGCAGTCCCGATTGCTGCTGCCGGTGCCATCCCACCTCTGGTGCAGATGCTGGGACCTAAATCCTCCACACAACTGCAACAGACTGCAGCGCTAGGACTGATCGTCCTCGCTGATGATGCAGCTGCGAATGCGGTCGAAGTCGCTGCTGCTGGTGCCATCCTCCCACTGGTGCAGCTGCTGGCATCCACTGCTCCTGGCGTACAGGAGAGTGCAGCGGGAGCGCTGGCAAGCCTCGCGAGCAATGCTGAGATTGCGGTCACCATTGCTGCTGCTGGTGCCATCCCGCCACTGGTGCAGCTCGTGGCGCCCGGCTCTGTCAAACAGACAAAATCTTTTGCCGCTGGAGCACTCAAGGCACTCGGTGTCGCAGTCAGCACTGACGTTCTGCGGGAGATGGTGGAGATGATGGAGGGACTGGGTGTCGGGTCGACATGACCTGCCAACAGAATAGGCCTGAGCTAAGCTGCAACGGTAACCTTGAACTCGCCAACTCGCACTCGGGTCTCTCTGGCCTCGGGGCCTCGCAACTCGCGCACGAGCACGCCCGAGGGCGTGCACGCCGCTCGGTTCTCGCGTCTCTGGTCAAGGGGCACTTTTGTTCCTTGGGGACTCTCCCTTGACGCACGAGCACGCCGCTCGGGACTCGGGTCTCTGGGCTCTGTGGCTCCGGGGACTCTCCCTTGACGCACGAGCACAAGCCCGAGAGCGTGCGAGTCCACCCGCCGCGCGACCGGCGCTGGCCAGAACCATGGTTCTTGGTCCCTCACTGCGCGTGTGCACACGCAGTCACGGGCAAGTCCGCGGTGGCGTTGTTGAGCTGCTATGCTTGGTAGCAGGCGTTCAATCGTAACCTGAGAGGGTGCACGCGCTGGCGATGCTGGCATGCTGTTTTGTACTACATGATACATGCCGTTCGGTCCGTTCAGAACCGGTATGGGCTCTGCTGTGGCCAGAGAAGCTGGCGGAAGCTGAAGGGAGGGGGGTGGGGCGTCCACCCCCCCTGTCAGCATGTGGTGGGAGGGGGGGGGAGGGAGGAAGGAACGGTACATTGTTTCATCCTGCACATCGACACGCCACTGAGCGGGACGCACCGCAGGAGCCTTACATGAGACATGACCCTGCGGGGCCGGCGGCCTACACCCCAGTAACCTCCAGTCCAATCCAATTCAATCCTTTGAAGTCGATAACAATTCTTAGCCGCAGGCAGCCCGCGGAGCCGTCTGATCCTGCGTGGGCAGCGAGTCTAGTGTGGCTGTTACAGTTCCTCTGCCCGATTCCACAGGGCAATTACAATCGCAGACGCGGCTCAAGCGGCCCTGCTCCAACCCTCTCCGTCTCTCTCCTTACTGCCATCAAAACCACTATTGAAAAAGTAACGCCATCACTTAACGATCACTTGTCTTAACAAATATGTGGGCATTGTAAAAAAAACAGGCTCGACATGAACGCGTAGACTCGTGTTGTCCGAATCGTGATCATGCCCGATCGCCCCCACGCCCGAAGCGCGCCTCTTGGCCTACCCGAGGATCACGTCCCCCCTGGGGAGGTCTGATGGCTGATGAGGTGAGGGCTCACCCTAAACCCTGCGCCGCGCCCGCCTCACGGCCCGCCCGTCCCCGCCGCGCACACGACCGCCGCCGGGCCCGACACCGCCCGCTGCTGGCCCTGCTCTGCCGGCGCTCCCTTCCCCGGCACCGCCCCTTGCGCATGCCCCGACACCGCCCCGTTCCCCGCCGCCGCCGCCCCGTTGCCCGCAGGCACCGCCCCCTGCCCCTGCCCCGCCGTCGACCCCTGCTGCCCCTGCCCCGACACCGCCGCCGGAACGACAAACCCGTTTGCCAGCGAAAGGTCGCCCTTGAGCAACGCGGCGCGCGCGTGCTCGACGGGGACCCAGCGCCCGGTGCCTCCCATCTCTGGGGGCAGCACCTGAGTGCGTGTGTGATTAGAGGGGCAGTCAGTGTCGAACGCGTGTGCGCAGAGAGGGCACTGAGGGGGGGAACGGAGCAGAGCAGAGCAGAGAAAGAGAGAGAGAGCAGAGTAAGAGCAGAGAGAGAAAGAGGGTTTGCAGGGGTGCGAGCAGCACACACCCGCACCCAACCAAAAGCACACACACACACACGCGCACGCACATGCACACGCACACACACACACCTCTCTCTCCAGCTCCTCCATCATCGTAGTGTGGCCTACCTTCTTAGGGTGTGGGCAACCACCACCCACACCCACACCCACATCCACACTGTGACAGCTACTGGTGCCCCCACGGGGATGAGTCAGATGCCGAGTGCCCTGTCTAGGTCCAGCCCCGACCCAATAGCTCCCCACCACCGCTGCGAGATTTGTCACGGCGGCCCAAGCATGCATGGCATGCATGGCGATCGGCGGGACGCATGGTGGCGTAGACCCCATGCATGGTAGGCTGGCGAGCTGCGTGGCCTTGCGGGTTCTCCCAGTAGAGTTTCTTTAGACGTGTAGTCTAGGCCTTAAATCACGCCCCGGGGTCCTCCGGGTGCGTACGTGTTGAACCTGTAAAACCAGCCATGACCCACTAGCTCCCCACCACTAGTAGCCAGCCACCCGTCTGTAGCGCTCGGGCGTAATACACCGAGCAAGGTCGAACACGTTGCCGGAAGGTGCGCCAAACACGACTGCAACATCCATCATCATCATCATCATCAGCTGCTGCCGTGTGTGGTCTTTTCCAGGGAGCGCACCCGCAGGTCTCAACACGCCGACACGGGCGTCCGACCAGCTGTATAACCGACCACACGCGCACCTCTCTCCCCAGCTCCTTCATCATTGCAGTGTGGCTCTCCTTCTTGGGGTACACAAACACTATCTTCTTCTGGGTCTCTGGGTCCTGTGATTGTTGCGGGAGTTGAGAAGGGCATTGTGAGAGTCCTTGTGACAGCTCTCTCTCCGGGTCCCGTGTAATGGGATTTGGGAGGATAGGAGTCGTGACAGAGTCCTAGTTGTAAACAAGTAGATCTCTCCTGATGATGATGGATTTTACAGTCGTGTGTGACAAGCCTACCGGCTAGCGCATTCGACCTTGCTCGGCATATAACGACCGAGCGCTACAGACGGGTGGCTGGCTACTAGTGGTGGGGGGCTAGTGGGTCGGGGCTGGACCTAGACAGGGCACTGGGCCCCCAGATCTGACTCCTCCCCGTGGGGGCACGGCCGTGGTTCACAAGCCCGCGGGATCGTTTCCCTTAGACCTCCACCGTAGCGGCAACAGAGGCTACTGATCTCCTGGGGTACACAAACACAATCTTCTTCTGAGTCTCCGGGTCCTGTTGTGGGATTTGGGAGATGTTGTGTGGGTCGGAGGGGAGGGGGGGAAAGGGGGGAGGGAGTGGAGTGGAGGGTGGGAGAGGGGAGGGAGGGAGGGGAGGAGAGGGGAGGAGGGCAGGGAGGAAGGGAGGGCGGGCGGGAGGGTCGAGGGAGGCATGCGTGATTGGGTTGGTGTTTGGAGAGTTTGGAGAGGCTTGGCATGTGGTGTGCACGCCACCACATGCACCGACCCAGTGATCCCCCCGCAAACCGCGTACCACTCCGGGCCGGATTTCCCAGTTCCCTGAAAACTACCCCACACTTGGTGGGAGAGGGCGTGGAGGGGTGCGTTGGAAAGGTCTCGCCGAGGGCAGCACACTGGCATGCATCGCGTGCACGCCCGCTACATGTACGTCGCCTACTAGGATCGGTCAAAGTTGCTCGAGTCGAGAAACTTTTAATGACTAAAAACCTGTCGCAGGTGTCACTGCGCATGCACCGCCGCCCTCCCCCCACCGCAACACGCACGACCCACCACAAACGGCGACACCATCTTCCAGAGCCCGTAGAATATCAATGGTGCGTCGTAGAGGTAGAGCCGGTGGAGGCGTTCCGGGTAGTGGGCCTGGGGTGAGGGGCAAACGGGTGTGGGGGGGGGAAGTGTGTCAAACTCGCACCTGCAGCTACTCAAAGAGGCACTTGCCAAAGTGAATGTCTGCGGTCTTCATCCCGAGGCCAGCCTAGGGTTGAGGGTTTAAAGTTCATCGCGGTTTGAGGGCTAAGGGCCCGTCAAACTCGCACCTGCAGTGTCTCGAAGAGGCACTTGCCAGAGTGGATGTCTGCGTTCTTCATCCCGAGGCCTGTCAGGTAGATGATGCCGACGCCCTTGCCATCCCTGTGGGTGTGTGCGTGTGTGTGCGTGTGTGTGTGTGTGTGTGCGTGTGCGCATCTAAGTGTGTGTGTGTGTGTAAGTGTGTGTGCGTGTAAACATGTGTGTGTGTATGCGTGTGCGTCTTTTGCTGCAACTGTTGCTATTACTGTGCTGTCTTATCGTCTTATTCTCACCAGCCCGCGCGCATCCGCCCGATCGACTCAAACACGTCGAGCGCGTAGCAGATGAAGTCCTTGCACGACTCCGGGGTCTGCGGGGTGTGGGTGTGCGGGGTGTGGGATGCGTTGTGTGTGTGTGTGTGTGCGTGTGTGTGTGTGTGTGCGTGTGTGTGTGTGTATGTGCGTCGGAGTGCGGGGTGTCAGCTGGGTGCGCGTTGCGCACTGTGTTGCATTACGTCGGTGTTTCGGATTCTTGACTCGGGCTGCCGGCACAGCCACAACCACAGCCACAGCCACAACTACAACCACAGCCACAACCACAACCACAGCAACAACCACAGCCACAGCCACAGCCACAGCCACAGCCACAGACACAACCACAGCCACAACCACCGCCACCAGCACCACCACAGCAACCACAACCACCACAGCCACCACCACAACCAGCACCACAACCAGCACCACCGCCACAGCAACCACAACCACCACCGCCACGCCACCTGGCGCACCTGAGGTATGTGGCTCTTCACTGTCAGCACAACCACAACCACCACACCTCCCCACCACCACCACCACCACCACCCCTGCCACCACCACCACCGCCACCACCGCCACGCCGCCTGACGCACCTGTGGGATGTGGCTCTTCCCTTGGGCTGCCAGCACAACCACCACCACCACCACTACAACCACCATCACCACCTCCCCACCTCTCTCAAGAACCACCCGCACCACCACCACCACCACCACCACCACCACCACGCCACCTGGCGCACCTGTGGGATGTGGCTCTTCCCTTGGGCTGCCAGCACAACCACCACATTCACCACCACCACCACCACCGCCACCACCACCACCACAACCACCTCGTCGCCTGGCGCACGTGAGGATGTGGCTCTTAACAATGGCCGCCAGAACCAGGTGTCTGTCACAACCACCACCATAACCACCAGCCACCATAACCACCACAACCACCACAACCACAACCACCACCATCACCAGCACGAGCACCACCACCACCATCACCACCCTCCATCCGCACCTGTGGGATGTGGTTCTTAACGATGGCCGCCAGAACCAGGTGTCCGTCAGCGGGGAAGCCCTGCACATAGCACGTCTTGTTTTTGACGTGCAGGGCCACCTGTGTGTATGTGTGTGTGTGTGTGTGGCTGTGTGTGTGTGTCTGTGTGCGTGTGTGTGGAGCCCTGCAAATAGCACGTCTTCTACGTTCTTGACGTGCAGGGCCACCTGTGTGTGTGTGTGTGTGGGGGGGGGGGCGTGTGGGCATGCGTGTGTGTGTGTGTGTGTGTGGTGGTGGTGGGGGGGGGTGAATGTGCATGTGTGAATGTGCACAGTGCCATGCATCCTCACATTCGGGTCCCCCTCCGTTTTCGGCCCGTCTGAAAAGTACTCCGTGCGCCAGTGTGCGTGCGCCTTGAGTGCAGCTCGTGCATCGTCGTACTTCCATTTGCGGGCGACCAGGAAGCGTCGTAACGTCTGCACAGGCATGCGCGTGCGTGCGTGCGTGTGCATGTGTGTGTGCATGTGCATGCGTGTGTGTGCGTGCACATGTGGTGTGTGTGTGCGTGTGTGTCTGCATGGAGGCGTACCGTGGGTGCTTGCCTACACGCGTACGGCTGCACTGTGGCCCATGCATGCATGCGCGCATGCATGCAACCCCACGCTGTTCCTTAACAGAGCTGACACTTTACATGCAACGTCATGTGCGTACCAGGTCTGTGAGCCCCTCCTCGCCGGCACGCTTCAGAGCCTCGTCAACGCCAGAACCCAAGTCACTGCGGAGCCTCACGAACAGCGCCTGCTCTTGGTGCTCGCGTGTGTCGTGGTCTACCCCAAATGACAGTCCGCCATCTCGCTGGGATGTCCGCTCGGACCCACAGTGCGACACCCTCGAAAAAAACGACTGCGTGGAAGCGGAGGCGTGGCGAGACTGTGAGTGCCTCTCGTGCGGTGGCTCGCTCATGGTCAGCTGACCCCCCCTGCAAGCTGTTGGGTAATAGAAGCACGCAAAAATCAGGGAACACACCCCCGTCGGGCTGTAGTATCGCAGCTGACGTGGTAGAGAGTATGTTGCATCCACATGAATAAGTGTGACCGAGCTGAGCATGCACATGCATGCATGCAGAGCGTCAGAGCGTGCAGAGCCCCCACAGCTCATCATGAGCCGCCACCACCACGAAACATCAGCCTCGCACGATGGAAGTGCACACCATCCATTCCGCAAGAGTCTGGTGCTCAATCGTGAGGGCAGTTCCCACGACGATCTGTGCCTGGTGATTCGACCAGGGTCAGATCGTGGTCAGACCGTGTCTGTGATGACCAAGAGCCCTCCACCGTCGTCGATTGGGGAGAGGGATGGACTGACATCATCCTTGCTGGGAGGGCAAACAGAAGCAGGATGGGAGGACGCGCAGGAGCGCCCACTGGAGTTCAAGCTACAACTAGCCTGTGGGTTGCCAGGCCGCGAGCAACGGGGGGGGGGGGATGCATGCTGCCACATGCAGGCATGCGCGCGTCATGCATACACACCAGCACCACACATGCACACACACACACACGCACAAACGCACACACACACACACACACACACACTCGCACCCACACCCACCCATACCCACCCACACCCACCCACACCCTCACACGCGCACCCGCACCCACCCACACCCTCGTACGCCCACCCACACTTAGCGCCCCCGCAGCCCCTGCTATCCTCGCCGCGGGGGCGAACTGGGAAATCTGGTGGGAAATTGCTGGGCGGATCGCGGGAATTTTGAAAAGTGTGACATTCGATCATTTCGCTCTTTCTGGCATAGAAGTTGCCCGCGGAGAAGCGCCTCCTGCGGGGGCACTTCGGCATGTTCCTTCCAATGTCGCGGAAGGCAAACTGGACATTCTCTGTTCCTTCAAGGACACCACTGACCCTCACCCAACCGCACACACACCCACACGCGCCTTCTCTGTACACAGACACCCACACCCATCTTCACCCTTGCTGACACACCCACTCACACCTCCGTACACACACACTTACCCCCACCCACCCACCCACCCACCCACCCACACACACACACTCGCACACCCACACCCAACCAACCAACCGCACACGCGGTCCCTCTGTACACAGACACCCACACCCATCCACACCCTCGCATACACACCCCAACACACACTCGCACACCCACACCCCCACACCCACCCACACATGCCCCCGCTGTACACAGACACCCACACCCATCGTCACCCTCGCATTCACACCAACACCTTTGACACATTTACACACACACACACCACCCACCCACCCACACCCTCGCACACCCACACCCACCCACCCATACACACGCGCCCCCTCTGTACATCGACACCCACACCCACACACCCTCGCATACACACCCACACCTCTAGGCGTGTACACATGCACACACACACACCCTCACACACCCACACCCACCCTCGCCCCCTCTGTGCACAGACACCCACCATCTACACCCTCGCATACACACCCACACACACCCTCGCACACCCACCCACCCACCCACCCACACACCCTCGCACACACACACACACACACACACACACACGCACCCCCTCTGTACACAGACACCCACACCCATCGTCACCCCTCGCACACAACCCTCTGTACACAGTCACACCCACACCACCCACCACACACACATTCCATTCCAAAGTGTTACACGACTGCAACAGCACTACCCATACTAAAGTACTGGCAATGTTCCAGAGGTCAAATGGCACATGTGTCGGTCTACAGCGGGTGACCAATCAGCGCTAAGAGGGGTACATCACATGGCGGGGGGGGTTGCCACTCTGGCCAACCAACTTCAACTTCAAACGCGGCGTATCATCTCCCCATGGGCCGATTAATTCCATGGGGCGATAGTCGGGTGTAGGCAGGCCTAGAGGACGTCGGATCAGCTCCTCTATGGGGCGACAGACGAGTGTAGGCGGGCCTGGGATAGGGGGCAGCGGCGGATCATCTCCATGAGCCCACGAACTCGATGGGGCGATGATGAACGTAGGCAAGGGTGCAGGGATGGGGCGGCGGATCATCTCCATTGGCCTCTGAACTCCATGGGGCGATGATGTAGGTAGGCAGGGGGCGGAGGCAGGGGCGAGGGAGGAGAGGCTGGGGCGTGGGGGGTGGTGAGGCGGATCATCTCCATGGGCCTGTGAAGTCCATGGGGCGATGATGTAGGTAGGCAGGGGGTGGAGGCAGGGGCAAGGGAGGAAAGGCTGGGGGGAGGGAGGGCTAGCATGGGGTCGGCGTGCGTGAGGGCGCATGGGCGGGAGGCGCATGGGGCGGGGGTGCATGGGCCTGCATGGCGCGTACATGGGACGGCGAGCTCCATGTGGGGGTGCAGCGTGGGCGGGTTGTTGACTATGGGTGGGTGAGGTGGGGGAGAGTTGGACTGTGTCGTTTGGATCGTGTCAGGGGGGGCGAAGGGTGCTGAAGGGGGGGGGGCCATGGCAATGAGAGGTTCTCTGTGGTGCATGGTGGCGTGGCGCCGCAGTGGGGCGCGGCCGAGGATCCTCGGCGGAGGCGAGGCGGTCTGGGATGCGGTCTATAGTCGACCGAGGAGCTGTTCGGCGCTGGCGAGGGCATGGAGACGGGCTCTGTGATGACATTTTGAAATTGGGTGTCGAGTTGCTCGGGTCGTTGAGGCTGCCCTTCAGACGAAGGCGATTGTGGATAGTCCAGGATGGACCGCAGTACATAGGCGGCAGTCGACGGGGGAGGCGGGGCGATGAGGGGGATGGGCGACGGCGACTCACATGGGCCGACCGCCGCGACTCGCGCCCAGGGAGTGGGCCGGGCCGCCCAGGGAGTGGGCCGCCCAGGGAGTGGGCCGCCCAGGGAGACACACCCTCGCGCGCACACACACACACACACACACACCCTCGCACACACACACACACACACACACACACACGCACCCCCTCTGTACACAGACACCATCAGTTGGGTCGTCAACTTCCTGCTGCTGGGAGCAAAGGCGTACGCGTTCTGGCTCAGCGGTAGCAAAGCGGTGCTCGCAGCGCTCGTCGACTCGTTCGTTGACCTGGTGTGTGTGTGTGTCAGTGTGTGTGTGTGTCAGTGTGTGTGTGTGTGTGTGTGTGTGTGTGCGTGTGTGTGTGTGCATACGTGTTCTGCCTCAGCTGCAGGACTGCGGTGCTCGCAGCGCTCGTTGACTCGTTTGTATACCTGGTGTGTGTGTGTGTGTGTGTGTGTGCGGGCATGTGTGTACATGTGTGTGTGTGTGTGCGCGCGTGTATGTGTGTGTATGTGTGCGTGTGCGCGCGCGTGTGTGTGAGATGTGCCGCAGCCGACAATCTCTGTCGCAGAGAGCGACAGAGCCCCGTTCATTCCACGCGCATTGTCCGTTGCATAGCGTCGCCGCGTTGCGTGCGCCCGCCCGCCCACTAACACGTGTGCCGCAGCTGGCCATGTGTTCCTCACTTTGCCGCACGGAGCGGGAGGGCCGAATTCTCAGTCTCATCCCACAATGGCCCATATCAGTAATTTCCTTTTCAGGACTTTAAATTAATTATTCCACAGCCGGATTTTGCTTTGACCGCGTTGACCGTTGACCTCCCGTTGACTGTTTGTCCTCAAACATAAGCTATTTGAAAGCTCTTGACGAGCTTCGTCTGGCGGACTTGTCAGACTACTAATCCACCGAATGGGTTGAGCTGTGTACAAGGTCAAAGTTTAGCCGGAATACAGCCAAATGGCTGTGGACAGCCGAAAAGGAAATCACTGGCCCGTATGGACGGTAGCGACCCTCTTTCCTTCCCTCCCGCGCCCACACACACGCAGGTGTCACAGCTGGTCATCTTCGTCGCAGAGAGGCAGAGCCGACGCGCCAACTCGCGATTCCCCGTCGGCCAGGTGTGTGTGTGTGTTTGCATGTGCATACGTGTATGTGTGTGCTTGTGTGTTTGTGTGCGTGTGTGTGTTTGTGTTGCGTGTGTGTGTTTGTGTGCGTGTGTGTGTGGGTGTTTGTGGGTGGGTGTTTGTGTGTGTGCGCGTTTGTGTATGTGTGTGTGTGTGTGTGCACGTGTGTGTGTGTGTGTGTGCGTTTTTTGTGTGTGTGTGCGTGTGTGTGTGTGTTTGCTTGTGTGTGTGTGTGTGCGTGCATGCGTGTGCATGTGTGTGTGTCGCTTTTCTCACGCAGCTGCAGTGCACCCACCTCCCCAAGCGCCTGTGCTCTCTGCTGCTGCTGCTGCTGCTGCTGCTGCTCCCTCTTGGCACCCCCAGGCAAAACAGGGTTTGATGCGCAGCAATGAACCCGCTCTTGCGGTACCTGGTGCCAGCTGTTGCTGCTGCTGGTGTTGTTGCTGCCGTTGATGGTGCTGTCGTTGCTGGTGATGCTGCTGCTACTTCCGCCGCTGCTGTTGCTGCCGTTGCTGCTGCTGCTGCTGCTGCGCCGGCTACGAGCACCGCCACACGATTGCCTGGGTCGCCTCCCCACAACCTCCTTACAAACTCCCGACAACCTCCCACAACCAATATCGCTGCTGCTGCTTCTGCTGCTGCTGCCGCTGCTTCTGCTGCCGCTGAAATGCCACGGGCACGGTTACCACCGCTGCCACTGCCGCTGCTACCGCTTCTGCCGCTGCTACCGCTTCTGCCGCTGCTGCTGCTGCTGCTGCTGCCGCTGCTGCCCCCCTTGGCTACCCCCCCCCCTCCCCTCCCCGTTCCCCACCTACCCCCTCACCGCACCCACCCCCAATGCCTGGAAGGCGCGGCTAGAGACCATTGGCGTGCTGGTGTGCACGCCCCCACATGCACACGCACACGCACACACACACACACACATGCACACACACAGACACACACACACATGCTGTCACGCAGGCGCGACTGGAGACCATTGGCGTGCTCGTGTGCGCACTCCTCATGGCGCTAGCCAGCTTCCAGGTAACTTCCACCTTCCGGTCGCGTTGACCAATTGCAGTCAGTGAATTGCAATCAGTGATTTCTTTTCGGCTCTACTCAGCCGTTTGGCTGTATGCCAGCTGTTTTTTGACCTTGCACACAGCTCAACCCACCCAGTGGATTGTTTGTCTGACAAGCCTGCCAGACAGAGCACGTCAACAGCTTTAAAACGATCTATGTATGAGGACAAACGGTCAACGGGAGGTCAACAGTCAACGCGGTCAAAACAAAATCCGGCTGTGGGGGAATTAATTAAAATAAAAATCCTGAAAAGGAAATCGCTGATTTCAATGGTCGGTTTTACAGTCTGTCGGACGCCATTGATGTCGCATTAGACCGCAGGAAAGGGGCCGTCAGCTGTCAAAATCAGACCCCTGGCATGCCATCTGCCACCGTGATTGCTGTGTACAATCACAGCATCACATCACATCAAATCACCTGTGATTGTGGTGCGTGTCTCAACGCAGGCGACAAGGAAGTCGACCATCTCGTGCCAGGACCCAGCAAGTGTTAGTGTTGTGAGCAGCAGCAACGCCATTTGACAGACACTGGCGATGACGATGGTGGATTTTACAGTCGTGTCTGACGCACCTACAGGCAGCGTATTCGACCTTGCTCGGCGTGTAGCGCCCGAGCACTAATGACGGGTGCCTGGATACGAAGGCAAACAGTAACAGGAACAGGAACATCGGCTTTCCAGCGAAGACCGCCTTCTAGTCCTACTCCTGCTAGTACCACCGCCTCGACCCAAGGGGCAAGACACTGGGGCAAAACGAAGATGCATTGCACGTGTGTATCAGTGGTGTCCTCAGGGAAACTGAGAATGTCTTGTTTGCCCCCGCAACATTGGGGGGAACAGGCCGACATGCCCCCGCAGAAGACGATTTTTTGCGGGAAAATGTGAAAATTGCCGAGTTTCACACTTTTCGGAGCGAAATTCCCGCGATCCGCCCCCGCAGTTTTCCCCCAAATTTCACGCTTTGCTCCCGCAGCGGGAGCTGCGGGGGCTGGGGGGGGGGGGGGGGCGCTAAGGACATCACTGGTGTGTATTCGTGCCACACGTCTTGCTGCCGGTTTATACGAATCTCGGGGATTGACCACGTTTGTCTGCCGCCGTCGCTTTTTGTGTGCGCGCATGTCACCGAGCAGTCGCGCGCTGGTGGTGTGTTCACACATCCATCCATCCATCCATCCGCCCATCTATCAGTGGTCCCTGGGAAGGATTTTAGTAATTAGTTTTTCCCCGGCTCGAGCAACTTTGACCGCTCATACCAGGCGCAATACACAGCAGGTGTGCACGCAACACGTGCCGCTGTGCTGCTCTCGGCGAGAGCTTTCCAACGCCCCCATCCACGCCCTCTCCCACCAAGTGTGGGGTGGTTTTCTGGGAAATGGGAGATCCGGCCCCGAGCGGTACACGGCTCGCAGGGGAATCACTGCCATTCATCCATCCATTGAATTGTAATCTCTTCTCCAGAAGAAATTTACGGTTTCCCTATGCCCGCCTCCAGTGCCTGTGCGCGCAGGCCATCGAGCAGTCGTGCGCTATGGTGTTGCGTTCACACATCCTACACATCCATCGAACCAAACTCGCAGCCGACTCCTGGCCCAGAAGAACCCAACTGATTCCACACGCCTGCCGCCGGCACGTTTTCTGCGTGCAGGCCATCGAGCAGTCGTGCGCTGGTGTTGCGTTCATACATCCCACACATCAACCGAATCCAACTCCCATCCCAGAAGAACACAACTGATTCTACACGCCTGCCGCCGGTGTGTTTTCTGCGTGCAGGCCATCGAGCAGTCGTGCGTTGGTGTTGCGCTCACACACCCCACACATGCATCAAACCAAACTCACAGCCGACTCCTGGCCCAGACGATAACCCAACTGATTCCCTATGCCTGCCGCCGGTGATTTTTTCTGCGCGCAGGCCACCGAGTAGTCGTGCGTTGGTGCCGCGGTCACACATTCCACACGTCAATCGAATTCAACTCATATCCCAGAAGGGAACAACTGATTCCACATGTCTGCCGCCGGTGCTTGTGTGCGCAGGTCATCGAGCAGTCGTGCGTTGGTCTGTACGAGGGCTTCGTCAAGCGTGAGTACAGGCTGTGTTTGTTTGGGGGGAGGGTTGGGGGGGGGGGGGCGAGAGGGATATGAGGCAGGCGCCTAGGGGCAACGCTTTTACAAGGCTGGCTGCTTCATACGGAGCACCCCCGCCCCCTGCTTGTTTGCACTGGCTCGTGCGGGAGGAGGCCGCGGCACCAGTGTTTTTTTTACTTTTTTTTTAGTTTCTTTCTGAGAGCCGGCGCGCGGACCAACGTCCCGTTGACCTCCTTGACTGCTGCCTCAGCGTTGACCATTGACCGTCAAATATAGGTAATTTTCAAGCTCGTGACGAGCTCTACCATAGTGCTACGTGTACTTCACGTCCCACTTCACGTCAGGGTGACGTGAACTGAGACGTGCAGCAGGGTCAGACACAGGGGCCGGCGTGAACTCCGTGTTTTCGGAGAAAATTATGAAGTGTGGGACAACCCCCCCCAGCCGCCGCCCTTTGTTACGCCTAGGCCTATCCCTTGGAGCAGACATGACCGAGCCCCGGCGCCTTCTCCCCCTCTTGGGGGAGGAAGCCAGGTGACCCACAGCTGCCTCAGGGGATGGAGCTCATGATCGTCTCTCCTCGCGCTTCCGCCGTCGGCACTCCGCGCTCCCCTGCGCTGCGCTCTGGCAGCGTGCACAACCTCAGGTCGCCTTTTCGGAGGGTCAGCACGGTGCTCTATGGCCCGGCGCCAAAGGGCTCTGTGAGGAGCTTCTTCCCTGTGGCGCCCAAGCCCACAGAGGTAGGCCCAGCAGCAGCAGGGCCAGCAGCAGGCCCAGCAACAGCAGCAGCAGCAGCAAGCACAGTAGAAGGCCCAGTCCCTGGCACACCTGCGCGACCTCACTGCAGCTGCAACTGCAGCTGAGAAGCGCGGGCCGCGCGTTTTTTCTTTTCGCGAGGCGTGAACAGGGTTGCACGGTACGTACGTATTTCGGGTCTGGAGCGTACATACGTACGTAATTTTTGGAAATACGTACGTATTTTTTGGAAATACGTACGTACGCTTGCCGTACGCGTGCGAAAATCGCCGTGTGCGCAGCACTACATGCCTTTTACTTGAAACACAAAACTGTCACAATTCACGCTCCTGTGCTTGGATCGGAACCATTCCACTTGCGTTGGAAAGCTGGTAGAAAGGAATCTCCGGATCACTGCTGATATGTAGCAGTGTGCTCCAGCAGGGGAGGACCTTGCAGGCAGCGAGTTGCTGCCGTGTGCGCGCGTGTGGTGCGGTGCTCGCGTGGCGTGCTGCAGCCCCGCCCCCCTAGTTCAGTGCCCTGCTGCATACTGAGGTCGCACAGATAGCTCAAGTTACAAGCTTTCCAATGCAAGTCGAATGGTGAAAATCCAGGCAGAGGACAGGGAGTTACGTCCGTTGTTGTGTGTCGTTGCGAGCGCGCGCGCGTGGTGCTGCAGCAGAACCCCAGCCCCCCCCCCCCCACTGCAGTGCACTGCTGCATACGAGCAGTGCTCTAGATAGCCCCTGTTACAATATTTCCAATGCAAGTGGAATGGTTCCGATCCAAGCACAGGAGCGTGAGTTATGACCGTTTTTGTGTTGCAAGTAAAAGGCGTGTAGTGCTGCGTACAGGGCGTACGTATATACGCTCCCTCACGTACGTACGTACGTACGAACGTACGAAAAATACGTACGTACGCGTACTCACGTACCGTTCAACCCTGGGCGTGAAGTGGGTGACGTGAGGGGTGCTAGCGCCGGCGGCCGACGTGAACACTGTGTCACGAGAAGGCTGTGGGCGGCCATTTTCGAGACGTGAACTGCACTTGACGTGAAGTACACGTAGCACTACAGTATCTGATGGGATCGTCAGACCATCAAGCAACTTGGTTGGTTGAGCTCTATCTGATGGGATCGTTAGAAGCCCCAAAACAATGGCTCCCAATGGCTCCCAGGATCCCAAAACAAAACCACTGCGCGGCACGCGCGCCTCCGCCTTAAAGCGCTGCGAACGGGGAGCGCAGTGCTGAGGGATACGGACTGACCAGACAGACCAACAGAGCAGCAGTCTGTAGAGTCCGTAGAGACAGAGACAGCGTTCTGAGAGTGATCTGTGGTCAGGAGTGCTGGCTTATAAAGGGCATAGAGAGGGAATTATGCTGGAATCTGTTTTGTAAGATTCTCGGGTAAAGCATCTGCAAAGCATCAGGATAAAGCAGTCGTGTCCCTTGCCTAGCACAGCACTTCGAGTGCTCTGCTCAATCAGTCAGATCAATAGTGTGTATCAATGAGGTGCACGATAGGCTGTGTACTACAGCTCAGCACGCAGCTCTACCGGCCCGTGCGCGAACTGGCACTTGTCCCCGTAGCGGCACAGCTCGGTCTGCGAGGGAGGGGGGAGGGAGCGCTGAAGGCACGGAGGCGGGGAGGCCGAGGCGTCAGCGACACACATGTGTTTCTCAAGGTTTTTGCACTGGCAAGCCCTCCTCCCCCTGCTCCCCCCCCCCGTGCTTTGCACACAAGCACCTGCACACAGACACGTGCACGTACACGCACACACTCTCTCACACGCACACACTCTCGCACACACACACACACGCACACACACTATCTTACGCACAAACGCTTGTGCAGACGACCTCCCTACCATCAAAACCGGAGTTATCCTGTATGCCGTTCTCGGCGGAGCGGCGCTCCTCGAGGCTTTGCACACACACACACACACACACACACACACACACACATACACATACATACATACACACACACACATGCACACACACACTGTTTGTGCACACACACACACACACACACACGCGCGCGCACGCACACACCACAGACGAGCTCCCTACAATCGAGGCCGGACTTATCCTGTACGCCGTCCTCGGCGGAGCGACGCTCCTCAAGGTGTGTGTGTGTGTGTGCGTGTGTGTGTACATGTGCGTGTTTGCGTGTGTGGGGGAGGCTCCCTGTGCTCCTCTGCCCCTGCCTGCTCAATTGCCTGCTCGGTTCTTCTGCGTGCGCCACACATACACACACACTCACACAGACGCACACACGCACAGACACACACAGACACGGACACACACAAACACACACACACACACCTCCAGGCCATCTGCTACGTGCAGTGCAGCGTACTGGCAAGCAAGAGTGACTCCATGGTGGCGCTGGCAGAGGACCACCTGGTGTGTGTGTGCGTGTGTGTGCGTGTGTGTGTGTGTGTGTGTGTGTGTGTGTCAGGCAAGAGTGACTCCATGGTGGCGCTGGCAGAGGACCACCTGGTGTATGTGTGCGTGTGTGTGCGTGTGTGTGTGTGTGTGTGTGTGTGTGTGTGCGTGTGTGTGTGTTTGTGTCAGGCAAGAGTGACTCCATGGTGGCGCTGGCAGAGGACCACCTGGTGTGTGTGTGTGCGTGCGTGTGTGAGTGTGTGTGTGTGTGAGTGTGTGTGTGTGTGTTTGTGTGTGGAGCAAGAGTGACTCCATGGTGGCGCTGGCAGAGGACCACCTGGTGTGTGTGTGTGCGCGTGTGTGTGTGCATGTGTGTGTGTGCGTGTGTGTGTTTGTGTGTGCATGTGTGGGTGTTGATGCATGCGTACCTGTGTGGGTGTGCACGCTTTTTGGCGCTGCGCGCGGTGTGTTCACAGCGTGCCCCCCCCTTAGGGTACCCCTTAGGGTACCCCTACCACACATCCACAAATTCACACACATCACCATATCACCACATCCATCCATCAATCACCCACCTCTTAGCCACCCTTATCCACGCATCCACACGTCCACACACACACCAATGCACCGATGCCAATGCGCCCACGCCGTCGATCCACCCATCGACAAATCCACGCATGCACCGCTTATCCACCAACCCACACATTCACCTACACCACATCCACAAGAATCCACACATCTTCCAATCAACACATCAAACAATCCGCAACCCACCCCTTACCCACCCCTATCCACACATCCACACATCCACACATTCACCAATGCAAATGCACCCATACCCACAGAACCGTGTGGTTGGGGTATATCTTTGCGGTTCGTCACAACGGGGGACTGTGCTGGGGTGGTGGTGTGCACATCGCTGGCTGTGTTGGGTCTTGTGTTTTTGCTCAGGGTCTAGGCGCTCCTGTCGTGTCATGCATTCGACAACGACGACGACACCCACACTGTCGATCCAAATCAGCAAATCCTCCAATCCACCAATCCAACTGAACCACAAATCCACACGTCCACACACCGCCGCAGAACGACATCTTCTCCAACGTGGCGGCCGCAGCGACCGCGGGTGCGCAACGATGTGTTTCCCCGGTTGTGGAACGCTTTAGGCATCCCGCCGCCTGTGTGTTTGTGCGTATGTGTGTGTCATATGTATCCGTTTGTATCCACTCACACACACATACACACACACACGCAGTCATTGCCGTGAAGCTTGAAGGCGCATGGTGGGCCGACCCAGCAGGGGCGATCGCGATCAGCGCATACATTCTGTGGCGTTGGTTTGACATCGCAAAGTCACAGGTGTGGACACTGGTGTGGAATGGTGTGAACTGGCACAAAAAAAAAACGCACACACACACACACGCGCACAAAAACACGCGCAAAAACACACACGACTTTAGGTGCGTCACACACGACTGTAAAATCCATCATCATCACACGCAAAAAAAATGCACACACACACACACCACATTCCACACCTTCCACACCCCACACATCTGTATCTGTGTGGTCGATTTTACAGTCCATCAGAGGCGGACGCCTATGTGTGTCGTTGCAGGTCGACAAAATCGTTGGGCGTACCTTGCAGGTCGACAAAATCGTTGGGCGTCCCGACGTCATTCGTCAAGCAGCTGAGCGAAACCACAACACACACACGCACACACACACACACACACCACAATCGCCACAGTTCTAGAAAACCGTCAGACGCGCTGCCCCGCCCTCCTTCATCAAGCCCTCCCCCCCCCCACACACACCACCACCACACCCACACCCACCCACACACCACACAATCGCCACAGGTCGACAAAATTGTCGGGCGGGCTGCCCCGGCCTCCTTCATCGAGCAGCTCACCGAAATCGGGGAGGCACACGACGACTGCGTTCTGGTTGACTGCATTCGCGCGTACCACGTGGGAGCAAAGGTGTGTGTGTGTGTGTGTGTGTGCCTGTCTGCCTGCCTGCTTGTCTGTGTGTGTGTCTGTGTCTGTCTGTGTGTGTGTGTGTGTGTGCATGTGTTGAGCTCACCAAAATCGGGGAGGCGCACGACGACTGCGTTCTGGGTGACTGCATTCGCTCACCACGTGGGAGCCAAGGTGTGTGTGTGTGTTTGTGTGTGTGTGTATGCCTGCCTGTCTGTGTGTCCGTGTGTGTGTGTGTGTGTGTGTGTGTGCGTGCGCATGTGTGTATGTGTGCGTGTGTTGAGCTCACCAAAATCGGGGAGGCGCACGACGACTGCATTCGCTCACCATGTGGGAGCAAAGGTGTGTGTGTGTGTGTTTGTATGTGTGTGTTTGTGTGTGTGTGTGTGTGTGTGTGATAATGATGATGATGATGATGATGGATCTTACAGTCTGTGTGACACCAGTAATGATGTATAAGACCGGTGTCGGCGCTAGCGCCCGACACCTTAAACTCAGTTTCAGTGGGAAACTGGCTGGCTACCTGGTAGGGGTGAGGGTAAACCCACACACGCGCGCACGCACTGGACCTAGACAGGACACTGGGCCCCCAGATCCACCCTATACCACCCAGGTAGTGACAGCAACGCATTGTTGGTGTGCGCAATTGTTGGTGTGCGCTGTGTTCTACTACTAGTCCCGCCGCCGCCATTGGCTCCAGCAATCTCCTCCATGCCCGCCAGCAATCTCCTCCACGCCCGCCAGCAATCTCCTGTATGCCCGCAAGCAATCTCCTCCATGCCCGCCAGCAATCTCCTGTGTGCCCGCCAGCAATCTCGTCCATGCATGGGCGCCGCCATGCGATCTCCATGCGCCGCGCCGCGCGCCATGCGCGCCAGCACCCGTACCACCCGCCTCATTCCCGTTCTTTAGCCATTCCCCGTGACACCTATGGCTGATCCTTGTTCGGCCGTCCCCTTTGGCATCTGTAACCCGTATCCTCTCCCTGTAGCCTCATTCCCCGTTCTTAACCGCCATCTCCATTTTGGTGCCCGCCCGCTGGTGGGGCCTCGCCTCGCCCCATGCCGCACGGCTAGTGTATTGATTGCTGCGCCATCTATAATCTGCGCCTTGGGGCAGGGAACACCTGCGCCACAACCTCCTCACAAAGCCTAGCCGCATGTGCCTCGCTTCCATGTTTCTCAATTTCTCGCCATCCGCTTCCATGCTGCCGCCTGCAATCTCCTCCACGCCTGCGAGCAATCTCCTGCATGCCCGCCAGCAATCTCCTCCATGCATGCACGCGCAGAGCGCCGCCATGCAACCCCCATGCGCCGCGCGCGCTATGCGCGCGCCGCGCCCGCCAGCTCCCGTAGCCTCATTCCCCGTTCTTTACCCATGCGCCGTGACGCATTAGCCTTGTCCGCCGTCTCCTGGCATGCATAACCCGTAGCCTCATCCCCGGTAGCCGCATTTCCCGTTCTTAGCCGCCATCTCCATTATGGTGCCCGCCCGCTGGTGGGGCCTCGCCTCGCCCCATGCCGCACGGCTAGTGTATTGATTGCTGCGCCATCTATAATCTGCGCCTTGGGGCAGGAACCCCTGCGCCACAACCTCCTCACAAAGCCTAGCCGCATGTGCCTCGCTTCCCATGTTTCTCAATTTCTCGCCATCCTTCTCTCTCTTCCATCCAGGCACAGTAAACCATTAGGAGCCGCAATCTGCTTGAGTTCCGATCGTTGTGAGAAGGGGGTGCATGCTCGCCGCAATTCTCGCCATCGTGCATCGTGCTCTCCATCGTACCGCTGCCCAATCTGCCACATAGCCTCGCCCCATCAGGACCAGTTCATCAGTAGCGCTGTGCGTCACAGCCGCTCAGGGTAAATTTCCAGATTTTCAGCCGCCCAGTACCAAGCGCAGTTGTCCCGGTTGTCCGCCATCGAGCGGCGCCAGGGCGGGAGCCCCTGGCGAAGAGCTTAGGTGGTACTTAATAGGACTAGAAGGAAGTCTTTGCTGGAATGTGTGTGTGCATGTTTGTTGATGTGTGGGGGGAGGCATACGACGACTGCGTTCTGGTCGATCGCATCCGCGCGGACTACGTGGGATCAAAGGTGACTTTTAGGGTTCGTTGTTGAGCATTTAGGGATCATTTTGTATACAATTGACTGTGGACCTGACTTGATTTCTGTTGGGGGGGGGCTTCTGTCTCCGACTTTCAGTAGTGTTTGTTTGATGACAGTCACGCGTGACCACGGATTGCTAGCACCTTGAGTAATCTCACCTCACACTTGGGAAGCCTCTTCAACAGAAACTCCAGTTTTCTATCCACCTAGCAGTTCAATAGAAAACCACCACTTGTGTTGGTTGACTGCATTCATTCGTACCACGTGGGAGCAAAGGTGAAACCTTAACCCCCTAAACCCTAAACCGGTTGAGAGGGTTGAAATAGGGCTCAATTTTGTAGGCCTGATCAGGGTGGAGCACACCGCAACACCTGCAGTACACTGTACCGCCCTGCACCAATCACTGGCATGCGTAACACCTCACACACAATAACAGTCACACAACTCCTCTCCCACACGGTACCGCCCCAAACTGCACCGCCCACACTGTACCGCCCGCACAACACCGCCCCGAAATGTACCGCCCCACACTGCACCGCTGACATGCACAACACCTCGTCCGCAACACCTGCAGTACACTGTACCGCCCCACATTAATCACTGGCATGTGTAACACCTAAAGCACAACGCCTTGCCCACACTGTACTGCCCCACACTGCACCGCCCGCACTGTACCACACCACACCACGATGTACCGCCCAACACTTACCGCTGACATGCGCAACACCCCACCCGCAACACCACACCCGCAACACATGTAGTACACTGTACCGCCCCACACCGCACCGCCCCACACTGTACCGCCCCATACTGTACTGCTGACACGCGCAATGCCCCACCCGCAACACCTGCAGTACATGGTGGAGATGGAGATTGTGATGCCGGTGACCGCCACACTCAAGCAGGTGTGAGCAACAGTGTGAACTGTCTGGTGTGGAGGGTTGTGGGTGTTTGGGCGAGGAGGGGACCGTCTCTCAAACACACACACACACACACACACACGCACACACACACACACACACACGGACACAGGTGCATGACGTGGCTCTCGCCCTGCAGCACAAGATCGAGGCGCTCATGCACATGCACGCAGTCTCACACACACACACACACACACACACGCAGGTGCATGACGTGGCTCTCGCCCTGCAGCACAAGATCGAGGCGCTCATGCACATGCACGCAGTCTCACACACACACACACACACACACACGCACACACACACACACACACGCAGGTGCACGACGTGGCTCTCGCGCTGCAACACAAGATCGAGGCGCTCATGCACATGCACGCAGTCTCACACACACACACACACACACGCACACACACACACACACATGCAGGTGCACGACGTGGCTCTCGCGCTGCAGCACAAGATCGAGGCACTGGAGCCGGTTGAGCGCGCGTTTGTTCACGGTGCGCCACAGTGTGCTGTGCTGATGATGCATGTAACAGCCAGGGACACCTCTCAAGCAAATACGACCGTGCTCGGCGTGTATAGCCCAAGCACCTTAATAAGATGGCTGGCGGTTGGTGGTAGGGAACGCCCACTCTGCAAAGAGCGCGGGCGCACCCCCAGGTCCCCCACCGCAGCGGCAGCAAACGCTTGTGCTATGCGTTGTGTTTACCCATTTGTCGCGCGCACACTATTTCGTGTTCCTCCCGAGCACATGTGCAACGCCTGAGGCGGTGCCTCGGGCGCCGCCTACGCTTGCGCGGATGAGGCGGCGCCTGAGGCGCGCCGAGACCGCCTCAGGTGCGCGCCCGACCGCCCCCGGCGTCGCCTCAGGCGCCGCCCCCGACCGCCTGAGGCGCTACCCCAACCGCCTCAGGCGTTTTGACCGCCTTGACTCGCGCGTCTCAGACGTTGGGGCTGTGGTAGGGACTCTTCCCATGCACCCCATCTCTAGCTAGCTCGCTGGTGCTTGTGTAGTGGCGGGGGGGGGGGAAGCAACTTCCTTCGTTTGAATCCACGGTAGGCTGGCGCGCTGCGTGGCCTTGCGGGCTCTCCTAGTCGATGCCCCTTAGACGTGTAGTTTAGGACGTAGCTCACAGATCGGGGTCCTCAGGGTACGCGTACGTGTTAAACCTATAAAACCATGCCCGCACCTTACCCCACACCTACATGCCTGGCCCATCTCACGCAGTCGACTACACACTGCGCTGCGCGACCAGCCGGAGCACACACACACACATGCACACTCTCTCATGTATCCTGCATGTGCCGCACGCAGAGTATTGCACCACTTCACACCCGACACACACACAGCCGGAGCACACACACACACACACACACACACACACACACTCCTGCTGACCCCCCCCTTGTACAGTCGACTACACGCTGCGAGACCAGCCGGAGCACCGCACCGAGCGCCTGCTGAGGGGGCTGCCGGTGCTGAGGGAGGAGACGCTCGACAGCTAGCACCTCGATCGGCCCTTCGGCTGACTGTATCAACCATCATCAGCACGCTGCGCTCACTGACCAGAGCTGTACCAGTGCTGTCAGGCTACCAGTGCTGCCGGGCTGCAACTGCCGTCGGGCGCGAGAGACCAATTAACAGAGAAGTCAAAATCTGGTGCAATTTTGCCTCTCGTCTCTTTGCCTCGGATTACTCCAACTCAGTGAGCCTTACTTAGTAGAACGGCTAAAGCAGAAATGAGCAGTTCAGCATGGAGCCCCTAGGGACCTGCTGAGGGGGATGCCAGCGCTGAGGGAGGAAGACGGACAAGGGCCACCCTTCAGTGGTGTGCCTATGATGATGATGATGATGGATGTTACAGTCAGGGACACCTCTAAAGGCGTATAAGACCGTGCTCGGCGCGATATGGCCCGAGCACCTTACTGAGATGGCTGGCTGTTGGTGGTAGGGAACCCCAACTCTGTAAAGAGCGTGGGCGCACCCCTAGGTCCCCTACCGCAGCGGCAGCAAACGCTTGTTGAAGTCGGTGAGCGCATGTTGGAAAAAAAAAAAAAAAAAAAAAAAAACGGAAAACGGAAAACGCAAGGCAGGTTCGTCGCCAATTGCCAGAAGAGACATCCCCCCGTGGTGGTAGGCTGGCGCGCTGCGTGGCTATGTGAGCTTTCCTAGAGAGCCCCCTGTTGACGTGTAGTCTAGGCCTCAACTCTCGCCCCGGCTCCTCTGGGCGCATATATGTAAAACCTGCACAACCTGTGGTTTGTCAGTGGTGTGCCTGCCAGTTTTGCCTGCTGAAAGTGCTGCATAGGGGGAGACACCTATGAGGAACCTGGTGCGCAAACAACTTTGTGCGAGCGCTCGCCCATCGCAGCAGAGGCAGGCGCTGCCCACGATTCAACCGCTGGGAGGAGTCTAGAAACTCCAGACACCCGTGCCACCATCGGTGATGCTCCCTTAACTTGTGAAGCTGCTGGGACCAGGCTCATTAGATATGGTGCACCAGGTTGCAGTGTATATACGATGTGGGGCCTTGCTCGGGATGATGATGGATGTTACAGTCAGGGACACCTCTAAAGGCGTATAAGACCGTGCTCGGCGCGTATGGCCCTAGCACCTTACTGAGATGGCTGGCTGTTGGTGGTAGGGAACCCCAACTCTGTAAAGAGCGTGGACGCACCCCTAGGTCCCCTACCGCAGCTGCAGCAAACGCTTGTTGAAGTCGGTGAGCGCATGTTGGGAAGCGGAAACGCAAGGCAGGTTCGTCGCCAATCGCCGAAAGAGACATCCCCCCGTGGGGAGAAAGGCCAAGACGTGGCCAAAAAGGATATCAAGCCGGGCCGCAACCTCTAACGTGTTAAGGGGTTTTCTAACTGGGATTTCAACCAGCATTCACAGGATTCTCAACCTGTAACCCTTAACCCGGCTCTGAGCAGAAGCTGACCCCTTGTTGTTGCACCGAGCACGACATTGGACGTGTCGCAGGCCCCCCCCCTGCTGAAGGGGGGAGGCACAGAAGGACTCGGTGAGGGGCACATCCCTAAGCCTAACTACCTAGAAAGGGGCTGGAAAAGGCGGTCAGTAGTGACCAACGGTGTGGGATTTGGTAATAGGTTAGAGAGCAAGCTTGCCCCCCCGGTTATAGCGGATCAATATGTTCCTTCTGCATACTCCGTTTTGAGGTCGTCATCTTTGAGGCAGCTTTTACGTGTCAGACCCAGCGTGGGCATTTCTCAGGTGCGCCAGCTGCGGTGAACTGCAAACGGCAGTCCACCGCAGCTCCTCGGGGACCCACGCTTGGGTCCCCGCCACTATCGTGGCTGCCTCATTGACTCCTAATTCAAAACATCGTTCGCTTCAGGTCAATTATTCCTCCCGATCCTCTACCATCTCCAGGCTTGTGTTACGTATATCAAGGCACGAGACCAGAAAGTTGGCCATGTCACGCCAAAAACAAGGGTAAAGTAGCCCCGGGCTGGGGTTCATAAACGCCCGCATCTTCGCATCCAAGCCTTTATCGTCCCCAGGGACGCTCAGGAAAAGGGTGTGGAACTGTACGCGTGTCTCCGTATACGCTGGACACTCAAAAATCACGTGTGCCTCATCCTCCCGCATGCCACAAAGGCGACAGAGCCTCTGGCTGCGTGGCTCTGCCTGCGCCGTGTGGCGCCCCTTCTCTATCTGCAGTTCATGCAGCCCCATTCTAAAGCGTGCGAGTGTCGTGATCTGGGCGGCGCTGTTCAGCCCCGTCCAGAGCATTGGTGCGCCGCCACAGTCGTCCGCCATCCACTGCAAGTAAGTAAGCATCTTGAAGCGGTGTGACCATGAGTCAGGCACTGAGCGGACGACGCTGAGCTGGTTGGCGTCCTCTGGCAGCTCTGGTGTGCTGGTCTCTGATGCCAGCCACCCCGCCGCTGCTCTCTTTAGCAGGCGGGCGATGCCCCCCGCCTCCTGACCCCACACCAGAGTGTGCCCCACTGTGCTGAGGCACTCGCTCAGCTGTGCCACCCAGCTCTCCCGCACGCCACCCGCCGCTAACTCCCAGCTCTCCCGCATTGCCGCCCTCAGCAGATCGCCATCCGGCCGCCGTAGTGCTTTCGCCCAGAAGTTCGCCGCCTGCCGCAGCCAGTCGGTCGACAGCGGTTGCCAGCCCACCTCCGTCGCCAGCAGCGATAGCTGTTGCCCACACCTGCGAGTACGGAGGGCCTCGCGCACAGATTGCAAGTGCAGGGCTTCCATGGCGCGCCACTTGCGGCGCGCCGCCTTGGAGGGGCCCCCGTCCCCTCCAGCCACCCCCCACTTGTCAGCTGCCCCCGAGAAGATCCCCTGTGCCCCCATGCCCGCCCCCGCCATCAACCCTGGGCCCCAGATCTCGCACCCGTACTTAATTACAGGTCGCACCAGTGCGTTGAACAGGTGCGCCTTGACTCCCACGTGGTGGAGGCCCATGGCATCGTATCTGCGCGCTAGGGCAAAGCGTGCACGCTGGCCCGCCCCCTGCCTCTGCTCCAGCCCCGCGCCTATTGCCCGCCTGCTCCCAAAAAGCATGCCCAAATATTTTAACTCGTGATTCATGGGCAGGTCCATACCAGCATACTTCAGGGTCACCCTTCCCCTGGCGCTCGTGACCGGGCAGTACTGGTCGTTAAACACCCCCCCCTCAGACTTGCGGACATTGACAGTGAGAGCGTGCGTCCTGCAAAAAACGTGAAGTGCATCTAGCAAGCGCTGGAGCGCCTCCGGCGTCTCTGCCATGAGCACGAGGTCATCTTCATACAAGAGTAACCGCAGGAGCCGCCTGTTTGCTCCTGTCCCTAGGGGGACCCCGACCTCTGGCATCTGTGCGTCAAGCTCCCCTTCTAGTGAGTCGATAAACAGCCAAACAAAAGCGGCGACATTGGGTCGCCCTGCATGACCCCCTGGCGTATGGTGAAGCCTGGTCCCACCGTGCCGTCTATGCGCACGCACATGCCAGCCCCATTGTACATTGATGTCAGGGCTGCTAAAAATGCCCCCTCCCCACCCCCAGGCTCACATGAGCTGCCGATGCACGCAGTCGTGTGCCTTTTTAAAGTCGATGAAGGCAGTATACAGCGGTTTTCGCTCGTGGCTGCGCCTCTCAATCATGTGCTGTAGGATGAAGGCATTGTCAGGGGTCCCCCGCCCCTTCCGGAACCCTGCCTGCCCGGCGGCTCTATGGCCGCCCTTCTCAGCGAGGTCGTCTAGTCTGCGGAGTAGCACCAGACTATAGAGCTTAGCAAGCGCCCCACCCACCGTGATGCCCCTGTAGTTGTCCCGCTGGTCCAGATTGCCTTTCTTCGGCACCGGCGTGACTGCCCCCATGTGCCATGCTTTGGAATACCCCTCGCGGAAGACCCGATTAAGCAGATGTGTGATCGGTTCAAGCAGCGCGTGTCGCGGCTCGCTCCCTTCCCCCTCTCCCCCACCCCCTGTCTCCCCCTCCCCAGTCCATGCCCTTTGATAGAATTCTACCGGTACGCCGTCCACGCCTGGCGTTTTGCCCGCCGCCATGCCCATAAGGGCTGTGCTCACCTCGTCCTCGGTAAGCCAAGCGTTGAGTACTCGTGCCCGCTGCTGGGATAACGAGGTTCCCGAGAATTATTGCTGCTGGTGCCTGGCATCCCTCCTCTGGTGCAGCTGGTGGGGACTGGCTCTTCAGCTGATGAGGAAACAAACTGAGGAACCTCGCTCAGAATGCCCAGAGTGCAGTTAGCATCGCCGTCTGTCGGTGCCATCCTTCCACTGGTGCATCTGCTGGGGCCTGGCTCGCATGGGCGCACGAAAGGGTTCGTATCGCGAGCGCTGGTGATGCTTGGTTACACCAGTGTTGAGAACTGCCAGAGCTAGTGCTGGCATGCTGCAGGTGATTATAGGGGGGACTTGAGGGAGTGAGCGGATGCGGGCGGCTGGTCGGCTGTCGCAGACCCGGGCTTCACATGTACTAGAGTTTGGGCCTGAGTTTGGGTCACAGTGTTGCTGTCAGGCAGGCCGCGATGCGTTTTTATATACCCTGCTGGCCATTCCTCCGGGCACACACCACCTCTGCATCGCGATGCAGCCTACCGTTGTGTGTACAACAAGAGGGTTTTACAATCACAGGCCGGCGGTCACAATCAGTTCCAGAGTTCCAGCAGGATCAATCAAAGCAGGAGCCCTGCCAAATGTCAAAAAGGGGGGGAACCCACGGCAGCGCCACCCACACGCGGCGGCGGGCACCAAGCAAGCAGCACCTAAGCCAGGTAGGACACTCAGCTCTGAATCAGTCAGAGGCAGACCCCAGGTATAACTGGCTGTAAAGCCAAGACCATGAAGGGACCAAGAGGGCCCACCCCCAACCAAGCCAAAAAGGCCGAACCACGGCACCAGCCGCAACACTCTACTCAGCGACCACACCTCACCCGCCACCGTGCGCGTGTGTAGGTCCTACCGCCGCTGTTAGGACAGGGCAGTGGTCTGACCTAGCACGTGCAACACACGGACAAACCTGGGTTTTTGTAGGCTGACAAGGGAAGTTGCTCGCTGAGAAGTTGTACAGGCCTGTTGCGCATCTGTAGCAGAGATGGCCTGTAGCATCGCATCGCCTAAGAGTCAGCCCCATGCGTGCCTGTCTGGGGTCGGCCTTCCCAACCGCTGTGATTCGGCTTCGCACGTGTGACGGACGCCCCCCTGCGACGTGCAGGAAGGGCGATCAATCCGCTCCTGGGTGTTATGAAGCCCTGATGAAGCCCTGATGAAGCCCACTCGTGGCCCCTCATTAATCAGCCCCTCCTTCACGCTCATTCCATCAACCTAAGCCAAGTCATGTCGGTCCACCATTCTGGAGGCTATGGCCCCGAGGCCACATGGGGCAAGAGCCTTCGCGGCGATCTCTACTCCTACGCGTAAGTGCCTCCCTCTCGCTCGCTTGCATCACCGCGCTCGTTTCTCCAATGCCTGCTCGCATCCTCCTTACCACGCTGCTATGTTTCGCTCAGTGACAAACCCGCGACTCTGTACACGGACCCCGCTGCCAACATTGGCTCAAACCGTCGCGCGTGCCCGCACTGCACCTACACATGGTAAGTTGTATCCGGGGGTTGTAACTTGGCTGCCAACGCATGGTGGTATTGCTTGGCTGTTGCTCAATGTTTTCGATGCAACAGGACGCGTGGACAGCCTTCCGTGAGCGTAAACTAGAGAGTGCCCCAAGCCACGACAAACACACACTCACACACACACACGTGTGCACCACACACACAAGCATGTGTGCATGCATACACGCATACACACGCGCACAAGCCCCCCCACCCCCCACCCCCACCCCACCCTCTATCTATATTATACAGGGTGGACAAGTACGGCAAGAACGAGTGCCCCAAACCTGCAGCACCTTGATGCGCACACACGCACACACACACACACACATGCGCACACACACAGGCACGCGCACACACGCACATAGACGCACCCCCCCCCACCCCCTACGCAGGGTGGACAAATATGGCAAGAACGAGTGCCCAAAGTGCCTGCAGCGCCTCGACGCCGCGCCGCGCCGCTCGCCCGGAGACCTGCGCGTGCCCGGCCGTGAGAACAACTCGGCTGCTCCCACATACAGGTGTGCGCGTGTTGGCGTTGGTGTGTGTGTGTGTGTGTATGTGCGTCACCCGCCTCAAAACGGAATCCCCGCAATGATGACCAGTCGCAGCCTTCTTAGGCCTGCCGCACAGAGTTCTATGTAACGATCTCTCTCTCTCTCTCTCAGTGTGTGTGTGTGTGCATGTGTGGGGTTGGGGGGGAACGGGTTGTGCACGTGCCCGGCTGCGAGAACAACTCGGCTGCTCCCACGTACAGGTGTGTGTGTGTGTGTCGTCTTACCACATTCCCACCGCCTGAGGCGCATTTACTTGCGCGGATCAGGCGGCGCCCCAGGCGCCGAGGCGCACCCCTGATAGCCTCAGGCGCTGCCTCAGGCGTCATCCCAACTGCCTCAGGCGCCAACGGACCGCCTTATGCGCCCACCACCGCCTGAAGCGCACCCCCGGCCGCCTCAGACGTTTTGACCGCATTCACTTGCGCGGATCACATGATAAGGGCTGTGGTGGGGTGGGTGGGGGGGCTTGTGCGTGTGTGGGGGTTGTGCGTGTGTGGGGTTGAGGGTGTGTGCACGTGTATGCGCGTGGACGTGCACGTAAGTGTGTGTGTGGGGGGGGGTATGTGCCACAGAGCTCGCCTTCCACTCCCCCAACCCTCCCCCCGGTGGACGAGTTGAGGTGGGAATGAGTTAGGGGCGTGTCGCCTCAGTGATTGTCGAGTGTGGACATGGGCTCACATTCCCGCAATTGTCACTCAGAACCGTGTGGGGTAGTTCTTTGCGGTTCGTCACAACAGGGGACGGTGCTGGCGGGTTGCTGTGCGCCTTGCTGGCTGTAGCCTTTTGGGTCTT
>VFSX01000002.1:1185707-1193207 GCA_016618255.1 Chlamydomonas sp. UWO 241 | reverse complement strand
GGTGGGGTGCGTGTGGGGGTGGGGTAGGGGTGGGGGTGGGGGTGGATGAAGGACGGCATTTGTACCAATGGTGGGTGTGGTGTGGGGGTCGGGGTAGGTGGGGGTGGCGGTGTGGCCCAACGGAACCCTTGCATGCCCAACCCTCCCCTCCTTGATTGTTGCTGTCGTTGCTGCTGCCGTTGTGCGCAGGACGCATGCACGTGTACAAGTTCAGCAAGTGCACAAAGTGCGCCAAGATGGAGTTCTGACCGGAGCCGTCCTGGGTGCGCGGCGGCACCACAGCCACGAGTGTGCGGCAGGGAACCACAAACACATCCCCACTACATTCCCAACGCCTGAGGCGGCGCCTCAGGCGGCGCATTTACTTGCGCGCCTCAGGTGGCGCATTTACCTGGGCGGATCAGGCGGCGCCTCAGGCGCGCCGACCGCCTCAGGCGGCGCCTGAGGCACACCCCTGGTCGCCTCAGGCGCCGCCTTAGGCGACATCCCGACCGCCTCGTGCGCCACCCCGACCGCCTTGGGTGCCCACCACCGCCTGAGGCGCACCCCCGACCGCCTCGGGCGTTATGATCGCATTCACTTGCGCGGATCAGACGATGTAGGGTGTACGTGGTCTCCAAGTGCACCCGCACACCCGTCAGCCTGGGCGCCTGCGGGCTCCGACGGGCGCACGTCTTCACGCTCAATTGCTCCGAGTTAAGCCGTCGTCGTGAGCGTGCGCCACAGGCGGCCAGCCTTGGACTGGTAACGCAACCCTCAGCTTATCAGTGGCATGTGTACACAGCCCTACAGGGACTACGCACAGAGACAACAGCCCTACACAGCTCTACAGAGACGATGCATGTCATGTGTACACAGCGGTGTTGTTACCACATGTTGGTTAACCATGACGCAGGCACCGCGCCCACTCACAGTGGATTCAGGGCCTAATTTACTACCCCCCCGGCAGGCCTGCTCTTTGTCCCCCCTAAAGTATCCGGCACAGAAGTTTACCCCCCCTTATCGGCGTGCCATAGCAACTACCCCCTATAAACCCCAGTTACCATGCTATTATGCAGGGGCCGTACTGGATGTCGCCCTCGCGTACATATACCGCCGCCGCCGGAGCGTCCGCACACCGCACGCGCGTGCCACATAGTCAGGGCAGGGAGCCAGGGAGCCTCCAAGCACTTTTTGTTGTCTTTTGTGTTTACGCCTCGATGCCCAGAGGGCAGGAGCGCCTACAAGCGTTCGAGGTACATATCACAAGCCTAGGAGCGTTTGAGGTACATATCACAAGCCCCGCCCACGATTTCCCCCCCCATGGCTGCACTGCGACGTGTGGGTCCAGATGTACATGATAGGGCGCCTGTGCTATGGCGCGCGCGCCGCCGCTCAATGGAGCCTGCACGGCGTAGCTGTGTCCACATTCGCTTGCACATCATGCAACGATGTGTAATTCCATTCAATGGCCTATTGCCACAATAGGGTGGGCGAGTGCGACAGAAGGTTGCAGGCGGTAAATTTGAGGCGCTTATACAGGGCATGTTGACACGCGGTGTACAGGTCTTGTGTCAGGAACACACTGATGTGCTGTGGGGAAGACGCAGGGACAGCCACGTAGTGTGGGCTGTGAGTGAGTTCCCCACTCCCACTGTGGTGATCCCAGGCTTGTAAGACTGAACGCTATTATTCCAGGAACAGTCACTATGTGCCTGTTCCTGACATGTTGGTCATCCCACCGGTTTGTTATCAGCAGAGCAGTACAGAGTGAGACGCAGTGAACGAGGGGGGCGAGGTGGATTCAAACAAAGCACGATTTACAGCAATCGAATGAGGCAGTTTAAGCACGCGCGTAAGTAATCAATCGTTCGTGACACTGCCCCTGTGTCAGAGTGTGTCTACAAGCTGTCGTTCGCAGCTAGAATCCAGCTAGAAGCATCGTCACAATCATCATCTTGCATGCGAGCATGTGTTTCGCGCCGCTGAAGAGGGAGGGACCCCAGCCCAGCCAGCTGTGTATTTCGTGGAGTATAAAGGCCCCGCCACAGCCCCAAGGGTTGTGGCAGCTCCGAGACCAGATCGAAGAATAGTCAGATCAGAACGATGCAACAGCCACGAGTCGTACTCCTGGTAGCTACACGTGTCTTGAGATGAGCGGAGCAGCTGCCGCAAGGCAGCGGGCAGCCAGCCGGCAGTCATTCAGCCGTCCGTCATAGGCCGATCGTATCACCAGCCCGAGGTCCCACACCGCGTCGTTGCACGTGTCTTATGATGAGCGGAGCAACAGCCGCAGAGCAGCCGGCAGCAATTCAGCAGTCATTTGCAAGCCGATCGTATCACCAGCCCGAGGTTACACACCATGTGTGTGACGCTGCACACGCCTGAGACGAGCGGAGCAGCAGCCGCAAGCCAGCCGGCGTCCGATCAGATCATCAGCGAAAACTCGTAGAACGCGTTGCTGCACGTTTCTGAGACAAGCAGGTGGAACGGCTCCGAGTTGCCGTAACCGGCAGCGGTCACGAGGAAGATCCAGCGAACGGTGTCCTCCTCGAATGAGGAGACCTATGGGTGGTGCGTGTGTGCGTGTGTGAGTGCGTGAGAGAGTGAGAGAGAGCGAGAGAGCGACATCACTGGCGTATGGGTTGACAGATGGTGGCAATTCAGCGCAGCACCAGCCACACTTCTCTCGCGGCCTCAGTCGCCGTGCCCATCGTGCAAGCCTTGACCGACGGATTCGGCTGGCCAGGCCACGCACCACGCCATAGTAACCCAGCACATCATCACCACCGCACCTCTCTCGCAGCCTCGATAGCAGTGCCCATCGTGCATGCCCTGACGGACGGATTTGGCTGGCCGGGCACAACGCCATAGCCGAAACTAAGGCAGCTGTAGCGGAGGTCGCCCGAGGACGAGCTAGTTAGGTACGAGGCGGTGCCTGTGTGCACGTGTGTGTGTGTGTGTGTGTGCGCGCGCGCATGTGTGTGGGGTGTGTGTGGGGGGGGTGGAGGAGATGCGCTAGGAAGGTATATGAGGCGATGCCTGCACGTGTGTGTGGGGGGAAGTGCATGCTTGTTAAGTAAGAGGCGGTGCCTGTGTGGACGTGTGTGTGTGTGTGTGTGTGTTGTGTTGCTACAGCCGTCATGCTGGCTGCTGCAAAATGTCACATGGATGTCATGCGCCTCCTCCTTCTGGACCACCCGTCTGCCCAACCCACCCGACCACAACTCACCGGTCCTCCCTCAGGCATTAACCCTCACCACAAGGCCTAAACTCGTAACGACTCGGCCTCAACCCTAAACCACTTTGCCTCACTCACTGCTGCAAGATCCGAAACCAGGCCCCTCCTCAGGCCTATTCCCGTAACCACTAGCTAGGCCTTAACCCGAAGGGTGTGTTCCCACTCACGACCTAGAAGTTCCTTCTAGCCTAGAAGAAGGGTGGGGAGAGACTTTGACTGAAGCGTTATCGACGCTGGCGACGACGACTGAACGTCCGCCCTGACTAAAAGAAAACACACCTCTTCTAGATTGACTGTGGGACCGCTCCGGGACCATCTAGCACGACAAGAAAACCTAGAAGTTTTCTAGAAAACTTGTAAGAGTCCGAGTGGGAACACACTCAACCACTTTGCTCACTCACTGCTGCAAGACTCGAAACCAGGCTCGTCGGCTGGTGGTCCCCCCTCAGGCCTTAACCCGTAACCGCTAGCTAGGCCCCAACCCTTAACCACTTCGCTAGTAGCCAGCCACCCGTCTGTCTTGGGGCTCGATTAACGGAGGCGCGTTCTCGTCGCCGAGCCCTGGACCCTGCAATGCGGCGCTGCTGGTGACTAGGATCTCCGTGCCGCTGACGAGCGGGATAAAATACGACTGGCCTGGCTCCTGTTAGACTGTCCCTCGGTGGAAACTACAGGAGCGGCTTGCCCGGCGCTGTCATGGCTTGGCGAGTAGCCGCGGCGCTGCCGCGACCCGTGCTGGGAGACGGCCCTTATCCTCCTCCCATGCAGGACGCCATGCGGCACCGATCTCGACGAGTTGATCGACGAGCGGAGGAGCTGGCGCCCGTCAATGCATGCTGGACATCGGTCAAGATGGCTGCTCGTGGGGGCGAGCTACCATCAGGGCTTCAGCGGTGGTGACCGCCGAGGCAACAACAGAGTTTATCCGCTTCACCATCGCAGCGTTTGTCACCGCGCTCACCCTCGGGGGCACTCGTCTGCCGGTGACTGGCGTCGGCATTGGTCTTCAGGCAGCCTGCCATGACGACTCTGTTTGCCCAGGCCCCCCTGGAGGGTGGGACCTGGCCATGCATGACGCATGGGGCGCAGGCAGAGCCCCATGCGTGGAGTTGGACAACCATGCACCATGCCAGGCGGGGACTTTTCTGCTTCAGCGCCGCCAGTCGGCACAGCCGGCGTGGTTGGCCTCAAAGGCCAGGAGGAGGACGGTCCTTTCCTATACGCTCCTTGCCAGACATGTCCCTCAGGGACTTGTTTGGGTCTAAACTAGCCGGCGGGAGCGGTAGTCTAGACGGCAGGTATCCGGCTGGTGGCTATCGTCCTTCACAGGGCGGTGGCACTAGGACTAGTGTTGTCTTAGCTGGAATGCCATGTAACTGTAACTGTAGCCACCCGTCTGTAGTGCTCGGGCGATACACGCCGAGCAAGGTAAAATACACTGCCTGTTGGGTGCGTCACACACGACTGTATAAATCCATCATCATCAGGCTCACTCACTGCTGCAAGATTCGAAACCAGGCTCGTCAGGTGGCGGTCCCGACCAGAAAGGCGGCGACATCGAAGACATGATGAGCGTGTACGTGGCGCACACCTGTGGGTGGGTGTGGGCGGGGTGTGGGGATGGTGTGGGGGCGGTGTGTGTGTGTGTGGTGGTGGTGGGGGGGTGATTCAAAAATAAAAGAGAAACACGAAAAGACAGAAAACGGACCAGAAAGGCTCCGACATCCAAGACATGAGGGTGTACGTGGCGCACACCTGCGTGGGTATGGACGGGGTGTGGGGATGGTGTGGGGGCGGTGTGTGTGTGTGTGGTGGTGGTGGGGGGGTGATTCAAAAATAAAAGAGAAACACGAAAAGAAAGGTAGTCTTTGCTGGAAAGCCGATGTAACTGTAACTGTAACTGTAACGAAAAGACAGAAAACGGACCAGAAAGGCTCCGACATCCAAGACATGAGGGTGTACGTGGCGCACACCTGCGTGGGTATGGACGGGGTGTGGGGATGGTGTGGGGGCGGTGTGTGTGTGTGTGGTGGTGTGGGGGGGGTGATTCAAAAATAAAAGAGAAACACGAAAAGACAGAAAACGGACCAGAAAGGCTCCGACATCCAAGACATGAGGGTGTACGTGGCGCACACCTGCGTGGGTATGGACGGGGTGTGGGGACGGTGTGGGGACGCACGGCGAATTGTGTGTGTGGGAAAACGGCCGAGTTCAAAGTGCGGGCCGTGGTGACCCCGCAGACGCCCCCCCTCGCCGGCATCGCCTAACAGTATGCATGTGCGTAGAGATTGCGCTGCTCGAGGGCGGTGCAGAGGGTATGAGGCCTCCAGGGTACCTATGCAACCACGCCGCGTGCTCCGTGGAGGCCATCGCGTGCCCTGAGAACAAGCATGCAGCATCCACATGGTGCCTAGACCGCGCCGCTGCGCTCGTGGGGAGGGCTACATGGCTCCACCAGCTGCGTCCATTTGGGTCTGCAACAAAAAATGTTTGATTCCATGTGCCGCCCATGGCGCGCCCCCGAAACATCGGCCGATGCAGCCCACATTCTCAGGGTCCCTAGACCAAGGTTCCTGAAGCTGATTTGCAAAGGACCTCTCGCGTGCCGCCCTGCCAACTTTTCGGCGCCCCATCGACACCATTCGCAAATCAGCTTCAGGAACCTTGGTCTAGGGACCCTGAGAATGTGGGCTGCATCGGCCGATGTTTCGGGGGCGCGCCATGGGCGGCACATGGAATCAAACATTTTGTGTTGCAGACCCAACACGGACGCAGCTGGTGGAGCCATGTAGCCCCCCCCACGAGCGCAGCGGCGCGGTCTGGGTACCATATGGATGCTGCATGCTTGTTCTCAGGGGACGCGATGGCCTCCACGGAGCACGCGGTGTGGTTGCATGGGTACCCTGGAGGCCTCACACCCTCTGCACCGCCCTCGAGAAGCACAATCTCTACGCACATGCATACTGTTAGGCGATGCCGGCGAGGGGGGGCGTCTGCGGGGTCACCACGGCCCGCACTTTGAACTCGGCCACACTTCCCCCACACGCAATTCGCCGTGGGGACGGTGTGTGTGTGTGTGTGTGTCGGGGGGGTGATTCAAAAATAAAAGACAAACACGAAAAGAAGGAAAAACGGACCAGAAAAAGCCCCCCAATTGAGCGTGTATGTGGCGCACACCTGTGGGTGGGTGCGGGCGGGATGTGGGCGGGGTGGGGGATGGTGTGGGGACGGTGTGTGTGTGTGGGTGATTCAAAAATAAAAGACTAAACACAAAACGAAAGAAAAACGGACCACAAAGGCTCCGACATCGAAGGCATGATGAGCGCGTACGTGTGGCACACACCTGTGGGGGGGGTTGGGCGGGGTGGGGTGTGTGTGGGAATGGTGCGTGTGTGTGTGTGTGTGGGGGTGATTAAAAAAAAAAAGACAAACACAAATAGAGAGAAAAAGGACCACAAAGGCTCCAACATCGAAGACACAATGAGCGTGCACAAGGCGCACACCTGTGGGTGGGCGTGGGCGGGGTGTGGGGACGGTGTGGGGACGGTGTGGGGTCGGTGTGTTGGAGGGGGTGATTCAAAAATAAAAGACTCTACCAAACAAACCCTCTACCAACATCGCGACAGTCAACCAAGCAACAACCACAACCACAGCTATTTTCACACACCTGGCAGTCGCGCAAGGGTGCAGGCGTGACCGAGGGCGTGGGCCAAGGCGTTGGCTGAAGCGGCGACTTTGGAAAGGGCGGCTCCTACACCCTGCCCACCTACTAAACTCACCTACGAGACCCTCTACTACCACCAGCAACCACGGCAATTTCCACACCAGGCAGCCGCGCAAGGGCGCGGGCGCGACCGAGGGCGTGGGCCGTGGCGGGGGACCACATCAAGCGCTGGCGTCTCTCCAGCGATAGTTCAAGCGGGGGCCTCTGCCCACCCTAATCAAAGACCCACCCTCTACTACCAGCAACCACAGCAATTTTCACTCACCCGGCATTCGCGCAAGGGCGCGGGCGTGACAGACGGCATGGGCCGAGGCGTCGGCACCACATCATGCGCTGGGGTCTCTCCATCGATAGTTCAAGCGGGGGGCCTCGGCACTCTGCCCAAGTGACAAGTAACACGGGTTACCAGCTAAGCAGGCTACTCTTCTACTAGAGATCACCCGCCAATACTCCAGCCCACCTAAGTGCACTAGATAACCGCCGGCTCCCGGCCGATAGACTACCGCTCCCGCCGGCTCGCCTACCCCAAACAGCGGTCTCTGCCCAAACACAAAAA
>VFSX01000002.1:1105707-1183207 GCA_016618255.1 Chlamydomonas sp. UWO 241 | reverse complement strand
TGTGTGTTTGTGTGTGTGTGTGTGCGTGGATGTTTGGGAGGGTGGTCACTTAATGAACAATTTGAGGACCTGTGTGGGTGGGTGGGTGCGTGTGTGTGTGGTGCGGGTGGGGGTGGGAGAGGGATGTGAGCAAGGGAGTGTGTGTGTGTGGGTGCAACTTCCTCCAGGCCCTTTGGCACATGCACCCACGCACGCGCGCTCACACGCACACACACACACACACATGCACACACACACACACACACACTCGAGCAACGCCACACATCTGCCCATCCACGGGCGCAATCGACTCGACCCTTTGGCACATGCACACGCACACACACACACCAGGGGTGTATTCGGGGGCATGCCACTCATCGGTTTTCCAGGAGAGGGCCTCATGGACTCATCGGCTTGCCCTTTTTTCCTGGGGGCCGCGCCCCCGGACCCCCGCTGTCCGCAGTACTCTGTTGCTGTGGTAAGGTCTCTCACGCAAGCTTGATTGGGGGGCAGCAGCAAACACACATCCAGAAGACAAACAGCTCGCAACAGCTCATGTGCGCGGCGCGGACATGCATGCATGCAGCGCATGGCGGGACGGCGCATGCAACACCGCAATGGACTCCGATTGAAAGTATCATGATGCACTGATGCATGTAGAACACCACAGTATGCGCGCAGGATCCTGGCCGTCAGAGGAAAGCGCCATTCCAAACTTCGGACCTACACCTAACCTCCACCAGCATCCGGGGGCGGAGCCCCCGGCAGCCAGAATCACGTTGCGATTTCAAACCGCAGAAACGCTTCAGAAATGAGGGATTGTGTGCTTTTGCGTCGGAGTCGGAGTGTGTGGAGAGCCCAAGCCGAACGCCCCGATCGGCTTGGCGTGGTCATCGGCGACGCCGATGAGAGGCCCTCCGGGCCCTCACACTTGTCGGATTTCCCGATCCCGCCCCTAAGAGACCATCGGTTTTGCGCCCTTCGGGCGCCCTTTTCATCGGAATCCGATCGGCGGGTACACCCCTGACACACACACACACACACGCACACACGCGCGCGCGCACACACACATGCACACACACACACACACACACACTCAAGCAACGCCGCACACCTGCCCATCCACGGGCGCAACCGTCTCTTGACCCTTCGGTGGGTTGTCAAATGCAACGGTTGTGAGCGCCTCGCCGTTCACAAACACCTTGATCTTGGTGTAACGGCACCAGGAGTCTGCGCGTGCGTGTGGGTGGGGGGGGGAGTGTGTTTGTGTGCGTGTGCGTGTGCGCGTGCGTTTGTGCGTGTTTGTGCGTGTGACTGTGAGCGCCTCGCCACTCACAAAAACCTTGCTCTTGGTGTAGCGGCACCAGGAGTCTGCGTGCGTGTGTGGGGTGGTGAGGAGGTGTGGGAGGAGTCTGTAGGGGTGGGGGTGGGGTGCGTGTGTGTGTGCGTGTGCGTTTGTCTGTGCGTGTGTGTGTGCGTGTGGGCGCGAATGTGTGTGCGTCGCCGTTCACAATAAAACCACGATCTTGGTGTAACGGCACCAGGAGTCTGCGTGTGTGTGTGGGTGTGTGGGTAGTGTGTGTTTGTGTGCGTGTGCGTGCATGTGTGTGACTGTGTGTGTGTGTGTGCCACGCTGTAACACACTTGATCTTGTTGTAACGGCACCAAGAGTCTGCGTGTGTGTGTGGTGGTGATAGTGGGGGGAGGTGAGGGGGGGGGGGGGAGGAATGTGTGTGTGCGTGTGCGTGTGTGCATGTGCGTGTTCATGCACGTGTGTGTCCTACTGTGAGAATGTCCCAAGACACGTTCGTACTCCTACGTGTTTAAGACCGTCGACACAAGGCAGCTCGACAAGGCCAAGAAGGAGTACGCCGAGTCCCCACGGGAACCAGTGATTTCCTTTTAGGCTCTACACAGCCATTTGGCCGTATTCCGGCTATACTTTGACCTTGCACACAGCTCAACCCATCCAGTGGATTGTTAGTCTGACAAGCTCGCCAGACAGAGCATGTCAACAGCTTTCAGATGACATGTGTATGAGGACAAACGGTCAACGGGAGGTGAACGGTTAACGCGGTCAAAGCAAAATCCGGCTGTGGAAAATTTTAATAAAATTCCTGACAAGGAAATCACTGACTGGAATCCCAGATGAAGACCGTCCCCGAGCTTGCTATGACCCTATCCCGCAGGCGGCCCCCTGGGTGGCTCACCCTAGCGAGGCTCACACGCCTGCGAAATGACATTTGCCGAGAGATGACAGCCATTGCGGGATCAAGCAGCCAAGAAAATTGGCTGGTAGTAGACAATGGCAATGGTGATGATGGTGGTCACAGTTCAGTCAGCCAGCCTCAAGTAAGATGCCAGTGCCTCAGTGGCAACCTCCCCGACCCCCCCAAACCAAGGACACTATCCACTCAATTCAGGCGCTGGCCAACCGCTATTCGAAAGACAGCCCAGAGCACGAGACCTCGTAAACATTGTCGGGGTGTACTGCTGTTGGCAGTACAGGCAACGCCGGTGCATGCAGACGGCCTCATGTAACGCTTGGTTGGTTGGTTGGTTGGTTGTGTGTATGCATGTATGTATGTATGTATGTGTACCGTACGGGGCCTGAGCCTCCGCCGGGTGTCGAAAAAACAATTGTTTAATGGCTCCGCGGGGGGCATTCAGGAATTGGCTTCGGTCCCCAGGGCCTCTGAAACATATAAAATATGTTCGCGCATGCACGCATTTCGGTAGCAGCTGATGTCTTTGGTTCGAGACCCGGTCCAGGAAACCCTTTTGCTCTTCCCGGGGTCTCCGGGAATTGAATTGTTTCTTCGCGCTTAACTCCCCGGGGGAGTGGAAAAAAATACTTACTCGCGGAGGCTCGGGCCCTGTACGGTATGTATGTGTGTGTGTGTGTGCGTGTGTGTGTGTGTGTGCGCGTGTGTGTGTGCGTGTGAGTGCGCTCCCACACGCTCTGATAGCACCCACATGTGTTAATCTCGATCTTGTTCACATCCTGAGAGCACGACGGCTGCAGCGGCTTCGCCGAGCGCGCCATCAGGCGGAACGTGAGGTTGTTGCCCTCGTACGTGATATCAGACAGGTAGATTCCGGACTCGTAGCTGTGGGTCAGAGGCCGGGGGAGGAGATGGGGGTGATTGATGGGGGGGCTCGGGGCGTGCTCGCTGTGGCGTGTGAGCTTAACTCACTAGCAGAGGTGAGGCAATTCTACCTCACCTTGAGCTCACGGCTTGGCACACACACGGCTGCGCTTACAGCGACAGCACACAAACACACACACACACACACACACACACACACACAAACGCACCATTGTGCACTGTTGCATGGTGTTTGCATGCATGCGCGCATGGGCCCAGCACACCTGCTGTTCACTGGCGGGACGGACGACGAGTAGCAGTTTGCGTATGGGAACGTGTCGTAGGGGTCAGTCGCACCGTTGTCGCGCGCCGCATGGGCCCCCAGCGGCCTGTATCACGCAGAGTGAGAGTGAGTCGGGGCGGAGCCACCACATTCCGGTCGATCGACCACCACATTCCGAGCAGGTGACAAACAGCAAATGTGGCATCCCATCCACAGGGTACGCAGGGTCCGTGTGTCGTTTCAGCACGGGGGCAGGTGAGCAGGCGAGACGGGGGGGTGCGGCAGCGTCGACGAATCCGCGAAGCTGCTCCGCCGACTGTAGCAGCCCTCCAAATTGCAGCAGGCCCCTTCTCCCCCTGTGCCAAACACGCATGGACCACTCACGTCAGGGTCAGCAGCGCCAGCAGCGCCAGCAGCCCCGTTAATCCCACCCGCATGATGAGAAACTGGCGTGCGGGGAGCTCTGGGCTCAGTAGGTAGGATCCCTACACCGGGCGAGACTGTGGTGGTCCTGGGACCGACGGTGACAGTCTCAGGGATGGCCTTCCTGGAATGGAATGGAATGACATCCCACCCCGCGGCCACCACACAAACGCACAAAACACCCATCCGCACACCATCGGCGTATTCAGGCACGTGGAAAATACATTTGAGGGGAGGTGTGGCAGGAGGGAGCACGCGCGGTACTACGTTTCAGCACACAAAAAACACTCGGAAGTTCTGTAGGTGGGGGGCATGCTCGGCAAGCTCAGTTGGGGCTGATGCAGGTGGACGCCATCCGCATGCACGTTTTACAGGTTTTACACGCATGCGCCCGGGGGACCCCGCGGCGTGAGTTAAGACCTACACTACACGTCTAGGGGCACTCTACTACGAGAGCCCGCAAGGCCACGCAGCGCGCCGGCCTACCAGAATCCGCAAATGCAACGGCGTGTCATTCGATTTGATGACAGGCTCTCTCAACATTTTGGCATCGTGACAGCCAACCAGAATTTCTGATGGCCTGCCTCTGCTGCCAAGAAGCGGGGTGAGGGTGTGATACGTACAGGCAAGCCAGGTGCACTGATGCCCAGGAGTACACTTGCGCCTGGCGTCATGCGTCGCGGCATGCCATATCCGCCGCCCAATAAGCATGGCTGCGTGTCTGTGGAGTCTGCCAGTGTAGTATGGTATACAGCGTGAACGTAAGGCTGGCGCCTGTCTAGTGCCTGAACCCTAGCATCCCAACATTCACACTCTCCGTGCACCCAAGCGTGGTACACACATCACACACACCCGTCAGCAGTAAGCGGATTACACTCCGGCTGTGACTGTGCGGCCATTCACAGCACACACTTGCCACCACAAACAGCGTTTTGTCATCGCGGCAGCAGCGGCGCTGATCTCCTCGCCCAGAGTACTTGTTGACGAGCCCCTGCTCCAGGCGGCTCAGAAACATGCTCTGCCGCCAGAGCACAGCAACACCAGGGTTACAGCCGGCACTCTCGATTCGTGGGATTGAGGGCGCTGCCTGAGGAGGCCAGCGGCCAGGCAGCGGCAGCATCACTTGCTACTTCTACGCGTTTGCTGCCGCTGCGGAAGGGGACCTGGAGGCGCGCCAACGCTCTTCACAGAGTGGGAGTTCCCTACCACCAACAGCCAGCCACCTCATTAAGGTGCTCGGGCCATGCGCGCCGAGTACGGTCTTATACGCCTTGAGAGGTATCCCTGACAGTAACATCCATCATCATCATCACTGAACAGCACGTCAGCGCGGCAGCAGTGGCGCGTTGAGCTCCTCGCCCTCGTCGATCGTGGGCGGGCCCTCCCCTACGGGCAGCCCACCCATGCTCTTCCGCCTGCCGGTGAGCACAGCGGTGAGGTCGCTGGAGAGGATGCGGCGCAGGCGCTCGGGCAGGCCCTGCGTGGCAGCAGGGGTGGGTGGGTGGGTGGGCGGGTTGGAATTTGCTATGAGAGGGGCAGTGCTATGAGGGGGGCAGTGCTACGAGGGGGGCAGTGCTTTCCTGATAGACCGCCTCGCGAGGCAGCTCCCTGAATCCCACGCCCCAAGGGTGCGTAATACAATATTGAATGGTAGCTAGCTCCGTTAGACAGCTCCCTCAATCCCACGCCCCGAGGGTGCGTACTGTAAACTGTAAACGATAAAATCTTGAGGCAACACGGCTCCATGGGCTGGTAGGGTATTGCGGGGGCTCGCTCCCTCCCTCCCTGTTTCTCTGGTTCCTTACCTCTCTCCCTCCCTTGTCTCTCCCGCCTCTCTCTACCCTCTCTTCTCCCTCCCTTTCTTTCCTCATCTCCCCTCCCTCCTCTTCCCCCTCCTCTCCTCTCCTCTGTTATCCTTCCCCCTCCCTTCTCCCTCCCACACGAGAGCATCTGGTAGGCTGGCGCTTGCGTGGCCTCGGTACAGTATAATAGAGTCTGCTAGACACCTAGCCTAGGCCTGAACTCACGCCCCCAGGGTCCTGCGGGCGCGTACATGTGAAACCTGTAAACCCCGTACCTGTGCAAGCGCAGCCTGGTTGACCGCCACGTTGTGCTCGTTGTCGACAAACAGATCGGTCTCGTCAACGATCTCACTGCGGATGAGCTCCTGCGTGCATGGAGGGAGCCGAGGGAGATTGGGAGGCAGTCATATCAGCTGTCCAGGAACGACGCTAGGTTGAGGGCAGGTTGACGGGTGTGTGGATAGTGGAGTGTGGTTTTTTGTTGTTTTTGTTGGTTGTGTTGTCGACAAACAGATCGGTCTCGTCAACAATCTCACTGCGGAGCTCCTGTGTGTGTGTGTGTGTGTGCGTGTGTATGTGTGTGCGTGTGCATGTGTGTGTGCGTATGTGTGTGTGTGGAGGGCGCCAAGAATTTGGTACGCTAGGCTGAAGCTGCAGTGACATCGACTGTCCAGAAAATACAATAGGTTGAGATGAGTGTGGATAGTGGAGCGCGTTTTAGTTTTAGTTTTAGTTTTAGTTGTTTTAGTTTTAGTTTTAGTTTTAGTTTTTTGTTGTTTTTGTGTTGTTTTTGTTTTTGTTGTTGTTGTTGTGCTGTCGACAAACAGATGGGTTTCGCCAACGATCTCGCTACGGATGAGCTCCTACCGCCGGTAGTACGTGCGTGTGTGTGGAGGGACACAGCCACAATTTCAGTCAAATGGCAGTGGAAAAATAACGAACAATCATAAAGGGAAATCACTGGGTGCAAGCATCGATGGTCCCAGACCCCACCTCAATCACGTCCTCAATCGTGATCCCGCCAATCGGGCGCTCGTCGCCGTTCTTTTTGCAACTACAAAAGGAACAGGATTTGTGTGGCTCCAGGGCCCAGTACGCAGGTACATAGCAGAGCAGAGCACAGCACATCCGAAACCAAGCAAATGCGCGTTAAAAAAAGGCATCGACGGCCCCGCACCCCACCTCAATCACGTCCTCAATCGTGATGACGCCAATCGGGCGCTTGTGGCCGTCGCCGCCGCCCCCACCGCCGCCGCCGCCATCTCCGCCCTCCGCTCCGGACCCTTGGCCATTCATGGAAGCGGATCGGGAGGGGCCGTCGGAGCCGCCGTTGTAGCCGTACTCTGCGTGTGTGTGTGTGTGTGTGTGTGTGTGTGAGTGTGTGAGAGAGAGGGAGTGTGTGTGTGTGTGTGCTCCATTCCCTCCCGACCCTTGACCATTCATAGCCGCGGAGGGGCTGAACACTACACGTTCATGCGTGTGTGTGTGTGTGTGTGCTTGCAGCCGTAATCTGCGTGAGTGTGTGTGTGTGTGTGTGTATGTGCGTGCGTGTGCGCGTGTGTGTGCGTGTGAGTGCCCATCCACCCACCCATAGGAACAACCCATGCACCACCGTAATTGTCCTTGCTCCCTCTGCTCCCGCGCCCCGACCCGACTCTGTCCCTGACCCTGTCCTCCCAGAACCATTCTAACACATAAACATAAACACCACCCACCATCGTAGTTGTCTTCGCTCCCTCTGCTCCCGCGCCCCGACCCGTCCCGGTCCCTGTCTCGGTCGCCGCCGGCTCCATCGGCGTCGTACTCTAGGAAGATGTCTGGGTTGTAGGCGCCCAGCCGTGTGCCATGTTGTATAGAGCGGTCGCCGCCTGAGGAATGGGTGGTGGGCGTGGATTCTTGTGCAGATGTGGAAGCGTGGTTGGTGGGTGAGTGGTTGGCGTGTGGAGTGGAAGATTCTGGGTTGTAGGCGCCGAGTCGTGCGCCATGTTGTATAGAGCGGTCGCCGCCTGTTGGCGCAGCGTGCAGGAAGAAGGTTCCAGCTGCGAATTGCCTTGCGAGGTCCCCTTCCCCATAGTGTCCCAGGGAAGACATCCGCACCACAACTGTGCGCCAAGGTTGGAGCGGTCGCCGCCTGTTGGTGCAGTGTGTAAGGGTGTGTTCCCACTCACGACCTAGAAGTTCCTTCTAGCCTGGAAGAAGGGTGGGGAGCGACTTTGACTGGAGCGTTCTCGACGTTGGAGACGTTAGCGACGTTGACTGAACGTCGGCTGTGACTAGAAAAAACAACACTTCTTCTGATGATGGATGTTACAGTCAGGGACACCTCAAGGCGTATAAGACCGTGCTCGGCGCGTATGGCCCGAGCACCTTACTGAGATGGCTGGCTGTTCGTGGTAGGGAACCCCAACTCTGTAAAGAGCGTGGGCGCACCCCTAGGTCCCCTACCGCAGCGGCAGCAAACGCTTGTTGAAGTCGGTGAGCGCATGTTGGGAAGCGGAAACGCAAGGCAGGTTCGTCGCCAATCGCCGAAAGAGACATCCCCCCGTGGGGAGAGGCCAAGACGTGGCCAAAAAGGATATCAAGCCGGGCCGCAACCTCTAACGTGTTAAGGGGTTTTCTAACTGGGATTTCAACCAGCATTCACAGGATTCTCAACCTGTACCCTTAACCCGGCTCTGAGCAGAAGCTGACCCCTTGTTGTTGCACCGAGCACGACATTGGACGTGTCGCAGGCCCCCCCCCCGCTGAAGGGGGGAGGCACAGAAGGACTCGGTGAGGGGCACATCCCTAAGCCTAACTACCTAGAAAGGGGCTGGAAAAGGCGGTCAGTAGTGACCAACGGTGTGGGATTTGGTAATAGGTTAGAGAGCAAGCTTGCCCCCCCGGTTATAGCGGATCAATATATTCCTTCTGCATACTCCGTTTTGAGGTCGTCATCTTTGAGGCAGCTTTTACGTGTCAGACCCAGCGTGGGCATTTCTCAGGTGCGCCAGCTGCGGTGAACTGCAAACGGCAGTCCACCGCAGCTCCTCGGGGACCCACGCTTGGGTCCCCGCCACTATCGTGGCTGCCTCATTGACTCCTAATTCAAAACATCGTTCGCTTCAGGTCAATTATTCCTCCCGATCCTCTACCATCTCCAGGCTTGTGTTACGTATATCAAGGCACGAGACCAGAAAGTTGGCCATGTCACGCCAAAAACAAGGGTAAAGTAGCCCCGGGCTGGGGTTCATAAACGCCCGCATCTTCGCATCCAAGCCTTTATCGTCCCCAGGGACGCTCAGGAAAAGGGTGTGGAACTGTACGCGTGTCTCCGTATACGCTGGACACTCAAAAATCACGTGTGCCTCATCCTCCCGCATGCCACAAAGGCGACAGAGCCTCTGGCTGCGTGGCTCTGCCTGCGCCGTGTGGCGCCCCTTCTCTATCTGCAGTTCATGCAGCCCCATTCTAAAGCGTGCGAGTGTCGTGATCTGGGCGGCGCTGTTCAGCCCCGTCCAGAGCATTGGTGCGCCGCCACAGTCGTCCGCCATCCACCGCAAGTAAGTAAGCATCTTGAAGCGGTGTGACCATGAGTCAGGCACTGAGCGGACGACGCTGAGCTGGTTGGCGTCCTCTGGCAGCTCTGGTGTGCTGGTCTCTGATGCCAGCCACCCCGCCGCTGCTCTCTTAGCAGGCGGGCGATGCCCCCCGCCTCCTGACCCCACACCAGAGTGTGCCCCACTGTGCTGAGGCACTCGCTCAGCTGTGCCACCCAGCTCTCCCGCACGCCACCCGCCGCTAACTCCCAGCTCTCCCGCATTGCCGCCCTCAGCAGATCGCCATCCGGCCGCCGTAGTGCTTTCGCCCAGAAGTTCGCCGCCTGCCGCAGCCAGTCGGTCGACAGCGGTTGCCAGCCCACCTCCGTCGCCAGCAGCGATAGCTGTTGCCCACACCTGCGAGTACGGAGGGCCTCGCGCACAGATTGCAAGCGCAGGGCTTCCATGGCGCGCCACTTGCGGCGCGCCGCCTTGGAGGGGCCCCCGTCCCCTCCAGCCACCCCCCACTTGTCAGCTGCCCCCGAGAAGATCCCCTGTGCCCCCATGCCCGCCCCCGCCATCAACCCTGGGCCCCAGATCTCGCACCCGTAGTTAATTACAGGTCGCACCAGTGCGTTGAACAGGTGCGCCTTGACTCCCACGTGGTGGAGGCCCATGGCATCGTATCTGCGCGCTAGGGCAAAGCGTGCACGCTGGCCCGCCCCCTGCCTCTGCTCCAGTACCGCGCCTATTGCCCGACGGCTCCCAAAAAGCATGCCCAGATATTTAAACTCGTGATTCATGGGCAGGTCCAAACCAGCATACTTCAGGGTCACCCTTCCCCTGGCGCTCGTGACCGGGCAGTACTGGTCGTTAAACACCACCCCTCAGACTTGCGGACATTGACAGTGAGAGCGTGCGTCCTGCAAAAAACGTGCAGTGCATCTAGCAAGCGCTGGAGCGCCTCCGGCGTCTCTGCCATGAGCACGAGGTCATCTTCATACAAGAGTAACCGTAGGAGCCGCCTGTTTGCTCCTGTCCCTAGGGGGACCCCGACCTCTGGCATCTGTGCGTCAAGCTCCCCTTCTAGTGAGTCGATAAACAGCCCAAACAAAAGCGGCGACATTGGGTCGCCCTGCATGACCCCCTGGCGTGTGGTGAAGCCTGGTCCCACCGTGCCGTCTATGCGCACGCACATGCCAGCCCCATCGTACATTGATGTCAGGGCTGCTAAAAACGCCCCCCCCACCCCCAGGCTCTTGAGGCACTCCCACATGAGCTGCCGATGCACGCAGTCGTATGCCTTTTTAAAGTCGATGAAGGCAGTATACAGCGGTTTTCGCTCGTGGCTGCGCCTCTCAATCATGTGCTGTAGGATGAAGGCATTGTCAGGGGTCCCCCGCCCCTTCCGGAACCCTGCCTGCCCGGCGGCTCTATAGCCGCCCTTCTCAGCAAGGTCGTCTAGTCTGCGGAGTAGCACCAGACTATAGAGCTTAGCAAGCGCCCCACCCACCGTGATGCCCCTAGATTGCTTAGGGGGCCGCTCGGGGGCCCTCTAGCGAGACTAGAAAACCTATAAGTTTTCCAGAAAACTTCTAAGAGTCCGAGTGGGAACACACCCTAAGTAGATACTACCAGTTTTTTTGGCGGGCTCGAGATCGCCTGAGGCGCAGCCTCAGGCGCACCCCGCCGCCTCTGGCGTCGCCGTAGGTGGCACCACAGACTGCCTTGGGCGCCACCACCGACCGCCTCACGTTACGACCGCCTTGGCTTGCGCGCCTCATATGTTGGGGCTGTGATAGGGCGAGGTCCCCCTCCCCATGGTATCCCAGGGAAGACATCCGTACCACAGGCGCCATGCCGGTCCGCCCAAAGCGGGCTCCCATGAGGATGCCGTTTGATCCTAATAATAAAAAAACGCATGTGTGAACCCTGTGTGTCAACCCAAATCCACACCTGACGTGCCGTGTCGGTCCGCCCCGAGTGGGCTCCCATGCAGGTGTCCGGTGAACTGCCGGTACTGGTCCAGCACAGAAGGGCTGTCGGGGGGCGTCTCACGACCGCCCACGCCGGCGGCGCCGCCGGCGCTGTCGGGCGGCACGTTGCGCGGGCTGCTGGGCTCGCCGGGAGGCTGTGACGGCTGTAGCGAGAGCTGGGCGGCAGCTGCCGCGTCTTCCGCTGCCGCCGCAGCTGCCGCAGTTTCAGCTGCCGTGACTGCGAGCGCCGCGATCTCGGCGGCGATGCCGCCGCCGCCGCCGTCGCCGCCGCTGCTGCTTCTGCCAGGGGCGTTGGCGTCGTCCGCCGCCTCGCCGCCGCTCCGGCCCTCGCCCCCGTCGCCCGGCAGCGGCGGCAGCGGGACAAACTCGCCGTCGTCACCGCCGCGATCGCCCCCGCTCGCGCCCTCGCCGCCAGAGGCCTCGCCCCCCGCGCCGCCGCCGCCGCCGTTGATCGCCGCCGCGCCGCTGTCGATCGCCGCCGCCCCGCCGATGTCGCAGCTACCATACCCGTGTCCGAACCTCACGCCCTCGACGAGCGTCGGCAGCGGGGGGAACGGCGTTGGGGGCGGCGTGTCGGTCCCACCACCGCCACTGCCACTAGTGGTGGGGCCACTCGCCCCGCTGTTGCGGTGGGGGTGGTCCAAGTGGTTGTTGGAGTGTTGGCGCGCGTCTTTGCCCCTCCGCATGCGCCACCCCATGGCGGCGATCTCGGCGGGGGAGGCGGTGAGGACTGCCATGTGGGAGCGGCCGGTCTGGAACAGCTGCGTGCGTGAGAGAGAGCGAGTGTGTGAGAGTGCATGAGTGGGGTGGGGTATGGGGGGAGGGAGAGGGCGGATTAGCTGGCCATGCGGAGGGGCCAACCCATGGCGGAAATCTCGGCGGGGGAGGCGGTGAGGACTGCCGTGTGAGAACGTCCGGTTTGGAAGAGCTGCGTGCGTGTGTGCGTGTGTGTGTGTGCGAGTGTGAATGGGGGGGGGGGGTCAGCTGCCCATCCAGCTGTGTTGGGCACGGCCGTGTGAGAGCAGCCGGCTCTCACACGGTGAGCAGCGATGCCCCTAGCACCCCCGCAGCCCCCGCTTCGGGGGCAAACCGGGAAATTTGTGGGGAAACTGCGGGGACGAGTCTCGGGAATTTCGCTCAGGAAAGTGTGAAATCCGGCGTTTTTCACACTTTTCTGCAGATAATCGCCTCCTGCGAGGGCAATTCGGCATGTTTCCAACAATGTTGCGGGGGCAAACAGGACATTCTCGGATTCCTTAAGGACACCACTGACGGTGAGTGCAGGGTCGTCGTAGTAGGTCGTACAACAGTGTGGATGCTGGAAGCCGCGGCACCTTGGCCATGGCCGCCCAGCCTGAAAACGCTGCTGCCGAGTCTCCAAATCATCATGACGACGACAGGCATCATCGACTTACCTTGAGTAGGTCGTACATCGGTGTGGATGCCGGCAGCCGCGGCAGCGATCGCATCTTGACCATGGCCACCGGCACCTGCTGCGAAATCTTGTACTGGAGCAGCTCCTTGACGAGGATGATGCTGCATGCGAGTGTGACAGAAGTGTGCGTGTTAGTGTGTGTTTGGGTGTGTGAGAGTGAGAGTGGGAGTGAGTAAGAGTCCGCATCTTGACCATGGCCACCGACACCTGTTGTGAAATCTTGTTGCACTGGAGAAGCTCCTTAACAAGAATGCTGCTGCGTACATAGAGTGAGAGAGTGAGTGAGAGAGTGCGTGCGTGTGTGAAAGAGAGAGCACGTGTTGCAGCAACGAGGATGCTGCTGCATACGCCGAGAGAGTGAGAGAGAGTGAGATAGTGCGAGTGAGAGAGCGAGAGAGACGGAGTGGGAGTGAGTGAGTGAGAGAGAGTGAGAGTGAGTGAGTGAGAGTAGGTGAGTGAGAGTGAGTGAGTGCGCGAGCGAGTGAGAGTGAGGAAGTGAGAAAGTGACAGTGAGAGAGAGTGAGAGAGCTTGTGCTGGGGCAGCTCCCTGGCGACGCTGCGGTGTATTTGTCACGCACATCGGGTGAGATTGGAGATTGGTGCTGGCTCTGGAGGCAAACGAAAATACCGAGCGCCCTCAGAGCGCCCTTACAGGGAAATAGTCCCCTCCCTCGTATCACCTAACCCTTCTCCCCGCCTCTACCACCCACCCGACAAGATCCTCCCTGTTGCCTGTGTGGTGAATCGGAATGCGTCTGTGCCCGCTGCTGATGACTGCTATCAACATAGCCCCCCCTCCCACACAGAACAACGACAACAACAGCAGCAGCAGCAGCAAACCCACCCGGCGATGTCCTCTCTGTTGCATGTGTGGTGGCCCGGGATACACGCGTGCCCGCTGCCGATGACTGCTCTCAACGTACTCCCCCCCACACAGAGGAACATAACTATAACATAACAACATAACAACAACAACGAAGACAACAGCAGCAACAGCAACAACAACGACAACAGCAGCAGCAGCAGCAGCACCAGCAACAACAGTAGCAGCAGCGACAGCAGCACCAGCAACAACAACAGCAGCAGCAAACCCACCCGACAATGTCCTCCCTGTTGCCTGAATGGTGGACCGGGATAAGACAGTGGCTGCTGCAGATGACAGCTATCAACATAGCCCCCCACACACACAGAACAACGACAACAACAACAGCAGCAGCAGAGCAAACCCACCCGACGATGTCTTTTCTGTTGCCAGTGTGGTGGACCGCGATGCGCGAATGGCTGCTGGCGAATCCCAGCGCCTGCTCTCAGGCCTAGACGCCCCTCAGAAGACCAACAACACCGACAATGCCAACAGAACAATAATATAACAACAGAACAACAACAACGACAAGAACAACAGCTCCACCACCACCACCACCACCACCAACAGTAGCAGCAGCAGCAGCAGCAGCAGCAACAACAGCAGAAGCAGCAAACCCACCCGACGATGTCCTCTCTGTTGCCAGTGTGGTGGACCGCGATGCGCGAATGGCTGCTTGCGAATCCCAGCGCCTGCTCTCAGGCCTAGACGCCCCTCAGAAGACTGACAACACCAACAACGCCAACAGAACAATAACATAACAACATCACAACAACAACGACGACGTCAACAACAGCACCACCACCACCACCAACAGCAGCAGCAGCAGCAGCAGCAGCAGCAGCAGCAACAACAGCAGAAGCAGCAAACCCACCCGACTATGTCCTCTCTGTTGCCAGTGTGGTGGACCGGGATGCGAGAGTGCCCGCTGCCGATGACAGCGCGCAGCGTCCGCTCGTCTAGCTTGTCGTCAGTGGACAGCATAAAGACCTGCGTTGCCAGCGATATTGGAGCGTTAAGCCAAGCCGTTTTTTTTTGTAGAAGTAGACAGTCCAGGGGTTCGCCAATGGCCGCGCGCAGCGTCTGTTCGTCTAGCATGTCGTCAGTGGAGAGCATAAACACCTGCAGTGTGAGAGATATTGGAGTTCGGGGCTCAAAGTTTTTTTTTATAGATAGTCAGCCGAGGGGTTCGCCAATGGCCCTTCGCAGTGTCCGCTCGTCTAGCATGTCGTCTGTGGAGAGCACAAAAATCTGCAATGTGAGAGATATTGGAGTGTTCACGGCTCCACGCCGTTTGTCTTTGTAGATAGTCAGCCGAGGGGTTCGCCAATGGCCGTTCGCGGCGTCCGCTCGTCTAGCTTGTCGTCTGTGGAGAGCATAAAGACCTGCATGGTTGGTTTATCAAATACAGAGAGTCTAGCTTTGAAGCGTTGAAGCTAGAAGCTATGACCTGACATCTAAGCTAAGCTCAAAAGCGGTGTACGGTGTTAGGACCAGGGGGCAAGGCTCGTCGAGCTTGTCGTCTGTGCAGAGCACGAAGATACCTGAGTTGTGAGCGATATCACAGTGTTCAGCCAAGCATTTTTTGAAGATGTCAACCGAGAGGGTTTTGCCAATGACCGTTTGCAGCGTCCGTTCATCTAGCTTGTCGTCTGTGTAGAGCACAAAGACCTGAGTTGTGAGCGACACTGGGGTGTCGCACATGCCGGCCTTTGTCCCAGTCAGCATGGATAATACAGTCTGTGCCAGTGGTTCCGCTAAGGATCTTGGTTAAATGATGGCTCAACCCGGACCTCACGGCTCACTCCCCATTCTCAACCCGCCGGAGGCATTTATTTTTCAATCAGGGTGTGGAAATCGCTTTTCACACTTTTGGGGTCGAAATTCAGGCAATTTCAACCCGCGGCGCCAGCTCGAATCAGCCAATCTCAACCCGCTGGTGCAGGTATGCGGGTTGCGGGTTGGCTACCGGAAACACTGGTCTGTGTGAGGCCACGCATGTACTTGTGTCGGCTACCTGGTAGGGTTCCGCTGCGACTCCCCGTCCTGCTGTTTTGGATGAGCGTTGTTGGTCGCCACGTGTTGGTTCGTTATCAAATTTGATCCGACCAGGTTCCGTCGTCTTCCCGTTGGGGTGCTTATGGCGACCCCGTCAGACCCCCCTCTTTTGGGCCAACCTCCCACACCGTCCACACCTTGTCGAGCGGCGTCATCGCATGCTGCGCCGTCTTGCTCGTGAGATCCAGCGCCCCCGTGATGATGCGCGTCTCGTCCTTGCTCAGCTTGCCGCCCATACCCTTGTCCTCTCCGTGCATGTCGACCAGGGCCTGTGTGTGTGTGTGTGTGCGTGTGTGTGCGTGTGTGTGAGTGTGTGTGTGTGTGTGGGCTCAATGTGCCGTTGCAGAGATGCAGAAGTTGGCACTTCCCGCACACTTCGAACCCCAGCCCCCTTCCTTCCCCTCCCACTCAGCACGGACGCACCTTGAGCTGCTTGCGCCTGAGCAGCGAGGTAGTCGTCGCTCCCCAACAACCAGTCCAGCACCCCCCCCCTCCCCTCCTCCCCGCCCTCCCATCCTCTCATCCTCCCCCCTCCCCCCTCATCTCCCCCACCCCACCCCCACCCCCTTGCTCAACACCCACACACCTTGAGCTGCTTGCGCCTGAACAGCGAGTGGTGGTCGCTCCCCAGCAGCCCGTCGAGCATGCCCCCCCCTCCTCTCCGCCCTCCCATCCTCTCATCTCCCTCCCCTCCCCCCTCCCATCCTCAACCCCCCCCCCCCTCTGCTCAACACCCACACACCTTGAGCTGCTTTCGCCTGAGCAGCGAGTGGTGGTCGCTCCCCTACAGCCAGTCTAGCATGCCCCCCCTCCCCGCCCTCCCATCTCTCCCGCCTCCATCCTCTCCCCGCCTCCCATCGTCGCCCCCCCCGCCTCTGCTCAACACCCACACACCTTGAGCTGCTTTCGCCTGAGCAGCGAGTGGTGGTCGCTCGCCTACAGCCAGTCTAGCATGCCCCCCTCCCCGCCCTCCATCTTCTCCCGCCCCTCCCATCCTCTCCCCGCCCTCCCATCGTCGCCCCCCCCGCCCTCTGCTCAACACCCACACACCTTGAGCCGCTTGCGCCTGAGCAGCGAGTGGTGGTCGCTCCCCTACAGCCAGTCTAGCATGCCCCCTCCCTCCCCGCCCTCCATCCTCATCCCCCCCTCCTCGCCCTCCCATCCTCTCCCCCCGCCCTCTGCTCAACACCCACACCTTGAGCTGCTTGCGCCTGAGCAGCGAGTGGTGGTCGCACCCCTACAGCCAGTCTAGCATGCCCCCCCCCTCCCCGCCCTCCCATCCTCTCCCCGCCCTCCCATCCTCTCCCCCCCGCCCTCTGCTCAACACCCACACACCTTCAGTTGCTTGCGCCTGAACAGCGAGTGGTGATCGCTCCCCAGCAGCCAGTCGAGCATTCTCCCGACGGGCCACGCGATGGGGCAGCAGATAACCATGAGCAGGCGCACAAGCCAAGAGAGCGAAGCACCGATTGCGAGGCCGTACCTGCGAGGAGTGTAGAGTAGGGTGATGATTGGTGTTATGGATGCATGTTGTGGATGGGGGGGGAGGGGCGGGGGGGGGGCTGCGTAGCACCATGGCGCAGCGCACGGGCCAGGGCAGAGCCACAAATTGCGAGGCCGTATCTGCGAGCATTTTCAGGGCAAGGATCGGGGGTTTATAGTGGGGCAGCAGAGAAGCATGAGGAGTCGAATGAGCCAGGAGAGCGACGCTCCAATTGCGAGGCCCTATCTGCAAAGCAGGGGTTGGTTTGCGTGGGTCGGGCGGGTGTGTGGTGGGCCAGCAGATAAGCATGAGGAGAGGCGCACAAGCCAGGACAACGAAGCATCGATTGCGAGGCCGTATCCGCGAGCAGGGGGCGGTTTATGCTGGTCAGGCGGGTTTGGGCGTTGGGGTGTGGCGGGGCTGCAGAGAAGCACGAGGAGAGCACGCACGAGCCAGGACAGAGAAGCACCGATTGCGAGGGCGTGTATGTGAGCAGGTTGCAGGGGAATGGATGGGTGTTTTCATGGTGGGGCAGCTGATAAGCATGACGAGGCGCACACGCCAGGACAGGGAACAAGACGGAGAGAAGGAGAGAGAGAGAGAGACCAGAAACAGACAACTGCATAGCCCACGACCAGCACTGTTACTCCCTTAGTGCACAGCATCTGTGCCACAGGCCAGCACCCGGCAGACAATCCACCAGCGCCGCGCACCACCCCCCGGGCGACATCACATTGTGTATATTTACTCACTTGGTGCACAGCGACTGCGGCACAATCTCGCCAAAGAACAGCACCATCGTGACTGACACGATAATCGCGGTGACTGGGTCGGCAAGGCGGTCGAGGAACAGGGGCAGCGCCTCCATCGCGACTGTGCACATGAGGGTGGGGCACATGCATGGAGCCATGCGTCGCCCTGCATGCATGCACGCACACACATGCATGCGGTGCCAAACCCCAGTCCTGCAGCACCCCCCAAGCGCCCCCCCCTTCTCCCATCCCCGCTCTCTCCTCACGCACCTGCGTTGCATAGCAGGAGGGTGACGAGCAGAAAGTGACTGTTCTCGACGAGTGGCGCCACCTGCGCAGCCCAGCGCTGCTCCTGCGGCGACCCGCTCCGCTTCATGACCTCCAGGTTGGTCCTGCGAGCATAACGCATGGTTTCAGGTGCACAAGGACCGCCATCAGGGGCGGCACCGCGTCGATCGCCCTGATGCACGGCATGCCATGGTAGGCATGCACGCGCGTCCCCCCCCTCTCACTTGTCCAGCGAGCACAGCCCGAGCGTGAGGCCAGATGCCACTCCCGCAAACAGCACGAGGAACAGGGAGACAGCACAGTAAATTATATTTTCCTCCTCCGAATTATCTGCCCACGATGAAAGCTTTCGCCGCAGGCCTTGGCCCAGGCCCAGCATCCCAACCGGCAACATGTCGGCGTCGTCTAATGGCGTCACGAAAACGCAGGAATAAAACAAAACGCATGGTGTGAAAACCGTTTCACAACAGCGTCCGCAACACCGTGTCCGCAACACCGTGTCCGCAAACGTGCACGCAAAATAACCCGCAACACCGCCACTGTGGTGTTGTGATCGTGGACCACACACACTCAGCAGCTGTCTGTCTCAGTAACTGCAATTGACCTTGGTGGCGCCTGACGGATCGAGGAGTTGGGCTGCACAGCAGCAGCAGCAGCACGCATGGAGCGGGCTGGCAGCGACATGGAGGCTGCACCCACGCCAGAGGGCAGGGTGCCGCCCCTTGTGGCGCTGATAGGGGTTCGAGCGCGCGTCAAGGAGCTGACTGGCCGTCTGCAAGGGTGTCTCGATAACCTGCAGGTGTTTGCAGCAGAGGACGGTCTGCAGCCGCTGGATGCACTGCCGGTGGGTGGCAAGGGGGGGAGCATGGGAGGCGTCAAGGACAGGAGCGCTGGCGCGCCCATGCACGACATGCAACCATGCATGGCCACCATGCGCATGTCGTCGGCGCACTCTGTGCATGGCTGTGACCGCCCGCCACAGGTGCCCGCGCGCGGCAGCAGCTGCAGCAGCAGCAGCAGCTTTGATGACTTTGAGGCACAGCTGCTTGCAGCGGAGAGGCCCGCCCCTGCAGCGCGCGCCCAGCAAGCCACGGCACACGGCACACGGCAGCCAGTGAGCAGCCTGGGCGGGCAGCAGCAGCATCCGCAGGGCTCGCCAGTGCCGATCAGCAGTGGAAGCGCCAGCAGCAGCGCCGGCGGCAGCGCCGGCGTCCAGCAAGGCTGGGGGATCGGGCGCGGTGCGGCAGCGCGGTGCGGCAGTGCGGGTGGGGGCGGTGGCAGCTACACCGTGGCGTTTGGCAGTGGCGACAGTGCGACAGCGGTGGCCACGGCGTCGCCGCCGTCGCCGTCGCCGCCGCCGTCATCGTCTCCAACCGGAGAAGTCGGCGGCTTTTCGTTTGGTGGCTCCGCAGCGGGCGCGTCCCCTGCCAGTAGCCCGTTGGGTGCCGCAGGGTCTGCGTCTGCTGCTGCGGCCGAGGCGGGCAGCCCGCGCCCCGCTGCGGGGTGGCGCCTCGCGCCGTCTGTCGGGAGCGCCTACCAGGTGGATACAGCGGTAGCGACATCAGAGCAACCAGACGCGCCCGCACAGAGCCCCCGCCCAACTTCTGGCTGGCGCCTCGCCCCTTCCTCTGGATCCGCATACCAGCTTGACACAGCAGTGGCACCAGAGGCGCCGGCTGCTGCTGTCGCAGATGCGCCAGCACAGAGCCCCCGCCCCGCTGCTGGCTGGTGCATGGCACCATCCTCCGGCTCAGCATACCAGGTCGACACAGCAGTGGCACCAGAGGCACCGGCTGCCGCTACCGCAGATGAGCCAGCACAGAGCCCCCGCCCCGCTGCCGGCTGGCGCATGGCGCCCTCCTCTGGATCCGCCTACCAGATCGACACAGCAACAGAGGCATCAGAGACGCCCCCCGCCGCCCCAGCACAGAGCCCTCGCCCCGCAGACGGATGGCGCCTCGCCCCCTCCTCCGGCTCCGCCTACCAGGTCGGGAACGCCACCACGACCACCGCCGCAGCCACCGCTGGGCAGCCCACCGCGGCAACCGACCCTCCGTCCTTTGGTTTCGGTTCCGGAGCCGCCGCCGCAACCGCCGCGCAGCCCGCCATGCCGTCAGACCCTTCGTCGTTCGGTTTCGGCATCGCGCCGGGCGCTGCCGCCACCGCGGCGCCGGCGACGCCCCCGCCCGCGTCGTTCAACTTTGGCGCGTCGCTCGAACAGCCAGCTGCGCTCCAGTTCGGGCTCGGCCCACCGTCACCATCACAGCTGCAGCAGCAGGGGCAGCTGGGGCAGCAGCAGCAGCAGGGGCACACCTTGCCGCTGCCGGCGCTGGGACAGCCCGCCGGGTTCCAGTTCGGGCTGGGGCCGCCGCTGGCGTCCGCACCACAGCAGCAGCAGCAGCAGGGATCGCCGCTGCTGGCGTCCCCTCATCGCGGCATTGATGCCTCCCTGCTGCCGCCGCCCCGCACGAGCACGTCGACGCAGGTGCGTCTCTCGCTCTCTCGCTCTCCCCCCTATTGCACACTGACACATTTGACGCAGGTGCATTTCTTGCTTTCTCACTCTCCCCCCTATTGCACACTGACACATTCGACGCTGGTACATCTCTCGCTCTCACGCTCCCCCCTATTGCACACTTACACATGCGCGCATATCCACACATATGATGATGATGGATTTTACAGTCTGTGTGACACCATAAACGATGCGTGAGACCTGTGTCGGCGCCACAGCCCGACACCTCAACTCAATTTCAGGCTGAAACTGACTGGCTACCTGGTAGGGGCGAGAGACACATAGCGTTATGCATCGTGCTGTTAACGAGCGTGAGCCACATACACTCACACAGGCATACGCACACACGCACCATACGCACACACGCGCAAACGCAGGAGCACTCGTGGAGCGTGTACGAAAGCCATCTGTCGCCCTTACCAGGCAGCTTGACACACACGCAAATACACACGCATGTGCACCACCACCACCCCCACACACAAACACAAACACGCACCCCTACACACACATACACAGGAGCACTCGTGGAGCGTGTACGAGAGCCACCTGTCGCCCTCACCAGGCAGCCTGACACACGCACACACACACACATACACACACACGCATGCGTGCACACACACACGTGCAAACGCACATACACATACACACACACACGCAAACACACACGTGCAAACACACGCACACGCACACACACACACAAAGATGCCCCCCCCCACACGCAAACACGCACCCCCACCCCCACCACACACACACCCACGCACACCCTGACGCAGGAGCACTCGTGGTCAGTCTACGAGAGCCACCTGTCGCCCACACCAGGCAGCCTGACACACATGCACACACATACTCTCACACACACACACACACGCCCCCCCCCCACACACCCCACCCACACACAAACCCTGACGCAGGAGCACTCATGGTCAGTCTACGAGAGCCACCTGTCGCCCACACCAGTCGGCCGCAACCTCCCAATGGGAGAAGGTGGAGCACCAGCCGACGTGCCGCTGCCACCACTCCCTGTCTATGCGAGGCCGAGCGTTGTCGTCGCCAACGCGGCGGGGGCGCCCCCCCAGCGTGCAGGTGACTTGTGTGTGTGTGTGTGTGTGTGTGCGTGTGTGCGAGCGCCAGCCGGCGTGCCGCTCCTGCCACTCCCTGTCGATGCGAGGCCGAGCGTTCACGTCCCCGATGCGGCGGGGGCGCTCCCGCAGCGCGCAGGTGACTTGTATGTATGTGTATGTGTGTGTGTGTGTGTGTGTGCGCGCATGCGTGCGGGCAGCAGCAGATGTGGCGCTGCCGCCGCTCCCTGCCAACCTCGGTGGTGTTATTGCGAGGCCGAGCATTCACGTCCCCGACGCAGCCGGGGCGTCCCCACAATGCGCAGGTGACTTGTATGTGTGCGTGTGCTTGTGCGTGTGCGTGTGTGTGTGTGTGTGTGTGTGTGTGTGTGTGTGTGTGTGCGTGTGAGCGAGCAGCAGCAGATGTGGCGCTGCCGCCGCTCCCTGCCATCCTCGGTGCTGCCAATTCGAGGCTCAGCGTTCACATCGCTGACGTGGCCGGGGCGTCCACGCAGCGCACAGGTGCCGCACTCTCGCACGCTGTGGCCCCGAAGCCCTAAAACCTGGCCCCTAAACCCTAAAATCCCCTCCCCTTTTCCCTCTCGCACGCACACACATGCATGCATCCCCTCTCTCTCTCTCTCACGCACACGAGCATGCACTCTCTCTTATTCTGTATCTCTCACACACTTCCTGTCTCACTTGCACACACAAACTCTCTCGCACTCCCTCCCTCTCACACACACACATGCATGCACTCTCTCTGTCACACACTAACACACGCAAAAATGCACTCTCTCTCCCTCTCTCTGACACATGCACACACGCATGCACTCTCTCCTTCTCACACACTCACACACTCACACACCATACGCACACACACACACACACACACACACACACACGCAGGCTCCACCCCCGGCCGCCTCTCCCAGCTCACGCGTTCCGACACACCGACTTATACGACGGCGGGCACGCCGAATGCTGCCGTGCTCGTCAGCAGGGTGCAGGTGTGCGTGCTCATAAAACAGGGGCAGGGGCATATCACAGGGGCAGTTGAGTGGGACTCTACCAGCATGCGTCTTTCAGAATCTGAAACGAGTGTGAATATGTCTCACAATCAGGGGGGTGTCCCGCGAGAGGCAGCTGACAAGTGTGTTAAGGGCATGGGGTGACGGCGGGCACTCCGAATGCTGCCGCGCTCGTCAGCAGGGTGCAGGTGTGTGTGCTCATAGAAAAAGGGACATACAACAGGGGCAGTTGAGTGGGAATCTAGCAGCATGCGACTTTCAAAATATGAAACGAGTGTGAAAACGTCTCACAATCAGGGGTGTGGGATGTTTTAGTGCGCGCGCGAGAGGCAGCTGTCAAGTGTGTTCAAGGGCACGGGGTGACGGCGGGCACTCCGAATGCTGCCGCGCTCGTCAGCAGGGTGCAGGTGTGTGGGTTCATAAAACAGGGGCAGGAGCATATCACACGGGCAGTTGAGTGGGACTCTACCAGCATGTGTCTTTCAAAATCTGAAACGAGTGTGATTTCCTTCTGGGCTACTGGTAGGCTTTGGAAGCCATTTGGCGACTGACAACTTACCAACGAACCATTTGCTTAATGTTCTGACAAGCCCATCAGATAGAGCTCGTCAAGAGCTTCAAAATGACCTACATTTGACAGTCAACGGTCAGCGCCAAGGCAGCGATCCAGGCGGATACAAAAAAAAGCCTGGAATGAGAATCACTGATGCTCTCTCACACTTTCCACACTCTCCACACTACGCAGGCCAACCTCGCACGCGACGGCCTCACCAACCTGTGGGGAAACACCCCGCAGCAGCAGCAGGCCTCGCAGCAGCAGGCGCAGCAGCAGCAGCAGCAGGCGCAGTTATTCCCTAGGACCAGCGGCGGTGCTCCTTGGGGCTCGCAGCAGCAGCAGCAGCAGCTGCACCAGCTGCTCCCTAGCAGGGCTAGCAGCATGGCCTCAGGAAGCCAGCAGCAGGCGCAGCAGCAGACACAGCAGCAGCAGCAGCTTCACCAGCTGCCCTCTAGGAGGTCCAGCAGCATGGCCTCGGGAGGCCAGCCGCAGCTGCAGCAGCCGCGAACCAGCAGTGCCGCATCTGGGGGCTCACCCCTGCGGCATTCCAGCTGCTCGGGTGTGGTGCGGACTAGTGTGGACGACAACGACACGCTTCCACACTTCTCGACGGGCGCCTCCAGCAGGTGTGGGCGTGTGGGCATCTGTGTGTGTGTGTGTGTGTGTGTGTGTGTGTGAGGGCGGGGTGGCCGGCACGTGTGTGTGCACGTGGTGCGTGGGTGTGAGGGCAAGTGTGGGTGTCTGTTTGTGGGTGTGTGCGGACAGGGGTGGCCGGCAGCGCACACTTGCATGCACACGCATGCAAATTTCCACTCCATTCCAGTTACTTTCACTATTAGTAACTTAAAGTATTGGCGATAACGGTCGGGCGGTCTGCGCGAGGGCGAGTCTGTCAGAAGCGTGTGGCCACTCGTCGCTATGTAGGTGCTATGTCGGCGCGCGCACACGCTGTGACACACACACACACACACACACACACACGCACACCGCAACTTCTACCCGCCCTGCAGGCATGCACACGCGCACACACACTTTGTGAGGCACTGGAACTCCCCTTCTCCATCCCACATGCACACGCGCACACGCACTGTGTAGGACTTTAATAACAATAAGAGGCCAAATGGTTCCTTGGAAGCTTCTAGGCTAGAAGGAGGCTCCTAGGTTGCTAGGTTTAGGGTTTAGGGTTTCTAGGAAGCTCCTTGTTAGGCCAGAACTAAGGCTCCTAGGAAGCTCCTTGTTAGGGCCAGAACTGGACTTGGGTCTAGGCGGTGGTACTTGGGCTAAAACGACGTCTTTGCTGTGAAACCGATGTTACTGAACAGTAACATTACTGTTACAGTTACTATTACGGTTAGGAAGCTCCTAGCGCACGTTGGCCCTTGCAACGAGCAATACAGCCAAGCACAGCGGTATCTTGCAGAGGCAATGAAACTCCCCCTCCACACCCCAGGTCCAACAGCGGCTCAATCGCGCTCGAGCGCATCATGGGCCGGCTGCCCAAGCGGCCCGCCAGCGATGCATCTGAGCACCGCATGGAGAGCTATGTCGACAGTGAGGGGACCGACACGACACAGAACACAGTCCATGGTAGGGATTTTGGGTTGTCGAGGATTCTGGGTTGTGAGGTCACACATTCCACCCCTGTTGCCTGAACACATGCTCGAACGCATGCACTCTGTCACTCACACACACACGCACGTTCTCGCATGCACACGCACATGAAATGATGATGCCAAGGAACGGTCAGGCACCTGTTGCCTCGTCGCATATTCACATGCACGATCTGCTGCTCACACACACACACACACACACACACACACACACACACGCCACAGCACAGCACAGCACAGCGTACAGCAGCACAGCGCACGCACAGCAGGAGAGCACACACAGCAGCTCAGCAGCAGATGATGATGGGACGGAAAACAGCCTCCCCCAGTGAACCCCTCCCCAAGGCGGCCAAAAATCGGCCAAACAGCAAACCCTAAAGTTTTCGTATTTTTTTCTCTGCCGTGAGGGGGTCAAACGCAGCGCTCCCGACGTAATTCGCTTGCCGATATGTCCATATCGACGCCTTCGACGTGGGAGACTGTGCGGTGGAGAGACGGCGAAATGCAGGGCGAAACGGCTAAGAACATGGTGTTTACAGTGGGCCGTGTTTCCACCTCTGTGCGCGTCCACCTCTGCCTTGACGCACGCTCGCACGCACGCTCGGCCGCCCACATGCACGCGTACACACACACATACGTGCGCACACACAGCAGACGATGACGACGAGGAAGATCCGACCGGCGGTCTAGGACCGGGGGGCACGTTTGTATTCGGGGGACGCATCCCAGGCCTTGCCACACACACTCCGACTCATAATCCCCCTACCCACACACAAATGCACACACAAACACACACATACACACACACACACACACGCAGCAGATGATGACGACGAGGCAGATCTGACCGGCGGTACCGGACCCGGGGGCACGTTTGTGTTTGGGGGAGGCATCCCAGGCCTTGCCGCGCACACTCTGACCCCCCCCCCCAACCACACGCACACACGCACTCAACAGCAGCAGGGCCTCAAGCGGCGGTACATGACCCGGAGGCACGTTCGTTTCCAGGGGAGGGCTCCCGGGTCTTGACACACACCCTGACGCACACTCCACCCGCACACACACACACACACACAGACGATGACAACGAGGAGGACTTGACTGGCGGTGCAGGACCCGGGGGCACGTTTGTACTCGGGGGAGGCATCCCAGGCCTGGATGCAAGGGTCGCTCGTTCGCGCGCGTCGCTCATACGGCTGCGAAGCAGTAGCGGAGGCAGCGCAGCACAGAAAGCACGCAGGTGTGTAGGCTTCCGTTGTATGTGTGTGTGTGTGTGTGTGTGTGTGTGTGTGTGTGTGTGAGAGAAAGCGACGCACCACGGCTGCACAGTTGGTGTGGGCTTATGTTTTGTGTGTGTGCGTGTGAGAGAGAGAGTGAGGGAGAGAGAGTCGCTCATACGGCTGCGCAGCAGTAGTGGTGGCAGCGCTGCGCAGAAAGCACGAAGGTGTGTGTTTGGAGGTGTTTGGAGGTGTGTGTGTACATGTGATTGTGTGTGTGTGTGCGAGAGAGAGAGAAAGAGAAATAGGGGGGGGGGCGTCGCTCATACGGCTGCGCGGCAGTAGCAGTGACAGCGCTGCGCAGAAAGCACGCAGGTGTGTGGGCATTTGTTTTGAGAGAGAGTCTGTGTGTGTGTGTGTGTGTGTGTGTGAGAGAGAGAGAGAGGGAGAGGGGAGAGAGGGTCGCTCATACGGCTGCGCAGCAGTGGCAGTGGCACCGCTACGCAGAAAGCACGCAGGTGTGTGTTTGGGTTTGTTTGAGTGGGTGGGTGTACATGTGTTTGTGTGTGCGAGAGAGAGGGAGAGAGAGAGGGGGGGATTTGCGTATACGCCTGCGCAGCAGTGGCAGCGGCAACGCTGCGCAGAAAGCACGCAGGTGAGGGCATTTGTTTTGAAAGAGAGTCTGTCTGTGTGTGTGAGAGAGAGAGAGAGGGAGGGAGGGAGGGAGGGAAGGAGGGAGGGAGGGAGGGAGAGAAGCGCTCATACGGCTGCGCAGCAGTAGCAGTGGCAGCGCTGCGCAGAAAGCACGCAATTGTGGGCATTTGTTTTGAGAGAGTGTGTGTGTGTGTGTGTGTGTGCGTGGGTGTGAGGGAGAGGGAGGGAGAGAGAGTCGCTCATACGGCTGTGGGCTTCTATTTTGTGTGTGTGAGGGAGAGTGGGAGAGAGAGAGAAGGCTGATACGACTGCGCCGCGGTGCGAGTGCCAGTGCTGCACACACTGCAGCATGCAGTTTTGGTGTGTGTGTGTGTGTGTGTGTGTACGTTCTGTGACCCGACTCCTGAGAGAGAGAGAGGGAGAGAGGGAGAGATTGATATATATATAGAGAGAGAGAGGGGGGGGGAGAGTGGTCCCTACTGCACCGCACCGCCGGACGCCACTTTCACTTGCTCCCGTCTCCCCAACAGCAACAACAACAACAGCAACAACAAGGCATCAACACACACGCCCTGCAGGAGCGCCTCCGCCTCCCCCCCCCAGTCTCCCCCGCCATCGCTGCTCCAGCCCAGTTTTATGCGCTGCGATGCACGTTGACCCCCCCCCTCCCAGACCCGAAACTCCCTCTCTTGCAGGAGCACACCTTTGCCTCCTGCTCTCCGTCCCCACCGCTATCGCTGCTCCCGCCCAGTCTTGTACGTTCCGATGCACGCTGGCCCTCCCCCTCACAAGCCCCAACTCCCTCTCTTGCAGGAGCGCGCCAGTGCCTCCCGCTCTCCGTCCCCTCCGGCATCGCTGCTCCCGCCCAGTCTTGTACGCTCCAATGCACGCTGGCCCTCCCCCTCACAAGCCCCAAACTCCCTCTCTTGCAGGAGCGCATTCGCCCCCCTCTCTCTGTCCCCTCCGGCATCGCTGCTCCATCTTAGTCTTGTACACTTCAATGCACGTTGGCCCTTCCCCTCACAAACTCCCTCTTGCAGGAGCGCCTCCGCGTCCCCCTCTCAGTCCCCTGCGGCATCGCTGCTGCAGCCCACAGAGGGCGCCCCACAGCCACAGAGCGGCGACACCACACCACCATCAGAAGACCCTCGTAGCGACTCCTCTGCAGCCTCACGGGGCGTCCCACGGCAGGCCGCAGCAGAACCGTCAGAAGACCTTTGCAGCAACTCCTCTGCTGCCTCGCATGGCGTCCCACACCTGGCCACGGACGCCGGCGCAGCAGCAGCGTCAGACAGCACAGGCGGCGCAGCAGCAGCGTCAGCAGGCCCTCGCAACGGCTCCTCTGCTGCCTCTCAGAGCGTCCCACAGCTTGCCGCGGATGGCGGCGCAGCGGCACCGTCAGCAGGCCCTAGCAGCGACTCGTCTGATGCCTCACAGAGCATCCAGAAGCAGGGCGTGCACGACGGCGAAGCAGCTGCAGCAGCGCCACCGTTAGCCAACGCTGCCGGGAGCAGCGGCTCTGTCGCTGCTGCTGCTGATGCTGCGCCTGCTGTCTCCGCTTCTGTTGCCGCTGCTGCTGTGCCTGCTGCCTCGGCTGCTGCGCCTGCTGCCTCGGCTGCTGCGCCTGCTGCCTCGGCTGCTGCGCCTGCTGCCTCGGCTGCTGCGCCTGCTGCCTCGGCTGCTGCGCCTGCTGCCTCGGCTGCTGCGCCTGCTGCCTCGGCTGCTGCGCCTGCTGCTTCGGGTGCTCCTGTTGCCTCGGCTGCTCCTGCTGCCTCGGCTGCTTGTGCTGCTGCTTCTGCTGCTGTGGCAACCTCCTCTGCGGCAGATTTCTTCCGCTCCAGGCGCGTGGTGGTGCAGAGAAAGAGAAGAGTGCAGAGAAAGAGATAGGGAGGGAAGAGGGAGAGAGATGGAGAAGAAGAGGAAGAGAGAGGGAGAGGGCGGAGGCGTGCGGTCGTGCACACCACGCGTTGACGCGGGATCCGCCGCCCCAGCGCACTCTGACCAGAAGAACCTCCCGCCCCCCCTTCCCCCCTCTGTAGGTGTGCGACTCCCACACCGCGCAGCGGGCGCGAGCGTGCGCCAGAGCCCGGCCCAGCGGTTTCCACCACTGCTGCCGACTTCTTCAGGTGGCAGCCGGTTTACATAGGGGGCAATTTGGGGGTAGTGACGGCGACTGCTAGTTGCCGTCGGCATCACCCCCTGCGCTCCCGCGAGCCCTTGCTAGACCCCCCCCACACACACATGGGACATCCCCAGCAGGCCTCACACTTGACAGCCCTAACTCGACCTCCCCCCCCCGTTGAAGGACATCCACCGGTGACTCGAAGTGGCCGGCAGCGTCACCCCCTGCTGGCCTGCGCTCCCGCGAGCCCACCCTCGAGGGCGCTCCCGCTGCCGCCGCCGCCACTGCACAACCGCGCGCCGTGGCTGCGGTGGCCACGGCAGTGGCGCGCGGCAGCGGCGGCGGCGTTGCCAGTGCGTCTACGTCGACCGGTGCGAGCCTGGGGGGCGCTCCCGCTGCCACCGCCGCCGATGCTCAGACGCGCGCCGTGGCTGCGGTGGCCACGGCAGCGGCGCGCAGCAGCGGCGGCGGCGTTGCCAGTGCGTATACGTCGACCGGTGCGAGCCTGGGGGGCGCCGGTGGTGGTGTTGGCGGTGAGTGGCATGGAGTCACAAACCTTGGCCTGCGCCAAGCTTGTATGGATGCTCCTAGTTAGGGAAAGGGGTAAATCCCCTGGCGTCCACACGTATGAACCTCGTATATGCTGAGCGCTGGATGAAGAGGGCAATCAAGAGCGAGGAGGGGCTCCTGATATTTTGCAATCACGAGCACCCTTCCCGAGAGCTTCAACAACCTCGAGAGCTGTACACACATACACACACACAGGTGGCAGTTGGTTCGGCAGCATACATGCACACGCACACACACGCACACACACACACACACAGGTGACGGGTTTGGCAGCACCGCGGGTGGCAGCGCCGCCAGCACTGTGGGTGGCGGAGGCGACGTCCGTGTGGTTGGCAGCATGGTCGGCAGCGCCAGCGCGGGCGGTGTCGGCGGTGGCAACAGCAGTAGCATCGGCGTTGGCGGAAGCCCCGGCCCCCGCCGCTGCGTCATCAGCGCGGGGGGCGGCGGTGGCGGCGGCGCGACCGCGCGCACCCACGCCGCGTTGTCCCCGTCCCCGCCGCGCGCCGCCACGCCCGTCCAGGCGCTGCACGCGCTCCTCGCCCAAGCGCTCTCCCCGCGCGCGCACTCGCTTGCCTCTCCACGAAGCCCCGGCGGCAGCGGCGGCGGCGGGCGGTACTCATGCCCGGCCAGCCCGCGCGTCGACACACCCCACACAAGTGTGGGCGGGGACCACCGCGTTCCGGACGCCGCGCGGTCGCTCGCGCGCGCGTCGCTGGTTCGCCTGCTCGCGATGCTTGCGACTCACCACCCAGCAGGCGGGGGCGGCGGGGCCCTGAGCACGGCGTCGTGCGTCGCGCGGCAGCTTGGCGCGGCCAGCGAGGTGTGCGGGGGAGGGTGTGTCTGGTGGAGTGCATGCGTGTGCGCCATGAAACACGCGCGACGCAGACACACAAAACGCCGATTCACTCCATACGCCTGCCCACACGCCGTGACGGGCGGCCGCGCGCTGCACTCTTCGCAGACGTGCTACCGCGGCCTCTCCTTCTCTCTCTTTGCCTCCCACTCTTTCTCTCTCCCTCTCTCTCTCTCTCTCTCACACACACACTCGCTTTCCCTCACTCTCTCTCACTCTCACACACCGACCCACTACCGCCATCTCGCCACAGGGCGGCCGCGCGCTCTACGCTTCACAGCCGTGGCGCAGCGGCCTGCATGCGCACGAACAGCAGCACCAGCAGCACCAGCAACACCAGCAACACCAGCAGCACCAGCGCACCGGCATCCTGTCTGCGTCGTCCAAGACCGTCGCCACGCGCGCACCGCGTGACGCAGGCGTGCAGGTACCGTCGCTCGGCGGTGCTGGCACGCTCGGTGGGAGCAGCGGCAGCGCCAGCGGTGGCGGCTATGCAGGCGGAGGCAGCGGCGGTGGAGGAGGTGGGGGCGGTGGGGGTGCGGGCTCATCTCCGCGCGCGCTCCTGTCCCACCTCGCAGCGTCGTCCACCGGGCGCTGGCTGCTGCAGCAGCGCTCTGTCAACAACAACCATGGCCACCACGCCAGCAACGGTGGTCCCAGCCACCACGTGGCAAGCGCAGCAGGCGCAGCGGGCGCGGCAGGCACAGGGCAGCCGGCAGCACACGAGGCGCCACCGGAGGCGCTGCTGCTCGCTGCGGCTGCAGGCGCGGCGGGCGGCGCAGGCGATGTGCTCGATCGGGCCCTCGCGCTGCTTGTGTCTCTGATCGCATTGTCACAGGTGCGTGTGTTTGCACGTGCGCGCTAGGTGGGACGGTGGGAGGTCGGGGATGGCAATAATGTGTGGGGCGGGCAGCGCCGTGCTCGACCGGGCTCTCGCGCTGCCGATTTCGCCCCGCGTGCACGTCTACCTCTTAATGACTCTCACTTTCTGCAGGGCGACACTGCAGCCCACTACGACTACCATGCGGAGGCACCCAGCGCCAGCATCCCCTTCTATGATGAGAGTTTGCCCTGCCTGCTCGTCTCCCTCTTATCGCCCCTGTCTTTCATCGCAGGGCGACACTGCGGCCCACTATGACTATGGTGCACAGGCGCACATTGCCAGCGTTGCGAGCGCATCACTCGGCGGGGGCGCCCTCACCCCGATCGACTCGTCGATGGGCGGGTCCATGGGCTCCGCGATCTTCCACAGCCACCCTGCGCCGATGACGATTCAGCAGACGCAACAGACGGCGCAGCAGCACTTCCAGCAGCAGCAGCAGCAGCGCTCGCGTCCTCTCGACGAGCAGCAGCAGGCAACGCAGCAGCAGACGGCGCAGCAGCGCTACCAGCAGCAGCACCAGCAGCAGCGCTCGGGGCGCCCTGACGAGCAGCAGCACGCGCAGCAGCAGCAGCAGCAGCAGCGCACTCAGCACTCGGTTGTGGACGAGCTTGAGGAGCGCATGCTCGCGCTGCTCGCGGTGGTGCATGCCAACCCAGGTGAGAGTTTGTATTCATGAAGATAACAGACAGCCCAGGGTCGTATCCGTTATCCGTCGTCTAAGGTTGATCCGTCATCCGCCCAAGGCACCCACGGATCACGTATCACGGATAGCGGATAGCCTGCTGTTGCATGGGGAGGCGTCAGGGTCGGCAGGGCTTCGCGGATGACGGATAGGGTGTTGCCGTCACGGATAAATCCGTTATCCGCAACGCCCCCCTGACCCTGGCACCTCCTGCAGAAGCAGGCTATCCACTATCCGGGATCCGTGGGTGCAGGCCACGGATCACGGATAGCGGATACCGTGCTTGGGAGGCGCCAGGGTTGGCAGGGCATCGCGGATGGCGGATATGGTGATGTCGCCACGGATATATCCATCATCCGCCCAAGGCACCCACGGATCACGGATAGCGGATAGCCTGCTTCTGCATGGGGAGGCGCCAGGTTCGGCAGAGCGTTGCGGATGACGGACAGGGTGTTGCCGCCACGGATATATCCGTCATCCGCCCAAGGCACCCACGGATCACAGATAGCAGATAGCCTGCCTCCCCAGGGCGCGCGCCGGGGGGGTGGCGGATGACGGATAGGAAGATACATCCAAGGATACATCCGTTATCCGTCCGTCCAGAGCGCCACGGATCACGGATAGCGGATAGCCTGCCTTCCCATGGCGCGCGCCGGGGGGGGGGGGCAGATCATGGACAGGGAGTTACATCCAAGGATATATCCGTTTTCCGTCGCATACAACAGACGCATACGGATATTTCCGCTATCCGTGGGCAGTTTCTCGAAGAGAACCAGGGCAAGTTGTCAGGACTTGTACAAACAGTGCACTGCTGGTGTGCACAGCCGCGACGTCCCTAGATGTGCCAGCTTCCAGCACAAGGGGCTGCTTCAATCCCACACGCCGCCTGCTCCTTGCCCACCCCATTTGGGCGGAACCTCTGTGCGCTGTCCGCTGATACTCACTCCAGCATAACTCTCACACCCCGTCCCAGGTGCCGCCGCTCCATACGCAGCAGCGCTGGTCGCGCAGCTGGGCCGAACCCTACAGGCGCCGTCTGCTTAAAAGCTCACCACCCTCCCTCCCTCCCACCCCGCCCCTCCCCAGGCGCGGCCGCTCCGTACGCAGCTGCGCTGGTCGCACAGCTGGGCGACGCCCTAGCAGCGACAGCGGCAAGCGACGACGCCCTCCTCCGTGCTGCCGCGCCCGCTGCGGACGAGCGCAGGCGCTCGGCGTATTCGTCGTCGTCGTCGTCGTCGTCGTCCGGCCCTGGCAGCCCGCCGGTGGAGCCGTGCAATGTGGACGGCCACACCTCCCACACCAGGGGAGCTACCCAGCAGCTGGAGGAGGACGAGGTGGCGGACGCGGAGCAGGAGGGATCGGGGCTGGTGGCCGGGTGGCGCGCGCTGGCGTCGGTCGCAGGGGCGGAGTGGCGCGAGGGCGCGAGCACGGGGGGCGTCGTGGGCCGCGGCGCAGGCGCCATGATGCTCACACCAGCAGCAGGTGGTGGCGGTGGTGGCGGTGCTGTGGACGGCAGCGCTGCTCCCGGCTCCATCAAAGCCAGCCCGGCGGCAGCGGCGGCAGTGGCAGCCGGCCTGCCGTCCGCGCTGCGCTCCGTGCTCGCTCAGTTTACGTCGACGGCGGCGGTCGACGGGTCGGTGGAGTGGCGCGAGGGCGCGAGCGCGGGCGGCGTGGGCGGCGGAGGCGCCATGCTGACGCCTGCTCCGGCAGCAGCAGCAGCTGCGTCTGCGGGTCCATCTGCGCTGCGCTCACTGCTGACTCAGCTCGCGTCGGTCGACGGGTCGGCGGAGTGGCGCGAGGGCGCGAGCAGGGGCGGCGTCAACATTGGCGGCGGCGGCAGGGCGGCGTCTGGCGCGCTGTCCACGTGGCACTCGACGAGCGGGGGCGGGGGTGTGGACCACCAGGGTGTGAATGGTGTGGACCACGAGGGTGTGGACCAGCAGGTTGTGGAAGAGCACCCAGCGGACGCGGCCGCCGTCGCGGCGGCTGCCGCGCAGCTGCTGGGTATGGGAGGAGGTGTGTCCGACGTGCAGGCGGCCGGAGGCAGCGGGGACCAGGCTGTGCTCGCGCAGCTGAGGAAGCAGCTGGCGGGGGCGAGGGGCGGGGGCGCGAGCACCGGGGGCGCAGCGGCACTGCTGCAGGTGGGCCTGGTCGTGGGTGTCAATTATTCTATATGGCGGTTACTTTATTCGGTTCCAAACGTGCCGGTTACTTGTTTGTATCAAAACCAACAACCCAAAGCCCGTCCCAAGGGGGGGAAGGGCGAGCACCGGGCGCTGCGGCCGTGCTGCAGGTAGGCTCTTTGCTCGTGTCTGTTACTGTGTTTGTGTGTCAGTTACCTTGTTCGTACCCCAACGATCACAAGGCTAGCTCAAAACCCCCACTTCCCAAACGCAAAATAGAATCGCGCCGCCCGCGTCAACGCTTCACAACCTCCAGGCACCTAACTCTACCCTACAAAACCCCCAAACCCTGCCATAGCACATGCAGCAACTCGAGGCGGCCGCGCGTCTGCGCGGCAGCGGCGCGTCCGCACGCGCGGCTTCCTCCCCCGGGGCCGCGGTGGCGACGGTGGCCGCAGCCTCCGACGCGCCTGCTTCTGTGGAGGCAGGGGCGGGGGGGGAGCCGGCGGTGGCGGCGGGCGGCGTGGGCGGCGCGCACAAGCGCGCCAGCCGCAGCAGCGGCGGTGGCAGGTGGGTGTGCGGCTTGTGTTGGCCATGGCATGATGGCGCTTTTATGTTACACAGGGGTGCGCATGGGGGTGGAGGGAGAGGCTGGGGGTGGGGAAGGGGGGGGGGGCACACAAGCACACAAGCGTGCCAGCCGCTGGTGGAAGGTGGGCGGGGGTGGCGGGGGTGGAGGGTGACGGGGGTGGGGGGGGAGGGGCGGCGCGCCAGCCGTAGCAGCGGCGGTGGCAGGTGGGCGTGCACACGTGCCATGGCTTTCATACCATCATGTAATGGCGCTCTGTCGAGCAGGGGTGGTCGAGGGGGTGAGGGGAGTGGAGTGATCCATAGGAGGTCCTCCTAGGTCAACGGTGTGTAGATATGTCCTCAATCCCCCATGATCATCACTCGCACACACACACACACACGCAAACGCACACGCATGCACGCAGTGACCTGCGCGAGCTGAGGGAGGCGCTGCTTTCCGCAACTGCAGTCGCTCGGCTGTCCAAGGCGGGAGGACGCACGACGCAGCCGTCCGAGGTGTGTGGCGGGGGGAAGGAGTGGTATTAGGGGGGGGATGGCACACTGTGCGCCGCCGCCGACACGCACGCACGATACAATGGACCCACCACCACGCACGCACGCAGGGAGGCGTGCTTGATGCATCGGACGTTCACGACGAGGCTCTCGTCCGCCTTGCATTCAACGCGCTGCGCCCGGCAGGCTCCCACATGGAGCAGCAGCCGCAGCGCTCTGGCTCGCGCGCTGCCACGCGACGGCAGTCACAGGTGTGAGATTTGTGTTTCTGTTGCTGTTGTAGGGGTTGGGTGCTACTATGGGCTTCATTTCGGCAGGCAGGCAGGTTGTGGCTTTGGCAAGCCTCGGGTGCTAGCTACTCGGTTGCTGACTTCATAAACTGTTTACACCACGCCAGGCACGCGCCAGCCAGCCGTCCAGCCGGCGCACCACCGCGGCGCACGACGACGACACTGCGTATGGCGGCGGCGGTGGCGCGGAGTATGGCGGCAGCGGGCCGCTGGCGGTGCCGCGGGGTGTGGCAGGGGGCAGCCAGGCGCTGGCACGGCAGCTGCTGCAACAGGTAGACTATTCACACATAACGGATATGGCGCACGCTCACGCTCACACAGCCACTGCTCGCAAGCCTGACCTCACCCGCCCCCCTACCCCCCCCCCTCCCCCCCCCCACACACAGCTGTCCGCACTCGGCCTGGGCCCCGGCCAGGCCTCCTCCCCAGGCAGCGTGCGCACACCAGCAGCGGCAGGCGCCGTCGCCGCCCATGTGTCTGCGATGCTCTCCGGGGGAGGGGCGGTCGGGGGCGGCGGCTGGCCCCACACCGCCCCACACCGCCCCACACCCAGCGGCGGTGGCGGCGGCGGCGCGCGTGCATCGTCTGCGATGGTCTCGGGAGGCACCTCCCCGTATTCCCTGGGCAGCCGCTCGCCGCGGTGGACGGGTGGCGCACCGGCGGTGCACATGGCGCAGATGGCGACCGCCACAGCCACGGTGCAAATTGCTGGGCTGCAGCGCCCCGCCACGCGGACGGTGTCGACGCTCGGGGCGCAGCCGTATGCTGGGTGAGTGTTTTGCACGCGCGAGCACAAGCATATGGCCGCGCATACACGTCATGTCACACGCACGCCACTGACACCCGCTCTCACACACACACACACACACATGCTCACACGCACACACACACAAACCGCAGCTGCGCACGGTGCCGCTTTCCAGCACCACCACCACCACCGTCTCGCCCAAGGGCTCTCCAGCCCCCCCCCCCCCTCCACACATACACGAGCGCCACTGACAACCCCGTGCACATACGCACGCACGCCAAAGACGCACACACACACACTCACTCACCGCGCAGCTACGTCGCCGGCGCCGCTCCTCCGTTCGCCATGGCCGCGCATGTCGCGTCATCCAAGGGCTCGCCGGCGCCCCTCCACCTCGCCCACCTGACACCCGGCGGCATCATGCGCTCGCCCTCGTTCGGGAACGCATGTGACCCAGTCAGCCCCACGCGCGCGTGCCCGCACTCCGCCGCCGGCGCGCCGCCCGCACTCTCTCCACACTCCGGCCTCGCGTTCAAGCTCGACACGTTCAACATCCCGCGCAGGTCGCCGGCGCGAACTGCTAGCGGTGCTGAGGCGGGGTCCCACTTGGCGCACATCACGCAGCCAGCACACGCGCACGCACACGCTCGCGCGCGCACGCACCACCACCCGGTTTCGACGGCGCTGAGTGCGTCGCCGCGCCCGCTCGACCTCGCTTTCTACGGCGTCAACGACGCGCTATGATAATTGACGTGAACGGCGCTGCGCTGTGTTGCTGGCTCCCGCGCTGGTGCTGATGGCAACGCATTCGCGCCCGCTCGACGTTGCGATCTACGGCGTCAACAACGCGCGCTGATGAGCGAAGAACACGGCGCTGCCGTGCGCTGCTGGCGCTGGCGCTGGTGCCACTGCATCTAGCAACGCATTCCCACCTGCACCCGCTAAACCTTGCGATCTACAACGTCAACGGCGCGCTCGAATGGACGATGTCGGCGCCGCTGCGGTGCTTTTTGGCGCTGCCACCTTACCACATTCCCAACGCATGAGGCGGCACCTCAGGCGGCGCCTTCACTTGCACTCCTATGGACGTGGGATTGTGGTAGGGCCATTGCTGCCGCTGCCGCTGGCACCCCTGCGTTTCATGGTATCACCAGCGCGCTGTGAATGGCGCTGTGGTGGCGGAAAAGAAGCCACGTTGTCGAGCCGCCCCGATCCTGCACACCCCTCCATCCACCAACACAACAGTTGATTGGCCAATTCTGAGACGGGCTAGCACGGTCCTCACAAAGCCCCATATAATTAAAGTTTCTTCGTTCCGACCTGCACGGTCTTTTGCACATCCCCCTCACACCTCGACTGGCCAGTTACCTCACATGGGTGTACACCCGGCCTTCCCTTTTGGCTGCGACCCCCCTCACACCTCGACTGGCCAGTTACCTCACATGGATGTACACCCGGCCTTCCCTTTTGGCTGCGACCCATAGAACCTTGATCACTGAAAACCAACAAAACGCCACATTGAATAGGCGCACAATACAGCCCTGACTCTGGCTGTGACCCCAGCACCACATGACGTCCGATGACCGGGCGGTAGTTTGGGCTTGTGCACATCAACATGCAAACCAGCCTAAAAGGGGGTTTAGGTGCGCACCCGCATGCGGAGGCTGGCGCCTTGTGGCTGCTCACACATCGAGTTCCAGGTCCGCCGCTACTCCATCCCACCTCGTGTGATCGAAAGCCAACACAGTTGTAAGATAATGACGTCTCTCATGTCGCCGTTGACAAAACGTCGGAGAGCTGGTTAGCACGCCAAGATTCGAGCGCAGGCTGCAGCCTATGACCCTCTGGATTTTTCTTGGGACATTCGCACATACAAGACTGTAGCATCCACCAACATCATCATCACAGAGTGCTATGGCAGACACGGCAACAATCTTTCAGCAGTCTTTGGCCCAAACCGTGGCTCAAACTGATGTTTCGAATTTCTGTCGAAAGAGCCTGTTGTACCACCATCAGCGGAAAGCGCGTTGTCAAACCGGCAGCTCCAGTGCACTTCCGCCCTGCAGGGCTGCCCATCAGCGAATCACACACCCTCCCTGTCACCCGGGTGAAGGCCTTCCCTACACATGTATGTGTCTTTGTGTGTAGTATTCAATTGCGTGCTGTAAAAAAACAAAGGACACGCGCACGCAGGCCGGGTGCGCGCAGTGGCTGTTGCAGTCGGCGCCACCAGGTGCGCGCGCGAGGCTCCTCCTCCTCTCCGTTCTCCTCTCGCCGTGCTTGGAACTTGTCACCGGGCATAGCAGCTCAAACACGCCACCGCGGACGTGCCCACCACCACACGCGCAGTGAGGGCCCAAGGCATAGCACCGGTCGTGCAGCGGGCGGACTCGCGCACAGGTGACTTATGTTGGCTCAGTGGCGGTCGTACTTTTAAGGTGTTGCCTATTCGGGAGGAATAATTGACCTGAAGCGAACGATGTTTTGAATTAGGAGTCAATGAGGCAGCCACGATAGTGGCGGGGACCCAAGCGTGGGTTCCCGAGGAGCTGCGGTGGACTGTGCCGTTTGCAGTGCACCGCAGCTGGCGCACCTGAGAAATGCCCACGCTGGGTCTCACACGTGAAAGCTGCCTCAAAGATGACGACCTCAAAACGGAGTATGCAGAAGGAACATATTTATCCGCTATAACCGGGGGGCAAGCTTGCTTTCTAACCTATCACCAAATCCCACACTGTTGGTCACTACTGACCGCCTTTTCCAGCCCCTTTCTAGGTAGTTAGGCTTAGGGATGTGCCCCTCACCGAGTCCTTCTGTGCCTCCCCCCTTCAGCAGGGGGGGGGCCTGCGACACGTCCAATGTCGTGCTCGGTGCAACTACAAGGGGTCAGCTTCTGCTCAGAGCCGGGTTAAGGGTAACAGGTTGAGAATCCTGTGAATGCTGGTTGAAATCCCAGTTAGAAAACCCCTTAACACGTTAGAGGTTGCGGCCCGGCTTGATATCCTTTTTGGCCACGTCTTGGCCGTTCTCCCCACGGGGGGATGTCTCTTCTGGCAATTGGCGACGAACCTGCCTTGCGTTTTCCGTTTCCCAACATGCGCTCACCGACTTCAACAAGCGTTTGCTGCCGCTGCGGTAGGGGACCTAGGGGTGCGCCCACGCTCTTTACAGAGTTGGGGTTCCCTACCACCAACAGCCAGCCATCTCAGTAAGGTGCTCGGGCCATATGGCGCCGAGCACGGTCTTATACGCCTTTAGAGGTGTCCCTGACTGTAACATCCATCATCATCATTCTGCCAGCATGTCATCAGGCCCCGAGGGGCTGACGCCCAGTCCCTCCATCATCTCCACCATCTCCCGCAGAACGTCAGTGTTGACTGCGACACCGAGTGCCTTCAGTGCTCCAGCTGCGGCAGATTTTGTTTGGTTGACAGAGCTGGGCACTACCAGCTGCACCAGTGGTGGGATGGCACCAGCAACAGCAATGGTGACCGCAATCTCAGCGATGCTCGCGAGGCTTGCCAGCGCTCCCGCTGCACTCTCCTGCACGTCAGGAGCGGTGGATGCCAGCAGTTGCTTTAGTGGTGGGATGGCACCGGCAGCAGCAATCGTGACCGCATTCTCAGCGTTCTCAGCTAGCTCGGACAGTGCGCCTGCTGCGCTCTCCTGCACGCCAGCAGAGGTGGATGCCAATAGCTGCACCAGTGGTGGGATGGCACCGACAGCAGCAATCGTGACCGCATTCTCAGCGTGGTCAGCTAGCTCTGACAGTGCGCCTGCTGCTCTCTTCTGCAAGAGAGGTGGATGCTAGCATCTGCACTAGTGGTGGGAGAGCATCGGCAGCAGCAATTGTGATTGCATTCGCAGCGTTGACAGCTCGCTCTGAAAGTGCTGAAAGTGCATTCTGTTGCACGTTGAGAGAGGTGGATGCCAGCAGTTGCACCAGTGGGGGGATGGCGCCGGCAGCAGCAATCGTAACTGCATTCTTAGCATTGACAGCAAGTCTGGAAAGTGCTCCTACTGCAGTCTGTTGCACGTCAAGAGAGGTGGATGCCAGCAGTTGCACCAGTGGTGGGATGGCGCCGGCAGCAGCAATCGTGACTGCATTCTCAGCGTTGAGAGCAAGTCTGGAAAGTGCTCGTGCTGCCTCCACCTGCACCTTAGTAGCATTAGAGCCAGGTCCCAGCAACAGCACTAGTGGTGGGATAGCACCGGCCGCAGCGATGGTGACCGCATTCTCAGCGTTGCCAGCAAGGCTTGCCAACGCTCCCGCTGCACTCTCATGCACGCCTGGAGAGGTGGATGCCAGCAGCTGCACCAGTGCAGGAATGGCACCAGCAGCAGCAATCGTAACCGCGTTCTCAACGTTGCCAGCTAGCTCTGAAAGTGCTCCTGCAACACACTCATGCACGTCTGGAGAGGTGGATGCTAGTAGTTGCACCAGTGGCGGGATGGCACCGGCAGCAGCATTCGTGACCGCGTACGCAGCGATCTCAGCAAGGATCAACAATGCACATCCAGCACGCAAGTGCAGGCTTGGTGAAGCCTCAGTCCCCAGCAATTGCACCAGTGGTGGGATGGCACCGGCAACAGCAATCGTGACTGCATTGTCAGCGACGACAGCAAGTGAGCAAAGTACTCCTGCTGCACTCTCCTGCACGTCAAGAGAGTTCGATGACAGCAGCTGCACCAGTGGTGGGATGGCACCGGCAGCAGCGATCGTGACTGCATTCTCATCGTTGACAGCAAGTGTGGACAGCGCTCCTGCTGCCTCCAGCTGCAAATCAGCTGAGCATCCGGTCCCCAGCATCTGCACCAGTGGTGGGATGGCACAGGCAGCAGCGATGGTGACTGCATTCTCAGCGTTGTCAGCGAGGTTTGTAAGTGCGTCCGCTGCAAAATGTCGCACGTAACCGGGAGAGCCAGGCCCTAACAACTTCACCAATCGAGGGATGGCACCAGAAGCAGCAATCGTGACTGCATTCTCAGCGTTGACAGCAAGTGCGGCAAGTGCTCCTGCCGCATTGAAATGCACCTCATCTGGAGAGCCAGGCGCCAGCAGCTGCACCAGTAAAGGGATGGCACCCGCAGCGGCGACCGTGACTGCATAACCATCAACCGGGATTGCCAGGCACCACAGCGCTCCTGCTGCCTTCTCCTGCACGTCAGGTGGACACCCAGAACCAAGCAGCTTCACCAGTGCAGGGATGCCACCCGTGGCGGCAATGGCGGCCAGGGTGTCTGGAGTCGCACCGTTGCACAGCTTCTCCAACATCTCCACTGCCCGGCTCTGCTCTCGATCGGTCCCACCAAGCTTGCGCACCAGCTTCCGAAGTGCCGACAGGGGGACTGCAGACTTTATGTGCAACGCGTCTGCAGGCACGCAGAGGGGACGTGCATGCATGGGTGAGCCGTTATGAGTGGAAGCGCATGGGGTTTACAGGTTTGTGGCAGAGCAGGCATGCATGCCATGCATGATGGCGATGACTCGAGTCGTGCACGGGGTGTGCACGGGAGGCAGGAGTGTTGCGTGCATGATCTGTGTGCCCGGCATGGCAGGCCAACAGCCACAAGGTGAGCATGATCTGGGGCAAGCGCACGCGCATGGGCAAGCGCACGCATGCCATGGGCACCCATGCATCACCTCAGCCCATGCAGTGCCACTCACGTCCTCACGGCTTGGCACGCGCGTAGGAGTAGCACGCGATACGACGTAATAGCCCGCTGCGGTGTAGCCCGCGGCGGTAGTAGCCTGGCTATCGGCCTGCTGGCGGAGATTAGCGCAGGCGACAAAGGCAGGAAAACTTACAAATTTTCACGAACCGTGGGTCAACCCAGGCGTGGGTCAGCGCACCGTGCCCGATGATGTTGTTTGTGGGAGTGTGGGAGTGTGGGAGTGTGGGAGGAAGGTCGGGGGGGTCGAGCCCTGAGGGGGGGTCGGGGGGGCGGGGGGCGGGCCCTGAGGGGGGGGATGTGAAAGTCAAACAAATTTCGGGGGGGACCGCCACAAAAACAAGCAGACGCCACCATCACACCAGGACTCCCTACCCACATTCACAACGCCTGAGGCGGCGCCTCAGGCGTCCCATTCCATGGCGCGGATCAGGCGCCCACCACCGCCTGAGGCGCACCCCGGACCGTCTCAGACGTTATGACCGCATTCCATGGCGCGGATCAGACGTTGGGATTTTGGTAGGGACTACAGAGGTTCCTCTTCTGATCTCGTGGGTCAACCGCCTGCGTGGGTGCTTGTTGACGCAACAGGGTGACGCCTGGTCTCCCCTGCCATTTGCTCGTCCAGGCTAGGCGACGCATGGTCTCGTGGTCGTGCAGAAACTACTTCGCACGTGCGCGCAACCCCTCCACCGTGCGTCCTACCCTCCATTCAGACGGATGCCGGAGTTCTCCTCGGCCGAGAGTTCTCCTCAGCTGAGAGGTCTCCTCGGCCGCGTCAACTGTCAACATGCAGCACTAACGGGCAGCAGCATGAACGGGCAGGGCCATGCTCAAGGAGATGGTGGGTCTTGGTATGCACCGTGCGTGCCGGCAGATGGCACCACTGACCTCAGTAGACCCGAGTCTAGCAAATTGGCAGCATCGCTACAAGCACACTCAGGTCCTGCGAGGCCGGTTAAACGGAGTAGAGTCGGTGTTGCAGCTACTTTGGGGGGGACGAAGGTGAACCATCCACTTTTATTCAAGTGCTTGCGCTTGGGCTCAGGCTCGGGCTCGCTCGCTGAGCACGGTCGAGGTGTCCCTGACTGCACCATCCATCATCATCAAAAAAACACGACAAACTACTCGCTGTCGGGTTCGTCGTCGCCTCCGCGCACCCCGACCCGCCCGCCCGCCGTCTTGGCTGCGTCCGCCTTCTTAGCTTCGCCCGCCTTCTTAGCCGCGCGCTTGGCCCCCCGCGTGGCCTCCGCCTTGCCTGCGATGACCGCCTGCATGCGGCGGGGGAGGTTTGGTGGTGATGAATGTTTCAGTCAGGGACTAAGCTTCCTGGATAGATTGAGCTGGATGAGAGGTACCGTTTTTTTTGGCGGGAAAGTGTGAAAAACGTCGATTTCACTCTTTTCAAATTTTCGCGATTTCCGACGGTGGGCTGCCCTTAAACCATTCTTTACCGCCGCCATACCGCCCAGGACGGTAAACCGCCGCTCGGAGGAAGCACTGGCCAGGGACACACACAAGGCCGTGCTCCGCGCGCAGTGCCCGAGTACCCACCTGCGTATCTGACTAGTCCTATGGACTGCTCCTGGTGGTAGGGGACCCCCACTCTGTTGTGTGAGGTGCACCGCCCCCGCGCACTGAAGTGCCAACCCACAGCAGAGTGTGGGCACCCAGTGGGCACCCCCGAATCCCCCACTACCGCCCGCAGAGACGGGAAATGCTTTAGTAGTAGGGTTGATGGGTTAGGGTTGAGGGAGTTGGTGTCTTGGGGCCCTCCTCACCTTGCGGTCCACAAACACCCACGACTTGCACGGCTTGTCCTGGAGTTCCAAGTTTCCCTCCTGCGAGGCGACCCAGCCGATGGTGCGACGGTGCTCGTAGCCTGTGTACAGCAACAGCAGCAGCAGCAGCAGCAGCAGAAGCAGCAGCAGTTGGTTGTTGGGAGATTCTAGGGAGGTTGTGGGGAGGTGGTGGGGAAGCGACACAGGCAATGGTGCATCGGTGATCGTAGCCTGTTCAGCAGCAGCAGCAGCAGCAGCAGCAGCGATGTTGGTTGTGCGAGGTTGCTGGGAGTTTGTAAGGAGGTTGTGGGAAGGCGACCCAGGCAATCGTGCGGCGGTGCTCGTAGCTGGCACAGAGCAGCAGCAGCAGCAGCAGCAGAAATGTTGGTTGTGGGGAGGTTGTGGGGAGGCGACCGAGCCAATGGTGTGCGGGTGCTTGAAGCCCGAACAGCAGCAGCAGCAGCAGCAGCAGCAGCAGCAATGTTGGTTGGGGGAGGTTGTGGGGAGGCGACCGAGCCAATGGTGTGCGGGTGCTTGTAGCCCGAACAGCAGCAGCAGTAGCAGCAGTAGCAGCAGCAGCAGCAGCAGCACCACCACCAGCAGTGTTCGTTGTGGGGAGGTTGTCGGGAGATTGTGGTGCGGTCGTATTGCTTCAAGCATGGCTGTCAGGCCTGTTGGAGGCTGTCTGCCTGCTCACACCCACCTGCTCCCACCCATCCACCTGGCCTACGACTGGGGGCCGAGTGCCCTGTCTAGGTCCAGCCCCGACCCAATAGCCCCCCCCACCACCACCAGTAGCCCGCCACCCGTCTGTAGCGCTCGGGCGTTACACGCCGAGCAAGGTCGAATACGCTGCCGGTAGGTGCGTCACACTTAACTGTAAAATCCATCATCATCATCACGACAGGGAACTGGGATCGTACGTGTCGAACCTACACGCCCACCCGCGGTCCACCTCCCCTACACATGGAACTTCTGTAAAACCACCACGCGCCTGCATACCACGCTGGCCGGAACTCACTGCACGCGTGCACCTGGCAGCCTCACAAAGGGTGTACGATTTGACACACCTGTCCAGATGCCCCCTCAATACATGGTCCCTGATAAAACCGAGGGCATCCCCAAGCACAGTCCCCATACACACCCCACTCCCCACTGAGAGTTTCTCAACCCACGCGGTTTATGTCGCACACCGTCGCACACACGGCATGGTTTTGCCTGAAACCGCGACCTGCGTGTAGCCAGTATACCAGGCTATCAATCCCCAAGCAGCTGATTCATCACACCTCCTCCCAACACCCACGCACCTGCATACCACTCTGGTCGGAACTCGCTGCACGCGTGCACCTGGTAGCCAGCCGCCTTTGCGATCTCTGCGATGCCCCATACGTCGTACGGCAGGCCTGGACAACAGGGGGGGAGGTCAAGAGGTGGGGAGGGCATGTTGGCATATGGGCAAGCACACAATCTGATGAGCAAATCGCCATCTGATGATGCACAGCGGCCATGCGCAGCAGGGAGGGCAGAGGCAGTGGGAGCGCATCGGCATACGAGCAGGCACGTGAACTCATGAGCACATGGATCTGATAAGCACAGCAGGCCTAGACAGCAGGGGGGGAGGGCAGAGGCAGTGGGGGCGCATCGACATATGAGCAAGCACGTGAGCTCAGGAGTGCATGGATATGATGAGCAGTATTATCTGTTGAGCGCAGCAGGCCTGGACAGCAGGGGGGGAGGGCAAAGACAGGGTGGGCACATTGGCATGTGAGCAAGCACGTGAACCGACGAAAACATGATCGCATGATGCGCAGCTTGGAGGTCAAAGGCAGGGAGGCCAGAGGCGGGGCGGGCGCATTGGCATGTGAGCAAGCACGTGAACTGATGCGCGCATGATCGCATGGTGCGCAGCTGGGAAGGCACAGGCAGGGAGGGTAGAGGCGGGGTGGGCACATCGGCATGTGAGCAGGCACGTGATTTGATGCGCGCAGCATCATCTGATGAACACGTGACCTGTTGAGCACAACAGGCCTGCGCAGCCGGCGGGGAGGGCACATCAGCATGTGAGCAAGCATATAATCTGATGAGCAAATCACCATCTGATGATACCCAGCGGGTTTGGAAAGTGGGCAGGGGGGACAGCAGGCGCAGAGGGCAGACACAGGGAGGGCGCATCGGCATATATGAGCAAACGCACGTGATCTGACACGCGATGTAACCCACCCGTCTTCAGTGTGACATGACGATGACCTGGCTATTAACCCTGAACCCTTCACCCTTACACCCCTGGGCAACCCTATCACCCCTGGGCAACTAACCCCCAAACCCCTACACCCTGGCGAGAACGTGACTTAGCCCACCCTGTCTGATGGCCGACTTCCTTGTCGCCTGCTTTCAGACTCGCACCGCGCGCGCAGCGATCGTGATGGCAGGTGGCAGCTAGGGGTCTGCGCGCGCGTGCGCACGCGTGACGTTGACGGCCGCCGGCCTCGCCTCTAGGGTATGATACGCCATCAAAGGCGCCCCGACGGAGTGTACAATCGACCATGTCACCCAGTGGTGTCAGTAAGGACTCCTAGCATCTGCCATCTGAAGCCCAGTCACCATCGTTCTAACTGTTCACCTCCAGACCATCATCATACTTGCTCCCATGACTCATGACGCGCTCTAAGGCGCGCAAACATGCTTGCTCCCATGACTCATGACGCGCTCTAAGGCGCGCAAACACAGTGCGGCCGCCGGCGCGCTCATCGCCCGCGCGGCCACCACCACAGAATCACCGGTGAGCAGCGGCTCCCCCGGCTCAGACTCCCCGCCACGCCACCGCGCGTGCGTGGATGCGACACAGCCACAGCTTTCGGCGCTCCACGGGGCGCGGGGGGCAGCCACATACGCGGAGGCTGCGCAACACCTGCATGGCGACGCCAGCACCCACATCTCGGCCTCGGCCGACACCACAGACGCCCTCCGCGCCCTCAGCGCGGGGCAGGCAGACATCAGACGCCTGGTAGGGGGGCTGTTGGACAGGGAGGCGAGGGCGCGCGCCCAGCCACAGAATGCGCCGACGCAGGTGGGCGCGCCACAGGTTGCCGACGCCGGCCACAGCGGTGCCCTTGCGGGGGTGCTCGCTGTGGTGCAGGCGCAGGCGCAACAGATTGCGTCCCTGGTGGATGTGGTGAGCCTCCTGGTGAGCCGCGGATGCCGCATGCAGAGCCCGCCCGCGCGCGGGCCGGCCATGCGGCCCACAGTGCGGCGCCCCGCGCTGCGCCTGCTGCAGAGGCTGCTCAGCCTGCCCGGCCCGCTGCTGCTGCCGCCCCTGTGGCGTCGGCGGGGGGGGGGGCCGGCGACGGAGCGGCCTGCGTCGGGCGCCACGCGTGCCGCATCTGCGCGCGCCCCCTCCCGCCGGGGGGGGCTGCCTGCGCGTGTGGGCGACACGTCGCTGCGCCGCAGCTTCGTGCTGTCCATCCCGGTGGCACGCGGCGCCAACTGGTTCCTCGCGGGCGGTGGCAGGCGGATGGATGAAGAGGAGGCGACGGCGGCGGCGGCGGAGCGGATCGCTGCAGCTACCGAGGACGGTACCAGCCTGCCCGTCCGCCTGGCTACGGATGTCGTGTGCTTCCTCTACGACGGCACCGGCCGGCGGGAGCCGGCTGATGGTGGCGTCGTGTCCGCGTCGCTCCTCAACGCCAAGCCTGCCGTCGGGGGCATCGGCGTGGAGCCACGCGGGGGCGGTGTGCTGCGTGTGCTCTTCACCGTGGCGTCTGACGCCGTGGCCGACACTGTCGTGCGCTGGCCCCACGAGCTGCGCCGCTGCGTGGACTCGACTGCAGTCTTCGACGTCCTCAGTGACCGCGAGGAGGCGCAGCACCAGGCGCTGTGGCCCGCTTTCCTCGCCGCCAAGGTTGCGGGGAAGCGGGCGCAGTTCCACCGCGCGCGCCTCGTCGTTGACGGCGAGCGGGTGCCTGCACCTGCTTGCTAGATGGCACTCCCTCTGGGGGGTGTTTTTGAAGGGGAGGTGGCGCCACACGCGTGCGGTGGCGGGTGCGGTGTGGTCGCTGAGTAGAGTGCTGCGGCGGGTGTGCTACTAGCCCCGCTTCCGGTGGTCTGGGGGAGGGTTTTTTGGTCCCTTCATGGTTTTATACCTTGGGTCCGCCCTCTGGCCATTTGAGGGGCTGGGTGTGCAGCCTGCACAGTGGTGCTGCTTGCTTGGCGCCCGCCACCAAGTGTGGATGGCGTTACGTTATGGCGTGGGCTACTTGTAGCTTGACCTTTTGTGGGCCTTGAGCCTTGTTTCTCTAAGTCCCACTGGAGCTTTGGAACCGTACGTGTGACCGCCAGAAGTGGATTGTAAAACTCTCATCATCTAGCATGTCCTGTTAGCCCCCGCAACACAGGAGGGATCATGCCCCGCAGGGGGGCATTTTTTGCGGAAAAGTATTGTAGTGAGCAATGTACTTCACGTCACAGTTCACGGCAGGCTGCCGTGAAGTATGCCGTGAAGAGGGGTCCGGCGCCGGGGGCGCCGTGAACTCCCGAGCGGGAAGAGAAAAGTGTGGGACTTGCACCGCGCCGCCGCTCACTCGCCCCCGTGCCCGATCTTGTCGCCTGGCAGCGGCGATCACCCTCGCGAGGGGGGCGCTCCCGGGAAGAGGAAGCATGTCAGCACGAGCTGCCCATGCAGTGCCCATGCAGTGCCCAGTGCTTTTTTTTGGCTGTGAACTGGGCCGTGAAGCATGGTCTGGGGTCGGGGCTGCCGTGAACTCTGGGACGTAAGGAAGCTGTAAACGGCCATTTTGGCTGCCGTGAACTGCTCTGAACGTGAAGTACATTGATCACTACAGTATGAAAGTCAAAATTCACACTTTTCGAAGCGAAATTCCCACAATTCGCCCCCGCAGATTCCCCCCCCAAAATCCCGGTTTGCCCTCGCAGCGGGGGCCGCGGGGGCTGCGGGGTGCAAATGACACCACTGATGTACCCCACCCGTCGTTAGTGTGACGATGACCTGCCCGTACACCCCGCACTTTTCGTCGTTTTCAGTTGTTTTGACGCCCAAAATCGCGATTTTCGATGATTTATGTTAGTTTCCCAGCTTCGCGGCAGGGCGAAAACGACACATGATCGCAAAGGCAGGTTTCGACGCCCCAAAGCGCGATTTCGACGATTTATGTTAGTTTCTCAGCTTCGCGGCGGGGCAAAAAACGACACCTATTCGCAAAGGCAAGCCACACGGACGGTATCGACCACGTCACCCACCCGTCTTTAGTGTGACTATGACCTGGCCCAGCTCTGGCACCACTGGCCCTGCCGGCGTGTACTGTAGACCCTGCGCGCGTGTGTGTGTGTGTGTGTGTGAGTGTGTGTGTGAGTGTGTGTGTGTCGTGTGTGTGTGTGCGTGTTTGTGTGTGTGTGTGTGCGTGTGTGCCTTTCGTGTGACTATGACCTGGACCAGCTCTGGCACCACTGGCCCTGCCGGCGTGTACTGTAGACCTTGCGTGTGTGTGTGTGTGTGTGTGTGTGTGTGTGTGTGTGTGTGTGTGTGTGTGCGTATGCGTGTGTGTGTGTGTGTGTGTGTGTGCGTGTGTGTGTGTGTGTGTGTGTGTGTGTGTGTGTGTGTGTTCATATAGTAGTAGTACCCCTGTGAGCTACACGCGTGCACGAGCTGGACCTCGACAGGGCACTGGGCCCTCAGATCCACTCTCCCCTTCTACCTCTAGACTAACCCTAAACTAAACAAAACCTAAACCATCTTACCTCTAGGCCTTAACTCACGCCCCGGGTCCCTCCGGGCGCATACATGTTCACCCTGTCAAGCCTATACCTGAAGAGGCGAGCTCAGCAGTGGGCGCACGCTTGAGAAGAAGCCAGCCAGAAGCCGCTGGTTGGTCAGGTTGTTGAGGGTCTGGTCCTTGATGCCGGCACCTGCAGAGTGTGTGTGTGTGTGTGTGTGTGTGTATGTCTTCGCGTGTGTTTGTGTGTGTGTGTGTGTGTGGTGAACGGCTGGGGTTGCCGGCATGTTGGAAAATGAACGGGCACTGAAACGGACTGACTCAGCGATGCACGGCTGACTCAGCGCTGCATGCCTGACTCAGCGCTGCATTGCTGACTCAGCACTGCGCGGCTGACTCGGCGCTGCACGGCTGACTCGGCGGCCTACTCACCGGCGTGCGGGAAGTTGGACGGGCCCAGCACGGCTACCCAGCGCTGCACGGCTGACCTAGCACTACATGGCTGACTCAGCGCTGCATGGCTGACTCAGCGCCGCAGTATGGCCGACTCAGCGCTGCATCATGGCTGACTCAGCGCTGCATGGCTGACTCAACGCCACTCACCGGCGTGCGGGAAGTTGGACGGGCACTGAACGGCTGACTCAGCGCTGCGCGGCTGACGCATCGCCACTCATCGGCGTGCGGGAAGTTGGACGGGCACTGAACGGCTGACTTAGCGCTGCATGGCTGACTCAGCGCCACTCACCAGCGTGCGGGAAGTTGAAGCAGACCTTGCTGAACTTGGTGGCGCCGCGCAGCGCCTTGCACGTCTGCAGCACACGGCATAGGAGCATGGCCAGGGCGACAGGTCAGGTCGGGGGCTAGGGCAGGGCAGGGCGGGGCGGGGCGGGACGGGGCCGGGCAAGGCAAGGCAGGGCAGGGCGGGGCAGGGCAGAGCATGATGACGGATATTACAGTCTACAGTCATAGCACGGTCAGGGGCCACGACAGGGCAGGGCAGGGCTGTCGGGGCCACGGCAGGCCTTCAGCGTACGGCATGTACTACTTTCACGGTCTGGGTGACAAAGCACGGTCATGTCAGACTAGGGCAGGGTAGGGCAGGTCATGTCAGGGTAGGGCAACGGGGCAGGGCAGGGCAGGTCACAGTCGGCGCCAAAGCACGCCTACAGCGCACGGCAAGAAGCACGGTCGGGGTGACAGGTCCGGTCAGGGGCCACGGCAGGGCAGGCCAGGTCAGGGGCCACGGCAGGGCAGGCCAGGTCAGGGGCCACGGCAGGCCTGCAGCGCGCGGAATCTGCTAATTTCATGGTCAGGGCGACGGCAAAGCGCGGTCAGGTCAGGTCAGGTCAGGGTAAGGCAACGGGGCAGGGCAACGCAGGGCACCGTCGGCGCCAAAGCACGCCTGCAGCGCATGGCATAGAAGCACGGTCAGGGCGACAGGTCCGGTCAGGGGCCACGGCAGGGCAGGGCAGTCGGGGCCACGGCAGGCCTGTAGCGCACGGAATCTGCTGATTTCACGGCCAGGGAGACGGCAAAGCACAGCCCGGTCAGGCCAGGTAAAGTCAGGACAGGGTAGGCCCCGCCATAGCACGGTCAGGGCACCCACCAACCCAGCACATACAAGACAAACACACCCACAACACAAAACACTCACACACACACACACAAGACAAACCGCACTCCTTCTACAAAACAGCACACAAACCGCGTGCAACACCTCTTATGTTCAACACCACCTACAGCCGCTCGTACTTACTACCCTCCATGCACAGCCTTGAGAGCGATATTGTTCACACCTCGAGCTTGGTGGCGTCCACACCGTACAGCACCGTACCGCCGAGGTCCTCCACCGCTGACGTCTTTGCACCAGCATCTGGGTACTTGCGGCTCACCTCCTGCATTCAGGCATGGGAAGGAGAGGGCATGGGTGGTGTGTGTGTGTGGAGGGGGGAAGGGGGGGCAAGGATGAGCGTCCGGCCTGTTGGTGTTGGTTGTGAGTAGCAGCAGCAGTTTTAGAGAGGTGTTGGTCAGAATTGTGTTGGTGGTGGCATCTGGGTACTTGCAGCACACCTCCTGCATTCAAGCATGGGAAGGAGAGGGCATGGGTGGTGTGTGTGTGGAGGGGGGAGGGGGGGGGCAGGGATGAGCGTCCGGCCTGTTGGTGTTGGTTGTTAGTAGCAGTTGTAGAGAGGTGTTGGTAAGGAAAGTGTGGGCAGCGGCATCTGGGTACTTGCGGCTCACATCCTGCAGCCAGTAATGGGAGGGATAGGACTGGAGGGGGGGGGGGGAGGGGGTAGAGATGAGGGTCCAGCCTGTTTGTGCTGTGTTGACAGAGCAGAGGAACCAACCCTCCACGTGTCCCTCGGCACGCGTGTGTGTGTGTGTGTGCGTGTGCGGCGAGCTGCTTCAGGTCGCTGGTTTTGGTTTCAGTGATAGCGATGTTGGTTAGGATGGTCTTTGCGCCGGCATCTGGGTACTGGTGATGATCATGAGGACTCGGCCCCTCGCGCCCCCCCTGCCCCTCATCAGAGTGCGCCTCACCGCCTCCGAGTCGAACGCCGTTGCCGTCACCATCTCTGCGGTGCCCAGGCGCGCAGCGAGGGCCGCAGAGAAGGAGAAGTTGCCTTCCCCGACCAGTAGGATGACATCTTCAGAGCTGAACGGGAAGAAGCCCGCGGCGGCGCCCGCCGCCGCCTCAGCCGCTGCCGCCGGCGCGGCGCCGGCTGCGGCTGCTCCGTCGCCAGACTTCTTGACCTTCTTCTTCTTCTGTTGCGGCAGGGCGTGGGGCGTGCGGCATGCGGCAGGGGTCCTCTCAGCCGTGGGCTACTTTTGTAGCTTTACCTTTTTGGTGGGCCCCGTGCCTGCTCTCTTAAGTTCCGGTCAAGCTTTGGAACCGAACGTGTGACCGCCGGCAGTGGATTATAAAAATCTCATCATCGCAGCGGCAGCGGCGGCGCTGGCCAATTGCGCACAAGCATGGGGGCTCTGGCCAATTGCGTGCACGCATGCGCCCCCGGCACGCGGCATACACGCATGTGCACACGACATGCGGTAGCACGGCCCAGCGGCAGCACAGCGCGGCAGCACGGCGCGTGCGTGCCAGCACGTACGGACCGCCCGTGCATGCGTGTGCCTGCACGCGGGAGGTGTGCGCACCTTCTGTACGCCTGGGGCTGGCTTGAGGGAGCTTGGGGCCGCCACTGGGGCGAGGCCGCGCCCAAACTTTTTGTCGGTTTGAGCTTTCTTGTGCGTCCATTTTGCTTTCGCCTCCTGCTCCAAAGGTTGTTGGTAAGGGAGAGGAGGTAGGGAGCGTAAGTTGCAGAGAGGGAGAGGGCATGCGTGCAGGGGGTGGACATGTTCGCGGCGGTGCGTGCATGGGTGCATGCGTGCATGCATGCAAGCGTGTGTGTGTGCGCGTGCGTGCAGTCTGTGTGTGTGTGTGTGTGCGCGTGTGTGCGTGCGTGTGTGCGTGCGTGTGTGTGTGTGTGTGTCTGCGTGTGCGTGGTGTCTGCGTGTGCGTGGTGCCTTGGGTGTGTGTGTGGGCGGGTGTTAGCAGTCCCGTTTAAGTGAGCCGGATTTTCACGCCGCCCCACAGACTGGCGTGCCCGGACCTTGCCAGCCAGACCCAGCGTCAGCCTCCGACCCTTCTTGGACATTTGGGGCGGCTGTTTGATTGCTTGCGCTCGCTGCGCGTCTCGCCGCCGCCACTGGTGCATGAGTGTGGATGACGTGTTGGTATGGACATCGTTTCTGTGCGCTCGACGACGACGACAGGCTAGGTATTTCGCTTTACGAGATAACAAAATCGTGCTTGTCACATCGCTTTTGTTGCCGCTGAGCTGGGTGGCAATAGGGAATAACATATATAAAATGAAATCGAAAACTTTCGGGTGCTCGTCCCCGCTATTGTGATGCAAAATCGAGCCCAAACCGAGGCTACGACGAGGCCATGGTCCGATATAATGAGACCACGCTATTAAAATAACACCAGGGTCGGACATTACCCAGGGGATGGGGGGGCGTGCATGCTCTCTGGAAGAGCGAGAAAGAGCGAGAAAGAGATGTGCGGGTGCAAATTGGACCCTGGGCAGCCCTACCCCGATGCCCCCTCCTATCTGCCCTGCTCTCCTCCCCCACACCTGCTCCTTCCACACCTGCAGTGCCCCACTCAAGTCACTCGCTCACAGCAATGCCATAATCTAGCCGCAATTGCAAGCTCCATTGCGGAACGGACCGTGCTGAAGTGCTGTAGGAGACGAGGGGGGGCTGGGACTTCAATGAGGGAGGCCGTATAACACGCTGCACGTGTGCGATACCTGGCTGCTACTCAAGCCACCACCAGCAAGCAAGAGAGCCGCCCTGCCGTGGACGCTACAACAACTGTCGTTATTCCCTAAAAAGCACTATAGACTGGCACCACTCTGGTGATGGTCACTGGGTGATGGCGTTAAGCACGAGGTTTATGATGATGATGGATATTACAGTCTGTGTGACACCAGTAATGATGTATAAGACCGGTGTCGGCGCTAGCGCCCGACACCTTAAACTCAGTTTCAGTGGGAAACTGGCTGGCTACCTGGTAGGGGTGAGGGTAAAACCCCACACGCGCGCACGCACTGGACCTAGACAGGACACTGGGCCCCCAGATCCACCCTATACCACCCAGGTAGTGACAGCAACGCATTGTTGGTGTGCGCCTGTGTTCTACTACTAGTCCCGCCGCCGCCATTGGCTCCAGCAATCTCCTCCATGCCCGCCAGCAATCTCCTCCACGCCCGCCAGCAATCTCCTGTATGCCCGCCAGCAATCTCCTCCATGCCCGCCAGCAATCTCTTGTATGCCCGCCAGCAATCTCGTCCATGCATGGGCGCCGCCATGCGATCTCCATGCGCCGCGCCGCGCTCCATGCACGCCAGCACCCGTACCACCCGCCGCATTCCCGTTCTTTAGCCATTCCCCGTGACACCTATGGCTGATCCTTGTTCCGCCGTCCCCTTTGGCATCTGTAACCCGTATCCTCTCCCTGTAGCCTCATTCCCCGTTCTTAACCGCCATCTCCATTATGGTGCCCGCCCGCTGGTGGGGCCTCGCCTCGCCCCATGCCGCACGGCTAGTGTATTGATTGCTGCGCCATCTATAATCTGCGCCTTGGGGCAGGGAACCCCTGCGCCACAACCTCCTCACAAAGCCTAGCCGCATGTGCCTCGCTTCCCATGTTTCTCAATTTCTCGCCATCCGCTTCCATGCCCGCCTGCAATCTCCTCCTCGCCCGCGAGTAATCTCCTGTTTGCCCTCAAGCAAGCTCCTCCATGCCCGCCAGCAATCTCCTCCATGCATGCACGCGCAGAGCGCCGCCATGCAACCCCATGCGCCGCGCGCGCCGTGCACGCGCCGCGCCCGCCAGCTCCCGTAGCCTCATTCCCCGTTCTTTACCCATGCACCGTGACGCATTAGCCTTGTCCGCCGTCCCCTGGCATGCATAACCCGTAGCCTCATCCCTGGTAGCCGCATTCCCCGTTCTTAGCCGCCATCTCCATAATGGTGCCCGCCCGCTGGTGGGGCCTCTCCTCGCCCCATGCCGCACGGCTGGTGCATCGATCGCGTCGCCATCTAATAATCTGCGCCTTGGGGCAGGGAACCCCTGCGCCGCAACCTCCTCACAAAGCCTAGCCGCATGTGCCTCGCTTCCCATGTTTCTCAATTTCTCGCCATCCGTCTCTCTCTTCCATCCAGGCACAGTAAACCATTAGGAGCCGCAATCTGCTTGAGTTCCGATCGTTGTGAGAGGGGGTGCATGCTCGCCGCAATTCTCGCCATCGTGCATCGTGCTCTCCATAGTACCGCTGCCCCATCTGCCACATAGCCTCGCCCCATCAGGACCAGTTCACCAGTAGCGCTGTGCGTCACAGCCGCTCAGGGTAAATTTCCAGATTTTCAGCCGCCCAGTACCAAGCGCAGTTGTCCCGGTTGTCCGCAATCGAGCGGCGCCAGGGCGGGAGCCCCTGGCGAAGAGCTTGTGAACTTAACAACCTTACTAAAGCCCCTCCAGTGGTTGGTTAGAGAGAGAGATATCGTTACAGAGAACTCTGCACGGCAGACCTAGATAGGCTGTTTCTGGTCATCATTTATAGTCATCATTTATAGTGGGGGGCCCCCGGGCAGAGGGTAGTCAATAAAGGAGCCCTGTGGTACGATATACAAGCCTCAGTTCGTGTGGGCTGTGCTGGCAGATGCTTACCACTGTGGCGGCGCAGTGCGCACTCTAGGCTGCATCTGGCCTGTCAGTGGCTGTATGTAATCCTCGTGCACGCATGGCGACAGGTTATTATACGTATTATTATAATTGGTTGATGGGGCGAAAAGGGTCGGCTCAGCAGGCGCCATCATCGCCGGCGGTTCGTCACCGCAGCGGTGGCCCTGCATACATGGTTCTGCGACGGGTAGCCCGCACAGCCCGGATTTGTTGAGCGACACAGGGGCCACACACAGCGTTTGTGGAGTAAGCTCCTCCTAGCATCAGAGCGTGCGCCCCAGTAGCCGGCGCGGGAGATGCTGCAGCTACCCCTCTGGCACCGTATGCCGCGTGTGGTGAGGCACGGGCACCACACGCAGCAGTTGTCGAGCAGCAGGCTCCTAGCTCAGAGCGTGCGCCCCACCAGCCGGCGGTGAAGATGCTGCTGCTACCGCTCCTGCAGCGGGTGCCGCAAGTGCTGCGGCACGGGGACGAGGTACAGGAACACGCAGCACGCGAGGAAGAGGAGGCTCTTCCAGCTCAGCGTGCGTAATAGGACGATGGCGACGAGGCCAGCGACCACGTAGACCACGACGGGGGGCAGCGCGTCGTTCTGCCACGGCCCCGCGGCCTCGGCCTCGTCCGGGCATGGCGCCATGCTGAGCGAGATGTACAGCTCTCCGTGCTTCTTGCCGTTGCGCTTTACGGGCAGCACTCTGATGACCTGCGGGTAGGTACAGGGGTGTGCATGGGGGGGGGAGCATCAGGCCTGACCAGAGAGGCAGGGGGAGGGGTTGGCGCGGCAGATGTGCAGTGCTGCACAGACATGGTCTGACAGCCAGAGGTACAGGTACGGTGTAACAGGGACAGGCACAGGGCACAGACACCGGGATCAGGTACAGGGCACAGGCACAGGGAACAGGCACAGGGCACAGGGCACAGGGCACAGGGCACAGGCAGCCCACACCCAGGCACTACCACATTCCCAACGACCGAGACGGTGCCTCAGGTCCTTCACTTCGGATCAGGCGCCGCCTCGGGCGTTACCCCCGACCGCCTCAGGTGCGACCCCGACCGCCTTAGGCGCCCACCACCGCCTGAAGCGTTATGACCGACTTCACGTGCGCGCCTCAGGAGTCGGGGTTGTGGAAGGGAGGAAAAGGCACAGGCGCAGGCACAGGCACAGGCACAGACACGGATATGCCGTGGTGCGCCATGCCGCGGTGCGCCATGCAGGCACAGGCACAGGCACAGGCATGGATATGCCGTGGTGCGCCATGCCGCGGTGCGCCACGCAGGCACAGGCACAGGCACAGGCATGGATATGCTGTGGTGCGCCATGCCGCAGTGTGCCATGCAGGCACAGGCACAGGCACAGGCATGGATATGCCGTGGTGCGCCATGCCGCGGTGCGCCATGCAGGCACAGGCACAGGCACAGGCATGGATATGCCGTGGTGCGCCATGCCGCGGTGCGCCATGCAGGCACAGGCACAGGCACAGGCATGGATATGCCGTGGTGCGCCATGCCGCGGTGCGTCATGCAGGCACAGGCACAGGCATAGGCATGGATATGCCGTGGTGCGCCATGCCGCGGTGCGCCATGCAGGCACAGGCACAGGCACAGGCATGGATATGCCGTGGTGGGCGATGCCGCCCGCACCTGCAGGTCCGCCGATGTCGTGTTGAGGTGCTCGTCGACGATCAAGTCGTGCAGGTGGAACCACACCTCCCCAATCATCTCATCCGCCGTCACGACGTTTGAGTCCATGACCTGCGGTGGTGGGTGGGTGGCACTCAGTAGTGTCCCATAGGATTTTCCCCTCCCCCCCCGGGAAACGGCTTTGACCAGAAATCCTAGCCGCGTCCGTGGGTCCCCGGACTCGCGAAAAGAGCGCTAGATGCGTCGTGGCGTGGACGCTCGACCGATTCATACTCAGCATCGGGGACCCACATGCGCGCTCAGCCTCGCGAACAGAGAGTTGCAGAGTTGCCCCCGCAGCTGTCAATCCTGCGGAGGCTGGAAATAAACTTGACCGCGCGACGCTGCGGCAAAAGTATGGATCGGGTTAAGCCCCTCGCCTCGACGCGTCGAACGCGCTCCTGGTCGACCCACAGGATCCACGGACGCTGTAGCAATATCCCGGTTTCTGGGGGAGGGGGCGGTGCAGAAAAGCGTGACGCGGTTACGTGCGTCACACGGGAGGGTCGTTTGGCGGGAGCCCCGCGTCACGCCAGAGCGCAGAGAGCGTCGCGCGTTTTTTTGTTTGAAACGTGTGAAAATCGGCGATTGTCACGCTTTTGCGTCACAAGATCGACCCCATTCGCTAAGCGGTTCTGCGGGGCGCTTCCCGCGTCACAAGACCGCCATCATTGTGAACATTTTTTGCATCACTGGTGGGTGGGTGGGAAACAGCGAAACAGAAACATCGGCTTTCCAGCGGAGACTTCTACCTTCTAGTCCTAGTTCCATTGCCTAGACCCAAGCCCAGTTCTGGCCCGAATCACTTGTAAGGGGCGGCAGCCACCAGCCGGCTGCCTGGGTGGGTGGGGATGCCATCGCAAACCAGCCGCTGGTGCGGTCATCGGCCGTAACGACGTTTGAGTGCATTACCCAGAGGTTGCAGTGGCCATGCGTGTCGTGTGGGCGTGTGTGTGCCACGGCCAACTTGCTGGTGCGGTCGTTGGCTGCACCGGCGTTTGGGTGCATGAACCACCGGTTGCAGTGGTCATACGTGTCATGTGGCATGTGTGTGCCACGGCCAACTGGCCATACCGGTCAAGTGAACTGAGTCACAGTTGCAGTAACACGCGCACGCGTCCAGCGGAAGATCCATCCATCCAGCACACGCACCTGGATAAACAACACCTCCTCCCGCTTGACGCGAGGAAACGAAAAGTCCTGGTTCCACACGGGGTTGCGCGCTCCGTCGGTATGCTCCCTGCTGCGCTGAGTCACGGTACCCACGGTGATCATGCAGTAAGGGTCCTGCTTGCCTGCGCGCACAACAGACCGTGTGTGTGCGTGGGTGCGTGTGCGTGCGAGCGTGTGTGCGGCCACGAGCGCAAGTGCGTGTCTGTGTGCGTGTCTGAGGGCAGGCGTGCGTGTCTGAGGGCAGCCTCTGATGCGTTTTCACGCGTAGGACATGCTGTCCCTCAGGGCCCGGGGCATGACGCGTGCGTGTGCGCGTGTGCCGCATGCCCGGGCGCTGCTCGTGTTCGTCACAGCATGCAAGCCGCGGTACGCCCTGATGCATGGGGCAATCACCGAGCTTCTCCACATCCTTGAGGTCCCTGCGCGCGCGGTAAGTGCGCCATGCATGCGTGTAACGGCAAGCGATGCCCTCAACTAACCAGTGTTGCATGCACACACGCATGCATGCAACACTGGTTAGTTGAGGGCATCGCTTGCCGTTACAATGCGCTGCGTCGCTTGTTGCGTGGGGGCTTCATGCGTGCAGTGGCGGCAGCAGTGTCACCTGCTGTTGCATTGACCCCCCCTTGCACTCACTTGGCGTGCCGCAGCACAAGCTCCAGATTCCCGTACTCCTGGAACGCGCCCTCGCTATCACCCGCCAGGCTACGGGGCCCCTCAGAGAACGACAGTTCCCGGTCGCCCCGGTCATCCAGTCTCCCAGACCGCTGCATTGTGCTGGTATGCTGCATGACTTGTCAGGCCGTCAGTCCGGGGTATCGATGAGCATGCTGATGCGGGACCACCACTTGGAATTCACCGGCAAATCTGGTGATGATGGTGATGGGTGATCGCTGGTTTCGTTTTTTTTTCCTGGGGGGATCCCACCCACGATCCCGCTGTGCGTGCATCAGGAAGGGAGTTGGGGGCCGTGCCTCTTGGCGGCATTAACTACCACACACACACTCCTCGCACTCTCTTCCTCTGTCTCTCTCTTGCTTACACCCTCGCCTTCTACCCTTCTACCGCCATGCACACCACAGGGTGACCCACACAGCATCTCTGCCAACATGGCGTTGTGAGTGTAAGCAAGTGTTGGGCGGCACGCGTGCACACGCCCCACAAGGCATAGAAGTCTCTTGACGTCTATTAGTGACACCGTGTCGTGCGAGGCCGTCGCGAGGCTGCATCAGAGACCGCGGCGCGTGAGGATCCAGTCACTGAGTGGTGACCAGGACCAGGCGCAAGCATGCACATTTAACACTCCAAACGCCCACCACAGGAGTAAGAACTCAAGGCGAGGCAGGGCCCAAGAAGAACTGCAGCCGCCGCAGGAGCGAGCACGGCGCCTGCGTCCCCGCCCACACCCACCCACCCACTGCGTTGTGCGCGCACGACCCCTGCTGCTCCCCTTGCTTAGAGTCTGACGCCGGACCTTAACCCCACCCCTCTCTGCTCGACACGCTGCACGCGCGCGCCTTGGTGGAGGCCAGGCCAGCAGCAACTGCCCCTTCCCGAATCACTAGCCACCCGCGGGGACCACTGGGCCCACGCGCGCGGCAACGCCCCCTCGACGCGCTCACATGCACTTGCGGTGCACGATGTTGGGGCCGACTGCGCAGCAGGAGGGGGTGGGGGCGTGTGAGTGTGTGCGTGCGGGTGCGGGGTCAGGGGGGGGAGGCAGGCAGGCAGAGGTGGAACGGCGCATGCGAGCGCGCGCGTGTTTGTTTCACGAGAAAGAGACAGCGCCGTGGCGGCATGCATCCCCAGACCCCCCCCCCCGCCCACCCCCCGACACACTGTAACATCGACCACCTCCCGCCGCACCTTCGTCGTAGTCCTCCTTGTTGATCCACATCTGCGCAAACGTGGACAGCGACGACAGGATCGAGCCTCCGATCCAGACCGAGAACTTGCGCTCGGGCGGCGCGACGACGCGCGTCTTGACCACCGAGCCGGCCATGTCGGCGACCTCCTTCTGCAGCCTGCGAGGGAGTGTGTGTGGGTGGAAGGTGTGGACGGAGAAGCACGCGTGTTGACGACCGATCCGGCCATGTCGTCGACCTCCTCCTGCAGCCTGCGAGCGTGTGTGTGTGTGTGGAAGGTGTGGAAGGAGTAGCACGCGTCTTGACGGCCGAGCCGGCCATGTCGGCGACCTCCTTCTGCAGCCTGCGAGTGTGTGTGTGCGTGTGTGGAGGAGGAAGGGGAAGACGTGGCGTGGGCAGAGTGTGTGTTTGGGTGCGGTATCGACACCCCTTTTGCAACAGAGCCGGGCATGTCAGCGACCTCTTTCTGAAGCCTGCGAGTGTGTGTGTGTGTGTGTGTCAACACAGACACACTCCCAGAAGACACCTCCACGAACAACAGCAGCAGCAGCGCACCTGCCCTGGATGCCCTCGAACATCGAGGTGCCGCCCGACAGCACGATGTTGTTGTACAGCTCGCGGCGCACGTCGATGTCGCACTTGCCGATCGTCTCGTTGACCAGGTGGTGGATGCCCTGCGTTCATCGAAGTGGGCGAGTATTTGTGTCAGAGAGTGTAGCAGAGGGTGGACGTGCTTGTGGAGTGTGTGCGTGTGGCGCACTTGCCGATGGTCTCGTTGATCAGATGGTGGATGCCCTGTGTGCGTGTGTAAGAGAATGGTGTGTGAAGAGTGTGAAGGCAGTGGGAGGACGAACAACCCCTCTGCCGCACGCACCGTGGCCTCTGGGCTCAGCAGACTGCGGTCAGGAAGAGTACCACCACACTCAATATCGAGAATAGCCCCCGCCCCCCCCCCCAAGATGCCCCTCTGCCGGCACACACCCTGGCCTCAAGGCCCAGCTGGTTGGGGTCTTGGCCATCGCACCACCAGACCACCCGAAGATAAAAAAATGCACCACCCAAAGATGCCCCTCTGCCAACACACACTCTGGCCTCGAGGCCCGGCTGGTTGGGGCCTTCGCACCATCACACCACCAATCCACACCACACTGTAGCCTCCCCCCCTCCGCCCCCGGCCCTACCACATTTCCAATGCCTCAGGCGGCGCCTCAGGCGGCACATTTACTACCGCGGATCGAACGTCGCCTGAGGACACCCCTGATCGCCTCGGGCGCCGCCTTAAGCGTCATCCCAACCGCCTAAGGCGCCCCCCCAACCCCTCAGGTGCCCACCACCGCATGAGGCGCACCCCGACCGCCTCAGACGTTTTGACCGCATTCACTTGCGCGGATCAGAGGACGGGGCTGTGGTAGGGCGGTGCCCTGCTGCTAATAACGCACCTTGGCCTCGAGACCCAGCAGGTTGGGGTCGAAGAGCACCTCGGGGCAGCGAAAGCGCTCGCTGGACACGGTGATCTGCTGGCCGTCGGGCAGCTCAAACACCTGGCGTGGGTGGCGGGGTCAGCAGAGTCTAGAGACTAGCTGGGGCACAGGATGCAGCTGAGGCGCTCGCTTGGCACACTGGTCGGCTGGCCGTCGGGCAGCTCATACACCTGCAGCAGCAGCAGAGCGCCATCGGGTCAGCAACTTGGGGGAGGGCTGGCGATGGGTGCTTCCTTGACAGGTCATCTGCTGGCCGTCGGGCAGCCCGGACACCTGGGGTGGGTGGTCAGCAACTAGGGTCAACGGCTGCTACTGAGTGCGCTCGACACGGTCATCTGCTGGCCGTTGGGCAGCTCAAAAACCTGCAGCAGCAGCAGCAGCGCGCCATCGTGTCAGAAACTTAGGGGAGGCCTGGTGATAGGTGCTTCCTTGACAGGTCATCAGCTGGTCGTCGGGCAGCTCAAACACCTGGGGTGCGTGGCGGGTGGCGGGGTCGGCAGTCGAGAGACAAGGGCACAGGATGCAGCGCAAGCGCTCGCGCGACACGGTGATCTGCTGGCCGGGCAGCTCAAACACCTGGGGTGGGTGGTGGGGTCAGCAACTAGGGTCAACGGCCGCTGCAGATAGTGACCGTCACACAGAGATCTGGCCGTCGGGCAGCTCTAACACCTGCAGCAGCAGCTGAGTGCCATCGTATCAGCAACTTAGGAGGCCTGGTGATGGGTGCTTCCTTGACAGGTGATCTGCTGGCCGTCGGGCAGCTCAAAAACCTGGCGTGGGTGGTGGGGTCAGCAAGTGGGATCAACGGCTGTTGCGAATAGCTCGAGAACCTGCTCGGAAACCTGCAGTAGCACAGCGCAAGGGGGTCAGCAGCCGTGGCAAGGGCTGATGCGGAGTAGCCATGGCAACAGACCCCCCCCCCAAACTGCTCTTACCTAAGCGCTGTTATGCCCATGCTGACATACATGCCTACAGCACCCCCCCGCCGCCTTGGTGTTACGCCCCCTGTGGAGCCACACTTGTTCCACACCCCGCGCCCAGTCCACATCTTGTCGATCAATGAGCTCGTGTTGGCGGCGTCCGTCTCTTCCCTACTACACCACAAGTGTGAGGCCCACATCCCATTCCACACCCCATTCCACACCTTGTCGATAGCCGAGCTCGTGTTGGCCGCGTCCGTCTCTGCGGCGAAGTCCTGCGCGACATAGCACAGCTTCTCCTTGATGTCGCGGACAATCTCCATCTCGGCGGTGTTGACGAGCTTGATGCCGCGCTCCTGTCGTGCGGTTGGGTGGGTGGGGTGATTAGCAGTCATGTCCTTAGAGCCCCGGGACAATTTGGGGGGAAACTGCGGGGGCGAATTGCGGGAAATTCGCTCTGGAAAGTGTGAAATCAACCATTTCACATTTTCCGCAAAAAAAAAACTCGTGCACCACCATCACACAGGCACACACACGCACCTGGAGGCTGCTCGCCATGTACTCAGTCAGGTCGCGTCCGGCCACGTCGGGGCGATGAACGGCGTGCGGCCACCACACACGACACACAGACACGCACACAGACACCCACCATCACACACACACACAGAGAGAGATACCAGACCATCAGACACACCCAGGCACACACGCGCACCTGGAGGATGCGCGCCATGTACTCAGTCAGGTCGCGTCCGGCCACGTCGGGGCGATGCACGGCGTGCGGCCACCACACACGACACACAGACACGCACACAGACATCCACCATCACACACACACACAGAGAGATACCAGACCATCAGACACACCCAGGCACACACGCACCTGGAGGATGCGCGCCATGTACTCAGTCAGGTCGCGTCCGGCCACGTCGGGGCGATGCACGGCGTGCGGCCACCACACACGACACACAGACACGCACACAGACACCCACCATCACACACACACACACAGAGAGATACCAGACCATCAGACACACCCAGGCACACACACGCACCTGGAGGATGCGCGCCATGTACTCAGTCAGGTCGCGTCCGGCCACGTCGGGGCGATGCACGGCGTGCGGCCACCACACACGACACACAGACACGCACACAGACATCCACCATCACACACACACACAGAGAGATACCAGACCATCAGACACACCCAGGCACACACGCACCTGGAGGATGCGCGCCATGTACTCAGTCAGGTCGCGTCCGGCCACGTCGGGGCGATGCACGGCGTGCGGCCACCACACACGACACACAGACACGCACACAGACACCCACCATCACACACACACACACAGAGAGATACCAGACCATCAGACACACCCAGGCACACACACGCACCTGGAGGATGCGCGCCATGTACTCAGTCAGGTCGCGTCCGGCCACGTCGAGGCGCTGCACGGCGTGCGGCAGCGAGTAACCCTCGTAGATGGGGACTGTGTGGGTCACGCCGTCGCCGGAGTCGCACACGACACCGGTCGTGCGGCCGGAGGCGTACAGGGAGAGGACGGCCTGGGAGATTTGAGTGGGGGAGTGTGTGTTAGGGGGAGGGGGGAGGGGGAGCGGGCAGCAAGGGTGCAGGGAAGGGTGAGAGAGAGAGAGAAGAGAGAGCATTACCTGGAAGACAGACAGATGCTGGGAATATGCGGCAGGCAAGATGCAGCTGGGCCGATGTGGCTGCCCGTCTATTGAGAGAGATAGAGATAAGGAGAGAGAGAGAGGGAGAAAGAGTGGGAGAGAGGGGAGAGAGAGAGAGAGGGAGAGTGGGAGAGAGCGCGCGCACCTGGATGGCAACGTACATCGCCGGCACGTTGAACGTCTCGAACATGATTGACGTCATCTTCTCGCGGTTGATCCTGTTGGTTACGGGTGTTGGGGTGCGGGGTTGATGAGTGGGGGTTGGTGGATCGCAGCTGAGCTGCGTGCCCCGCTGCGTACCCCTCCCCTAGTGTGCAGCAGCCCGTGCCGCGCTACGCCCCCCCTGCCCATCCAGCATCCGAGTCTGCTCACCGTTCTCCCCGCGTCCCATCCAACGTGCCCCCCCACACCCACCCACACACTTCCAACCCGCTCTGCTCCACACTCTACCCGCCCTCTCACTTGGGGTTGCGCGGCGCCCGCCTCCCATCAAACGTCCACACACACACACCACACACACTTCCAACCCGCTCTGCTCCACACTCTACCCGCCCTCTCACTTGGGGTTGCGCGGCGCCCGCCTCTCATCAAACGTCCACACACACACACCACACACACTTCCAACCCGCTCCGCTCCACACTCTACCCGCCCTCTCACACTCTACCCGCCCTCTCACTTGGGGTTGCGCGGCGCCTCCGTGAGCATGACTGGGCGAGATGACACGTCCTGCGGGAGGAGAGGGGCAACGTTGAAACAGGTGGGGAGATGTCCCGGCTATGAAGTATGCATCTTGGTCGAGCCAGCGCGACGTTGGCCATGCCTTTGAAAGCGTGCTGGCGATTTCTGGTGGCAACTGCATGCAATGGACCACGCGGGGCCGCACATGTACAGTGGCATGCCGCCCGCCTGTCTTTGGGTGGCATGCGTGCGTGTGCGTGCGCAGAGCAGCTGCAACCACCAACAACCTACAACCCACCACGCGCAGCTCGTTGTCGAACGTGTGGCGCCAGATCGCCTCCATCGCGTCCCAGTCGGTAATAATGCCGTGGGCAATCGGGTAGGAGAGCGACAGGATGCCACGCTTGGCCTGCGCCTCGTCACCGATGTAGAACTCCTGTGGGAACATAGACGACGGGCGGGAGATGAAAGGTGGGTGGGTGCTGTCGCAGGGGGCATGGTGCAGTCACGTGTGATCTGAGGTTGCTCCCCCAAACGGCAGGCAGGGGTGGGGGGTGGATGGGTGGGTGGCAGAGGTGGGAGGGGACACATGGCCGCATGGCGCGCACATGGCCGCATGGCGTGCCCCATGCACCGGCCTCTCGATCTCCCCCATGTGGCCTCGGATGCTGGTGCGGCCAACCAGGGGCTTAGTGCCCACCACCCTAGGGCCATGATGGAGCAGCCATGCGGTGCATGCGGCGCACGCACCTTCTGGCCCATGCCCAGCATGGCCATGGTGTGGCGTGGGCGGCCGATCACCGAGGAGAAGACTGAGCGCGGCGCGTCCTCGCCCGCAAATCCGGCCTTCACCATGCCTGCGCCATGGGGTTCGCGTGGTGAGGGCGGTGGAGCGCATGCGCCGGCGCGCTGACAGATCTGACGCCCCCCCTCCCCCGATGCCGCTCCAGACCGCGGCAGACCTCCATGGAGCACACCCACCAGTTCCATTGTCGCAAACCACGCTGCGATGGGGCAGTGGAGGGGGGAGCGGAGGGCAGGGCGTCAGATGCAACGGACTCGCTGCGGGGACGGTGGGCATGACATGCATGACCAACCCACGACACTCTCACCACTGGTTCTCCTCGGCCATCTTGGCTGGCTGATCGGCGCGGCGATTGGCACCCTGTGACCGCATGTGCACACGTGCAAGGAGCGCTTAGTAGTGGCGGCTTCCTCTGCTCTAGCTGCCCAGCCCCTTCCTGCATCCGATCCCCGCCCGCAGCCCCGCTGCCCGTGCAGCAACCGCACAGCTGCACCACACGGCGTGCGCCCCGTGCACGTCGGGACATGCAGCAGCAGAGAGCGGACGGACGGACACTACCACATTCCCTCGCCAATCAGCCACCTGTTTTGAACTTGGCTGCGTGCGAGCGCAAAAGAGGCTCCTGTGGCTTCGCCCAAACGGGTCGGGGAGAGGTGCCAAGTGGGATTGAGGAGGGTGGATGGTGGGGCGTGGCGCGTGCAAGTCAAAACCAAAGTCGGTCAAAAAAATGTGGGGGGACATTGTTGGGACCTACAATTCGAGACATGCAGGGGAAGCTTGATGGTCATTGGTGAAAGCAGGAAGAGAGTTGATGTCATTGGTGGGGGCGGAGATTGCAGTTACCAAGGGGTGCGCAGAGGCGGAAGCCTAGGAGCCTAGTGGTAGGCCAGATCTCTTGAGGCGTGGGTGGCAGGGGTGTATGCGTAGGGTGCATTACACAGGGTTTATACACCACTTGCTTGAACCCTGTTTGAGCCGCTAAATTCCGACCCGACTCTGCACGACTAGCCGGTCGGGGCCGACTCGGCGAGTGAGCTTGCAAGCAGACCTGCAGGTCCCAGGTGTCTGCTGTTGTACTGCAGACCTTTTCATGCCGTCGTCAGATCCAGGCTCCAGCAGCCAGACCAGAAGAGAAATGGCGCTGGGTTTTACAGGTTTATACCCCTGGGCGTTGAGCCTAGGTGTGGGGGCTCTGCTAGGGGGCTCTGCTAGGACAGCCCGCGAGGCCGCGTTCTCATTCTGACCGCATTCTCATCCTGACAGACACAGGAGGCACAGAAACACAGGAGACACAGGATGCATATATGAGGCCCTTGAGTAGGCACAGGAGACACAGACGGGCACACGAGGCACAGGAGGTCTCGGTGAGGGGCACATCAATCGATAAGGTCGGGGTAAACCACACCAAAAAACGGGCGGTCATGAGGTCCCACTGAAGGGCCACGGCCAAGGCAGAAGGCCCCGTCAATTTCAAAAAGACGAGCCAAGCTGGGTCGCCAGCTTAGAAGCACTTCTAACACTTCACAAGAAACCGAATGTTACGGACCGTAACAAAAAAATAGGTATGCGACAAGAGCTGCCCAGAACAGGCATTGTTGTTTCAGTAGGAGAGGGGAGGGATGCATTTATGGAAATTGGTCGCACAGGCGTGCTACTCCTGCCGGATCCTGAGTGGTGGTGTGCGGCCTCTCATCACCGTGGCGCTGGCGTGGGTGTTTTGAGTCGGCGGCGCTTCCCCCCCGTCAAATGACGTGGGAGGGCTGTGCTCCACAGTAGGGAGTTTCGTATAACAGAACAGTGAAGCAAACTGAATTTTGCTTGCAGAGGGCCCGCTTGGAGTCCGACCCTGAGGGGGCGGGGTGGCAGCACTGGCCAGTGGTCCACACTTTCTGGTCGTAGTGCTGGTCCCACACCTCGCTGCGCGTGTTGCCAAAGTTCCGGCTCGCGATGCTCGTGGTCTCGGAAGTCGTGCCCGGCACGCTCGTTGGTGGTCAACACATCAGCTGGCTGGGTCATCTGGTGAAGCACAAGTACTGGCCCACGCTCGAGGAGAGCGTCTGGGACGTGGTGTACTGCGCGTACTGCAGAATGCTCTGGCCGTTGGGGAAGGTGGCGGGGTCGGCGACGCACCCATGCCCCAATCCACTCTTGTGCTGCCGGCCACACACGCCGCTGAGCTGAGCCTCGTTCGCAGGGGGCGGCGCCCGAAACAGCACGCCCCCACCTCCAGCAGCTCCTCCATGTGAGGCCATGTGGTCCGGCCGTGAGCGCGGAAGCTCTCGCAAGAGGGTTGAGAACGCCTCCCCGGTTAGCTGAGAGGACCTCTCCATCCGATTGGAGCCAAGCGCTCTTCAACCGATCAGAGCCTGGCTGCTTAGCGGCAGCGAGCGCGCTGGTGCAGGCGCAAGGTTGTCGGTTGCGTCGTCACCATGGCACCACGAGCACTGCGATCGCCCAAGGAGGAAGCAGTGTCAGATGGCAGGGTCAGCAGGGCACATGGGAGGCACAACACTTGTGCAACATCAGTGCCCAGCGTGCGTGTGCCATGGCAATGGCCTCAACCCCCCCCCGGCAACGGCCTCGGCCCCCCCGGCAATGGCCTCGGCCCCCCCCCCCGGCAATGGCTCGTCCTCCCCCCCCCCCGGCAATGGCCTCGGCCCCCCCGGCAATGGCCTCGGCCCCCCCGGCAATAGCCTCGCCCCCCCCCCCCCGGCAATGGCCTCGGCCCCCCCCGACAATGGCCTCGCCCCCCCCCCCCAACAGAGACCTCGGCTGCTCCCCCGGCAATGGCCTCGGCCCCATCCACAACCATGTGCGCCCGCGCCCCCTGCCCTTTTGCCGACCCAAAGCACGTGGCATGCGCACGCCCACCTCCACTAGCTTGACATTCCCGGAAACCCCCTTCAGCGAGACTGCCCCGAGCTGCATGCCGCGGATGCCGGCTGCGAGCAGTTGTGCGCCGAACTGTCCCTCGGCCTGCTCCCACACTGCAGCGCTGCACCATTGCATGCCCGACGAGGCCTGCGGGTACGCGGTGGTGGCAGCGGTGATCGTCGTCAGTAGGTATTGGCTCCCGCTTGATCCCGCTTGAACCCGCTTGATTCAAGCGTCGGGCTGGTCTGCTTGAATCAAGTGGGTTTCAAGCGGGGTCAAGCGGACCAAATCGCTTGATTCAAGGGTCTGTCAAGCGGGCTTTTCAAGCGGGCGGCGGCGTTTTTCAGTTTCTGAGCCCCTGTGGCGTTCCCCAGGCCCTCTCCTGTAAGCGGTGGTGGCGACGTGCGCGCGCATGTGCGTCACACATGACAGCATGCATGAGATACTAAGGGCCCTACCACATTCACAACGCCTGAGGCGGCGCCTCAGGCGTCCCATTCGCTTGCGCGGATCAGGCAGCGCCTCTGGCGCTCCGAACGCCTGAGGCACCGCCTGAGGCGCACCCACAATCGCCTCAGGCATTGCCTTTGGCGTGATCACCTCAGACGCCACCGCGACCGCCTCAGGCGCCCACCACCGCCTGAGGCGCACCCCGGACCGCCTCAGACGTTTTGACCACATTCACTTTCGCGGAACAGACGTTGGGATTTTTGTAGGGGTGCCTCTGCCCTCTGCCCCCCCCCCCCCCTTGTGCCCCACCTTGCTCGAGATGCGCGCTGCGCGGTTCATGACCTTTCCGTGGTATGACATGCGCCCGGTCAGCGGTGCCACGTCCGACAGCACATTCCCCACGTCGATTCCAATCTTGATTCGTGGTCCGCGGAAGAGCACGCGCACGCGCGGCGGCGTCAGCCGGTCTGTGGACTCGCCAGCCGGCTCGTGCAGAAGCACCTCTTCAAACAGCTCATGGCTGAGCAGCTCCTGAGGGAGAGAAAGAGAGAGAGAGAGACAGAGAGGGGTGGGTGGGAGGAGAGTGTGGCGAGTGCGCGGCACTGTAGGATACTTGCGGGTTGTCAGCTATTTTTGCACCTCTGCCCACAACCACATGACCGCTCCCTTCAACCACCGCGCTGTCCCTCGCTCTGCCCTCCCCCCCCGGGCACACACCACACACACCACCACCACCACCACCGCTCTGCTTCACGCTCTGCCCTCCCTCCCCACACACACCGCACCTCGTCCCAATGTCGGTGCTTCATGACTTTGATGAGGCCCGCCCCCCACGCGATGGCGTCCACTGGGTGGTGGAAGGCAGCGAGGCACAGGCCGGACGAGGTGAGGTCCACGAGGTAGCCGCCCGCGTCGTGGATGAGCTGCTTCAGCACGATCGCGTACGCATCGATCGCCACATCCGCCTGGTCCTTGTTCCATGCCTGCAGCAGGTAGACCAAGCACGCGTTAAGTGGTACTCTCACAGACACAAGGGCAGGCACGACACACGACACACCGCAACAGGTACAGCAGAGAGAAAGGAAGAGAGATACAGATGCCGACAGGCAGACAGGCAGAGCATCCTTGGACCAGGCATCCTCGCACACCCACACACCTGCAGCGTCGCCAGCCCGACCATGTTGGCGAACGCGATCGTCACCTGTGCGCGTAAAGTTGCCGGATTGGTGCTTAGAAGTACAGTTGAGCCCAAGTTGAGTCGAGACCAGAGCCGAGACCAAACAATGCATATACCGACGAGGTGTTTGCACGCCGCGACTTGACACACACACCGTGCCGACGGGCGCGTCCATGACGCCTGCCTGCAGCTCACTCAGTCCGCGCAATGGTTCATACACAGCGAGCCTCGGCACGAGCGGCCGATCGATCGCCTGGTACAGCCACACTGAGTCGAGGTGTTCGTCCTGCAACCTGCGTTTGCATGGCATGGCACGATGCGGTGTTTGTGCGTGCTCAGAATAGGGTCGGGTGGAGAGCCGTTGTGTATGGTCCGGCTGCCCCTCGGGCGCCGGCCCCTCCACCTCGGCGGTCAAGCAGATTGGCAAGAGCCACATGAACCCCTGATCCCCTGGAAGCAGTTCGGATATATTTGGGAGACGTCACATAATAGCTCTCCTTTTTGCTCCGGGATTACGCGCTGGCATGCAGCCGGCTGGTGGCTACTGCCCCTCAGCAGTGTCCCCTGGGCAGGATTTCATTAATTATTTATTCCCCGGCTCCAGCAACTTTGACCGCTCATACCAGGCACAATACACAGCAGGTAGTCATGCAACGCATGTCGCATGCTTCTCTCGGCAACAACTTTCCAACGCACCCCCCCTGTGCCCTCTCCCACCAAGTGGTTGGGGGTGGTTATCCAGGAAATGGGAAATCCGGCCCCGAGCGGTATACGGCTTGCAGAGGGATCAACGCTTCTCACAAGTGATTGGCTACCGCCCCTCACAAGTGATTGTTAGGGCCCGCCCCTAAGGCCCCTAGGGCCCTTAGGGTCAGATGTGTACTTGGGTCTAAGCCTTGGTACTGGCACCAGAAGGAAGTCTTTGCTGGAAAGCTGATGCTACTGTTACTGTTACGGTTACCTGTGCTTGCCCATAGCTAGCAGGAGGGCGCTCTTGAGCTTTCGGTCCAGATGCAGGCGTTGGAAGCACTGCCTCGTCAAAAGGACCATCCCACCGGCGCCTGTGCAACGGGCATGGGGCGGGGGCGGGGGCAGGGGCGCGGGAGGCAGGGGCTAAGGGGGCGACGCGAGGAGGCTAAGTAAGGGGGCGACCCCTGCTGCAACGGGGATGGGGCGGGGACGGGGGCAGGGGCAGGGTGTGGGAGGGCAGGGGGTAAGGGGGCGAAATGAAGGGCTAAGTAAGGGGGCGACCTCTGCTGCAGTGGGCATGGGGCGGGGAAGGGGCAGGGGCGCGGGAGGGCAGGGGGTAAGTGAGTTGGCAAAGGGGGCGAAGTGAGGGAGCTAAGTAAGGGGGCGACCTCTGCTGCAGCGGTCATGAGGCGGAGGCAGGGGCAGGTGCGCGGGAGGGCAGGGGCTAAGGGGCACAGTGAGGGGGCTAAGCAAGGGGGCGACATCTGCATTGTCTGGGGCGTAGGCATGGAGGGTTGCAGCGCATGTGGTGGCCCCAGGAGGGTCACACCCTAGGAGGGTCAGCCCCGACCCACTAGCCCCCCACCACCAGTAGCCAGCCACCCGTCTGTAGCGCTTGGGCCGAGCAAGGTCAAACACACGCTGCCGGTAGGTGCGTCACACACGACTGTAAAATCCATCATCGTCACCCTGCCAGCCACCCGTCTGTAGCGCTCGGGCGATATACGCCGAGCAAGGTCGAACACGCTGCCGGTAGGTGCGTCACACACGACTGTAAAATCCATCATCATCACCCTGGTGCACACCCACCCGCGTCTCCGACGGCCTTTGCGAGCGCAAGCGGCATGCCCCTGAAGTACACGCGCCCTACGTATGGTACGTGGAGTGGCAGATTGCAGATGGGTAACATGTGCACCGATCCACGCTGATAAGGGGCAAGCATCAAGGTGTGCACCGCGCATGAGAGGGAGGGAGGGGCGGGTGGATGGAGGGGCGGGCGGAGGGCGGGGCAGGCGGAGGGAGCGGCGGGCAGAGACGGGAGCAGGTCAGCCGGCTAGGAGGGAGGGGCGGGCGGCGGGAGGGATGGGCGGAGGGAGGAGCGGGCAGAGACGGGAGCAGGTCAGCCGGCTAGCTAGAGATTGCCGGCGAGGCTGCGTCACCGATCCACGCTGAAAAGGGGCAAGCATCGAGGTGTGCAGCCCGCATGAGAGGGAGGGGTGGGGGTGGGGGGGCGCGGGAGGAGGGGGGCGGAGGGAGGGGCGGGCGAAGGCGGGAGCAGGTCAGCAGGCTAGGAGAGAGGGGCGGGCGGAGGCAGGGGCGGGCAGAGGCGGGAGCAGGTCAGCCGGCTAGCTAGAGATCGCTGGCGAGGCTGCACCAGGCTCACCGGAAGTGGTGTTGGGCTCCATATCGACCTTTTGCACGCCAGAGTGCATGCCGATGCGCACTCGGAGGCCCTGTAGACAGTGGGGCAAACGGGGGGGGGGGGGGAGTCGGTGGGCGGTGGGCGGGGGAGGGGGGTCCCCTTAATGGGCACACGCAATGCATCGCCTGCCGGCAGTGCTGCGCTTTACTAGGGGGGGGGCCTATTACTGTGCAGGTTCCCCACGATGGCTTGCACCTTGAACACCGTGACCCGGCTCTTTGCGACGGCCGCGCTCGCGGGGGCGCCCTCCGAGGTCCACGCCAGCCGCATGAACGTGGCCATCGTGCTGGCCGCCGGCGTGGCGCTGCTCGGCGGGGCCGAATCCACCGACGCGCGCCTGCTCGTCGGCTCGAAGCCCGTCGCTGCCGCGTGCAGGGCCTGCACGACCGAGCGCGCGGTACCCAACAGGCACGCGCTCGCTGGGTCGTCCTTCACGTCCCTCGCCGCCCGCCTGAGGGTGTGCGAGTGGCCGAGCAAGTCGCCCCCGAGGTCTCTCTGACCGTCGAGGGAGCACGTGGTGCGGGCGGAGGAGCGATGGTCGACGCCGGGGCGCGCACCCGAGCAGGACGCCGCCGACCCGGCAGCGGGCAGCGTCGAGTGCGAGTCGTGGAAAACGAACATTTGGTGCGCGTCGTCCCATGACCCGTTCCCCGGGAAGATGCCTGAAGACCCGAGAGCAAGAGAGCGCAGGCGGTTGTACGAGGAGTGCTCGCCGTGCGCGAGCAGCAGGGCAGCTCGCGGCAGCGCGAAGCGCCCGTCGCTGCCGCCCGCTCCCTGAAGCGCCGCGCTTGGCCCCATCTCCACGGGTGCGCACAACGGGTGTTGCAGGAGCTCCGGCTCCCACGCTGCCTCCAACAGGCTCGCCTGCACCTGCAGGGCAAACCCCAGCGCGTCGCTCGGAGCATGGAACGCGAGCACGAACGAGTCGCCTTCTGTGGTCTGCTCGTACCCGCTCCATTTGCTCAGGGCTTGGCGAACGACCGCGTTGTGGGTCGCGAGCGCGCACTCCATGACGCCCGGGCCCAGAGTTTCCCAGAGCGCGGTGCTCTGAACAATGTCAGTCACGACGAGCGTGGTGCCCTCGCCTGGCGCTGGCGCCAAGAGCCTTCCGAACAGCGACCGCCTCCTGTGGTGCAACAGGGAGAGCAAGGCGAAGGGCAGTTGTGAGGTGGTGTTGCAGGCAGTTGCGAGGTGGTGTTGCAGGCAGTTGCGAGGTGGTGTTGCAGGCAGTTGTGAGGTGGTGTTGCAGGCAGTTGTGAGGTGGTGTTGCAGGCAGTTGCGAGGTGGTGTTGCAGGCAGTTGTGCGGTGGTGTTGCAGGCAGTTGTGAGGTGGTGTTGCAGGCAGTTGCGAGGTGGTGTTGCAGGTAGTTGTGAGGTGGTGTTGCAGGCAGTTGCGAGGTGGTGTTGCAGGCAGTTGTGAGGTGGTGTCGCAGGCAGTTGTGAGGTGGTGTTGCAGGCAGTTGTGAGGTGGTGTTGCTACTTTTGGACACAACGCAGCCCACTAGGCCCCCACCCACCAGTACCCAGCCACTTGCTTGACGTGCTCGGGTCTTGAACGCCGGGCAAGGCCTAAAACACTGCCTGTTGGGTGCGTCACACAAGACTGTAAAATCCGTGATGATGATCATGATGATGAGTTGGTGCTCAGTAACAGTAACAGTAACACGGGGTTTCCAGCTAAGCAGGCTACTCTTCTAGTGCTCACAGAGCGATTAAACTATGCAAGGATATTATACCAGGGACAGGCGATTAACGTAGTACCGCTTTGCCTTGCCGATTAAATAATGATGAGGGCGTGCCGGCAAGGTCGATTTCTAAAAAAACTTGCCGAAAACGCAAAAAAACACCAAAAGTGACATCAAAACAAAAAACATATATATATTCCCTCGGCAAGGCACGCAAACTCTACACAATTGCCCCTTTTATAAAGTGGCGGTAAGGCAAAGTGGTACTTCGGTATGCGAGACAGGCGGTACTACCAGACAGGCGCACCTGCGGCGCGAGACGAACAGGGCGACGAGCACGGCCGAGAGCACGACGACGGCGAGTGGGATGGTGACACCGAGGATGATGGCCAGGTTCTTGTTGCTGCTGCCCTCTTGCGCGAGCGTCTCCTGGGTGGTGACCATGCGGGGCGGGGGTGGGGGCGACGCGGCCGGTAGGATGCCCAAACCGGCTCGCAGCGACTGCTGCACCACGTCAAGCGGTCCGCTGCTGGCCAGGATGGCACTGTGCTCGGCCAAGACGTCCGCGGCGATCCGGGCGGGGTCCATTCCGGTAGACGCGTTGAAGAGTGCGGTGTACAGCGTGTCGAGGTAGTTGAAGCCGCCCAACATGCGAAGGTCCGGGACGAAGTTCGGGTGCTGCGCCATGGGAGGTTGGGACGGTGTGGGTGGAGGAGGGACTGGTTTTGTGTGTGCGCGCGCGAGTGTGTTGTGTGTGTGTGTGTGTGTGTGTGTGTGTGTCTGTGTTTGATCATTCGAGTTCAGATTTGCGAGCGATCAGGGGCGGGGGGCAGTTGGCAGGCGAGAGGGCAGGCCCCCGGGCAAGGCTCCCGCAACTTGTGCCCACCTCTGCAACGGTCGTGAGGTACTCCTCGACAGCGCGCTCTTGGGGATTAGGGTTTATGGTCCAGGGTTTAGGTTTTAGGTTTTAGGGTTCAAGGTTAAGGGTTTAGGGGCTACGTTTAGGGTTTAGGGGTTACGTTTAGGGGCTACCTCGAGAGCGGCGGCGACGGTCGTGAGGTACTCCTCGACGGCATTTTCGTCGTATCCGAGTGCGCCCCATGCGGCGACGCTCGTCGCGCTCGCGTCCAGGTGCGACTTGCGGTACGGGCCGATGACGCCTGCTGACATGAACAACTGCGGGGGGTGGGTGGGGGTGGGGCGGTGATGTTCTTTTCATGATGATGATGGTTTTTACAGTCGTGGGTGACGCACCTACCGGCAGCGTATTTGACTACAGACGGGTGCCTGGCTACTAGTGGTGGGGGGCTAGTGGGTCGGGGCTGGACCTAGACAGGGCACTCGGCCCCCAGATCTGACTCCTCCCCATGGATTCATGATTTGAATTAATTATTCCACAGCCGGATTTTGGTTTGACCGCGTTGACCATTGACGTCCCGTTGACCGTTTGTCCTCATGCATCAGTCATTTGGAAGCTCTTGACGAGCTGTGCCTGGCGGGCTTGTCAGACTACCAATCCACTGAATGGGTCGAGCTGTGTTCAAGGTCGAAGTACAACCAAAATACAGCCAAATGGCTGTGCAGAGCCGAAAAGGAAATCACTGGGGTGGGGATGAGGGGACGGGGCCAAGACGTTAGGGAGTCTTGGGCTCACACACCCTGCTGACGCGCCCCGGCTTCGTCTGCGCTGGCACACGCTAGGTCTTGGTGGGGTCTTGTTCTCTTCAGATGAATCAATACCTACCGCCTGGCCACCAGCGAAAATCCCGAATTGTCTATTTTGGCGTGTTTTGCCGATTTGGGCGAAAAAGTGCAGAATCGCATTTTTTTACTTTTCGGCCGAAATTGTGTCGCAATTTGGGCGGTGAGCTGTTCATCGTGGAAACTAATTATTAACGCCTGTTGACCGCCGTAGGCGGTAGACCGCCTAGTTGAGGCAGCACTGCCCCCTGGTGTGTTTGTGGGGTCTAACTTACACACCTGCCTGACGTCTGCCCCCCCTCCCCCCCTCCCAATTCAACGCTTTTGGGCCCCTCCCAGCGTGTCCAGGGGATCCAAGACAGTCGTCCCTGGGAATGATTTTAGTAATTGTTTTTTTGCCGGCTCAAGCAACTTTGACCGCTCATACCAGGCGCAATACATAGCAGGTGTCCACGCAACGCGTGCCGCTGTGCTGCTCTCGGCGAGAGCTTTCCAACGCCCCCATCCACGCCCTCTCCCCCCAAGTGTGGGTGGTTTTCTGGGAAATGGAACATCCGGCCCCGAGCGGTACCCGGCTTGCAGGGGAATCACTGGTCCAAGACTCCCCGCTGCCTGCTTTCGGTGCCCCTATCTGCCCCTAGGGGGGGCGGTGTGCAAAATTACTGGGGGTACAAAATTACCCATTTTAGTTCGTCAGCTCTAGGCGCTGCTAGGGGCTCTCCGCCCATCCCCGCTTCGGTGGAAGCATGGGTCACACATATATGAAGGCCACCCCGCCGCCTTGTTAGGGTGCCCCTACCTGCTTGCTGTAGACGGGCTCGGACATGAAGGACCAAAAGGAGTACATCGACTCCTGGTTGGCCGCGTTGTCGTACGCGTTGACAAACCCAGAGAATCCCCCGAAACCAAAGTACGGCGCGCGGTTGACCAGCACCTCGCTGCCGTCGTACGTGCGCTCGAGCACAGCGTACGGGCACAGCGCTGGCGTGCACTCCTCCAGGCCGCCGGTCCGCCTGTTCAGCGCCCGCGTCGAACCGGGCACCATGGCCGTGGCGATGAGGTCCTCCAGCGGCGTGGTCAAGATGCCCTTGAACAGCGACGGCGGCGCGATGGTGATCGCACAGCTGCCGTCCTGTGCGTGCGTGTGTGTGTGTGTGTGTGAGCATGTGTTTGTGTGCGTGTGTGCGTGTGTGTTACATCTAGGTCAGTGGGGCGGTGACGTTAACCACAACGAGCTAAGTGTAAGCACAGGTACCGTCCATTGACTCCTGGGAACGATTTTAGTAATACATTTCTTCCTGGCTTGAGCAATTTTGACCGCTCATACCAGGCGCAATACATAGCAGGGGCTCACGCAACGCATGCCGTTGTGCTGCTCTCGGCGAGACCTTTCCAACGCACCCCTCCATGCCGTCTCCCACCGAGGGCCTCTTTCCACACGTCCCACATGGGACGGTAAACTCGACTTTACCGTCCCGATCCATGTCCACTGACGCGGTCAACGCGGAACATACGGGAAGCGCCATGTGGTA
>VFSX01000002.1:1055707-1103207 GCA_016618255.1 Chlamydomonas sp. UWO 241 | reverse complement strand
GCCAACGCGCAGTCCTAGAGCAAAGTGGAGAGCTATAATGCGACGCCTGAAAAGTAGATCCTTACTGCAGTGGTTTCAAGAGGGCAATACGCGCACACCAACTTCAACAAGCATTTGCTGCCGCTGCGGTAGGGGGCATGGGTGTGCGCCCAAGCTCTTTACAGAGTTGGGGTTAACTACCACCAACAGCCAGCCATCTCATTACGGTGCTCGGGCTACACGCGCCGAGCACGGTCTTATACGCCTCTAGAGGTGTCCCTGACTGTAACATCCATCATCATCATCCAACAGAATCTGCCCAGGAAGCACTGCTCACCAGGTGTTTGGTGCCGTGAGGTTTGCAGCTGCAAATACGTCGCGACGGTAGTGATGATGATGGATATTACAGTCTGTGTGACACCAGTAATGATGTATAAGACCGGTGTCGGCGCTAGCGCCCGACACCTTAAACTCAGTTTCAGTGGGAAACTGGCTGGCTACCTGGTAGGGGTGAGGGTAAACCCCCACACGCGCGCACGCACTGGACCTAGACAGGACACTGGGCCCCCAGATCCACCCTATACCACCCAGGTAGTGACAGCAACGCATTGTTGGTGTGCGCCTGTGTTCTACTACTAGTCCCGCCGCCGCCATTGGCTCCAGCAATCTCCTCCATGCCCGCCAGCAATCTCCTCCACGCCCGCCAGCAATCTCCTGTATGCCCGCAAGCAATCTCCTCCATGCCCGCCAGCAATCTCCTGTATGCCCGCCAGCAATCTCGTCCATGCATGGGCGCCGCCATGCGATCTCCATGCGCCGCGCCGCGCTCCATGCGCGCCAGCACCCGTACCACCCGCCTCATTCCCGTTCTTTAGCCATTTCCCGTGACACCTATGGCTGATCCTTGTTCCGCCGTCCCCTTTGGCATCTGTAACCCGTATCCTCTCCCTGTAGCCTCATTCCCCGTTCTTAACCGCCATCTCCATTATGGTGCCCGCCCGCTGGTGGGGCCTCGCCTCGCCCCATGCCGCACGGCTAGTGTATTGATTGCTGCGCCATCTATAATCTGCGCCTTGGGGCAGGGAACCCCTGCGCCACAACCTCCTCACAAAGGTAGTTAAGAGTCAATGGCCTGCCCCCGACAGGCACACCGATTGTCACGCCGTCATACGTGCTGCTGATCTCACGCACGTACCTGTGAACGGGGGTGGGGTCGTGGAAGATTCACATTGGCAGTGTGGATGAGAGATGCGGAGCATGTTATCACACATGGATGCACACACGCACATGCACACACACACACACAGAGAGAGAGAGACAGAGAGAGACATTCGTTACAGTTCCCACCGCACGGGCAACCTGGATTACGGCTCATGCCTGTGCTAACTAAAGCACATACCCCGGCAATCGTTTCAGAAGTCAAACACACACACACACACACACACACACACGCACGCACGCACGCACGCACGCACGCACACACATATGCACACAAACACAAACACACACATACACATATAAACACACACATGCACGCACGCGCACACACACACATGCAACACACGCACACCCACACACACATGCACACACACACATGCACACACACACACACACACACACACACACGCACGCATGCACGCACGCACGCGCACGTGCAAACTCACTCGGTGACGTCGGACCATTGGATGTTGCTGTCATGCACGATGAACGAGTCGATTGGAGCGACCAGCCCAGTGTTGGTGACGAGGTCGACGTCAGCTGAGCCAGGCACAAGCCACCTGGTTTAGGGTTTAGGTTTTATGGTTTATGGTTTAGGTGGTTTAGGGTTAAGCGTGTAGGGTTTATGGTTTATGGTTAAGGGTTAAGGGTTTAGGGTTTAGCGTGTTGGGTTTAGGGTTTGGGGTTTAGGGTTTAGGGGGTTGGGTTTAGGGTTTAGGGTTCAGGGTTTAGGGGTTGGGGGGTTTAGGGTTAAGCGTGTAGGGTTTAGGGTTTAGGATTCAAGGTTAAGGGTTAAGGGTTCAGGGTTTAGGGTTAAGGGTTTGATGTTGATGGATGTTACAGTCAGGGGACACCTCTAAAAGCGTATAAGACCATGTTCGGCACGTGCGGCCCGAGCACCTTAATGAGATGGCTGGCTTTTGTTGGTAGGGAACCCCATCTCTGTAAAGAGCGTGGGCGCACCCCAAGGTCCCCTACCGCAGCGGCGGTTTAGGGTTTAGGGTTTGGGGTTTAGGGTTTAGGGGTTAGCGTGTAGGGTTTAAGGTTTAGGGTTTAGGGTAATGGTTTAGGGCTTAGGTTAAAGGGGTGGGGTTTAGGGTTTAGCGTTTAGGGTTTAGGGGTTTAAGGTTTAGCATGTAGGGTTTAGGGTTTCGGGTTGAGACCCAGACAGATGGCGCGCATCGGCCAGCACTGATGTAGTCAGGGTGGGGATCACAGGGGTAGTGACAGGGTATAGGGGCACTAGGGGACATGCTGGGGGACTCTGAATGCGACAGGTCACGCGACACACACACACACACATGCACACTCACACACTAAAAATTCCCGCGGAAAAGTGTGAAAATCGCCGAATTTTACACTTGTTGGAGCAACATTCCCGCGTTTCGCCCCCGCAGTTTCCACCCAAATTTCCCAGTTTGCCCCCGCAGCGGGTTGCAGCGGGGTCACGCACACACACACACGCACACACACACACACACAGACACACACACACGCATGCACACACACACACACACGACACACACGTCGGCTACGGCTTGGCCGTGCTGGCACTCTCCCACACAGTTGGGAGGATCGCCCTCCGCCCACCCGCCCGCACACACACACACACACACATACACACACACACACACACGCGTGCGCACACACTCACACACACACACACACACGACCAATGCACAGGTTGGCTACGGCTTGGCCGTGCTGGTGCTCCCCCACGCAATTGGGGGACTCGCCCGCACAACCAACCAACCAACCAACCAAGTCACCAAGAGTTTCATGAGGCCGTCCGCATGGGGCTCGATTAACGGAGGCGCGTTCTCGTCGCCGAGCCCTGGACCCTGCAATGCGGCGCTGCTGGTGACTAGGATCTCCGTGCCGCTGACGAGCGGGATAAAATACGGCTGGCCTGGCTCCTGCTAGACTGTCCCTCGGTGGAAACTACAGGAGCGGCTTGCCCGGCGCTGTCATGGCTTGGCGAGTAGCCGCGGCGCTGCCGCGACCCGTGCTGGGAGACGGCCCTTATCCTCCTCCCATGCAGGACGCCATGCGGCACCGATCTCGACGAGTTGATCGACGAGCGGAGGAGCTGGCGCCCGTCAATGCATGCTGGACATCGGTCAAGATGGCTGCTCGTGGGGGCGAGCTACCATCAGGGCTTCAGCGGCGGTGACCGCCGAGGCAACAACAGAGTTTATCCGCTTCACCATCGCAGCGTTTGTCACCGCGCTCACCCTCGGGGGCACTCGTCTGCCGGTGACTGGCGTCGGCATTGGTCTTCAGGCAGCCTGCCATGACGACTCTGTTTGCCCAGGCCCCCCTGGAGGGTGGGACCTGGCCATGCATGACGCATGGGGCGCAGGCAGAGCCCCATGCATGGAGTTGGACAACCATGCACCATGCCAGGCGGGGACTTTTCTGCTTCAGCGCCGCCAGTCGGCACAGCCGGCGTGGTTGGCCTCAAAGGCCAGGAGGAGGATAGTCCTTTCCTATACGCTCCTTGCCAGACATGTCCCTCAGGGACTTGTTTGGGTCTAAACTAGCCGGCGGGAGCGGTAGTCTAGACGGCAGGTAACCGGCTGGTGGCTATCGTCCTTCACAGGGCGGTGGCACTAGGACTAGTGTTGTCTTAGCTGGAATGCCATGTAACTGTAACTGTAACTGTCCGCATGCACCGGCAGTGCCTGTACTACTCACAGCAATACACCCCGGCAATTGTTACGAGGTCTGACCCGTGCACTGGGATGTCTTTCGAATAGCGGATGACCACACACACACATACAAACACTACGCATGCACACACGTGCGCACACATGGGCACACACAGCTCACCCGTCATATGTGTGCGGTGAGGTCTTGTCGACGAACAGGAGTTCTCTCACGATGTCGAGGTGATCCACAAATTCACAAATGACCTGCGGAAAGGGGAGAGGGGCAGGGTGTCAAGGCCCGAACAGGCTTCACATTGAGGCCATACACCACTCGGCCACCCGCCTGCCGATCCAGTAGCAGCAGCAATGCATCATTGATGTGGCATCGCATGCCCCCCCCCAAACCTTGAACCCGGTGGCCTCTTGAAAGTCTACCACGACTTGTGTGATATCCGTGCGCGCTTGAATTGGCGCAAGAATTCGCAGCGGCTGCGTGCAAGAGGACAAGCGTGATTGGATGCGCGTGCGGGGTGCCGAGTCCTCTGTGCTCTGGAAACAAGCCATGGTTCTACAGCAATGCCAGTCAATCCCCGCAGTGGGATAGGGTATCGAGGGTCTCGACTTGCATCGACCCCCGGGGTAGCCTGAGGTCAGTGGACGAGGGTGATTTACAGCTGCTAAGTTTAGGGTCAAAGGTTTAGGGGTTCGGGTTTGGGGTGCAGGGTTTTCTTGAGGTGTGTGCATGTGCATGTGTGCTTGTGTGAGGGTGCGGGTGCTCATGTGTGCGCGGCGTGTGTGCGGGGTCGATTTTACAGTCCGTCGGACGCCTTTGATGGCGAATAAGACCCGTGCGTGTGTATGTGTGCGTGTGTGCGTGTGTGTATGCGTGTGTGTGCATGTGTGTGCGTGCGTGTATGTGTGCGTGTGTGCACGTGTATGCGTGTGTGCGTGTGTGTGTGTGCGTGTGCGTGCATGCATGTGTGTGTGTGTGTGCATGTGTGTGTGTGTGTATGTGTGTGCATGTGTGCGCGTGTGAGTGCGTGCGTGTGTGCGTGCGTGCGTGTTGCATGTCGCTGATCTGTTCCTCCCCATGAAGCCAAGAATCTACCTGTACCTGTGTGATGCTGATGCTGATGCCACCAAAATCCCCGAGCCCAAGGATAACCTCTTGTACTAGCGCATATGGCTGGTCACCCGCTAGCGAACAAACCTAAGATCCATGGGTGTTTTCGTCTTCTGAAACGATTGGGGTATGTGCTTTAGCACAGGGCAAGAGCCATAAACCAGGATGCCTAGCGGTGGGATCTGTAACGATTCTCTCTCGCGCGCGTGCTCTCTCTCTCGCTCTCCCTCCCTCTCTCTCTCCTTCTCTCCTTCTCTTCCTCTCCCCCCCCCCCTCTCTCTCTCTCTCTCTCTCTCTCTTGTTGCAGGTCGTGCGCTTTCTCACCACAAAGCCCTGGCTGCTGCCCTCAAACCCGTCAGTGCAGGTCGACACGAAATTGTTGACAACGCTCACGACAGCGTTATACCTATCGTCAGCGCTGCAGCGAGCCATGCGGTGCGGTTGGGGTTAGATGCGTGGGCCAACGGAGCGTGTTGGGGCTTGTGTGTGTGTGTGTGCACACGCGCGTGTATGTGCGCGCACGCGGTGTGTGTGGCCCCCCCTGTGTGTGCACACGCAAGGGCGCGTGCTGGCAGGGTCCCAGCACGCGGCACCACCCCAGTGTCCCTCGGGCACAGCCGTGCGTGTTCGACAGCTGTTGTGTACACACACACATGTGCATGCCCTCGCTTGTGCCCTTTCCAGCGAACGTGCAACCCACTTGAACCCCCTCCTCTCCCCGCTGCCTCCGCCCTGTCCGCGGAGAGGGGAGGCCCCACACAGAACATGGGTCACTTGCAGGGGTCCCCCTGGTCACTTGCCTTGCATCCCCGTTCTGTGCTGTCGCATGCAGCACGTCGCGCACCAACCCTGCCACGCACGTGTGTGTCACGCGGACGCTACGCGCGCCTGTCAAAAGCAGCGCCGCGCAAACCACGCACGCAAGCTTCCATGACATGCGTCAGGGGGTAGCAGGGGCAGGGGCCGCGTGCCAGCGCACTGCGCGGATTTTGTTCTTGTCTTGTTGTCTTTTCTCTGAGGCCAAAAACGTCGTAATGAAGTGGATTTGCTGGGATTTGCGTAGCTGTACGAGTTTTTTTCGCACGATCCAAAAAAAAAAACAGACCCCTCCCCCACCTCCTGCAGCGCAGTGTTGCATACGAGCATTGATTGCACACAAGCAGTGATCGATCACCCTCCATGCCTGGGAGGTACGTATTCCACACGGCGGATGCTCTCCCAGCGCACACTCCATGATTTTGGCTGAATTCGCGACCTGTTAGCCATTAACCCCGGCTATCCCGAACGTCGCGTTGGGGCGGGCATGTACGAGGAGTGCAGGAAAAGGTGTTGGCAGTGACAGCTGGGGGTAGAAGGCGTCTACCCGCACCCTGGGGCTCTCCAAGGACCCCAGCTCAACGTATATGTACTACAGGTGATACATAGAGCTTGCCAGAGGTCCCGGGGAGTGGGCGCAGTCGCGTTTGGGGGTGCCAAAACTTGAATGTGGCGTGGTGCCGAGCAGGGCCCCTGGTGTTCCAAGCCTTGCAGGCCTCCCACGAGCTGTGTAGTGTGTGACCCCGAAACGCCATGCGTGCCCCCAAACAGCGGCTGGGAGGCTTCATGGGGCGTCCAGGTAGTGACGGTGCGTGTGTGTGTGTGTGTGTGTGCGCGCGCGTGCGTACACCCCCGCATCTCAGAGAGGTACCTTGGAGGCACCTGCCTCTATATTCATGGCATTTTTTGAGCCTGGAGGGCGCAGGGCTTCACAGGACGCATGTCACAGAGTGGCGTACATCCTGCGCTTTTACTTGTCGCAAGTAAATGGCGAATCTGCTGCAATTCCGCCCCCCCCCCCGCACATGTGCCTCACCTGATCCTCTAGTATTTTGTGTAATGTTTTGGGATATTCTTTCGTATGGGGGGGTGGAGCCAGGGGGAGAGGCACCTGGCTTGTTGGGTGCTGCACGTAAGGGTTTGGGGTGTGGGGCAGGTTTGGGGTTTGGGTTTGGAAAACACTTGATCCATCGCCTCACAGGGTGACTTCCCAACAAAAGAAATGGAGAGACACCTGGATGGCGTGCTGGAGGTGACGCTGCGGCAGGCAAGGTGAGGAGGATTTGTTTTTGCGGAATGCCCCGGTCAACTGATCGCATGCGCACATCTCCCGTGTCGCTCGCAGGGGTATTAAGGACGTGGACAAGCTGGGTGAGTGGGGTGTGTGTGGAGGGGGGGGGGGCGAGGAGGCGAGTCATGCACGGCCAACCGAGCTGGCACTTCCTCGCAGGAAAACAAGATCCGTACGCAATACTGACGCACGGCAAGCAGGAGTTCAAGAGCAAGGTGCACACAGGTGCGCGTGCATGGGGCAAGGCAGCAGGAAACATGCAGCGCCATGCACCGCCATGCATTACCAAAAATGCACACCGGGGGCCATGGCCCTGGGTTGCCCCTGACCCGCCTGCTCGCCCTGCTCTCCAAACACCGTGTGCGTGCAGATGGCGGCAAGAACCCGGTGCGTGCGGTGCGCCCTCGAGCGGGGCGGTGGCTGCTGGTTTGACTGGTCCATGCTCCCCAGTACCACCCGTGGCACGCGCCCCTGTCCGCCTGTCCAGCATGGGTGCTCTCATGGTGGCAACACACCGGGGAATGCGCCTTGACATCAGGGGTGGGGTGTGTGTGCTGAGCTGTATTACACAGCCTGTCGTGCACCTCATTGATGCAGCCTGCTCTCCACAAGAGAGCCATGTAACTCTCAGAACGCTGCCTCTGTCTCTACTGACTCCAGACCGCTGCTCTGCTAGTCTGTCTGGTCAGTCCGCATCCCTCAGCAGGGGGGTGAGGGTGGTGTGTGTGTTGACATCAGGGGAGGGGGCGCCGTTGATGCTGCGGCGAGGCTGCCACTACCCACGCACGCGTGCCACTCTCCCCTTCCCCCCCACCCACCCAACCACGCACACAGGTGTGGAACCAGACCTTTCTGTTTGAGCAGGCGTCCACAAGCTTCTTCCTCAAGCTGCAGGTAAGCGGCGGGGCATGTTGGCGCAAGCAAGTTGTCAGCACCGGGTGCAAAATCCTCCCTTATCAGTTCCTCTGTCCTATGCGCTGCGAGGGGCTCTCCCCGACCTCCCCTTCAGTGGAGACATGGATCAAACACCCCTGATCAAACACCCCCGCACTCCTGAGGCGGCTTTGGGCCGAGGCAGCACCAAGCGCCTTACTAGTACAGTACAGCCCCCACACTTCGACTCTCACACTGAAACTTGGTAGGATGGTAGATTACAGTTAGGGGTACCTCCTTATGTAGGGGCAGGTTGTGAAACAAAGAGGCGCGCAATCGGCAGCAATCCCCAGAAAACACGCAGGATTTTGTACCCTGTGCCCCCACTGTGCCCCCTATGTTGTTTTGGCGTGGTGTGGTTTGGGTGGCTAGGCATTGCGTGTGCGGAGGGGGTGTTTGGCAGTGGTGTCATTAAGGAAACCAAGAATGTCCTGTTTGCCCCCGCAACATAGGAGGGAACATGCCGAATTTCCCCCGCAAGAGGCGATTTTTGCAAGAAAAAGTGTAAAATTGTCGATTTGCCTGCCTAGAGCCTGAGTAAAAACATAAGACCCAAACAGGCTACACGCAGCGAGGCGATCACACACAGCCCCCCAGCACAGTCCCCCGGTGTGGCGAACCGCAAAGAACTACTACCCAACACGATTATGAGAGCTTAGTGCGGGAATGCGAGCCCATATCCACACTTGACAAACACTGAGGCGGCACGCCCCTAGCTCATTCCCACCTCAACTCCTCCGCCACCCTCAGGGAAACCCACCTAAACACCCCTACACCAGCCCTACGCCAGCCCCACACCAGCCCTAAAACCTCTATTTCTCTCTCTCCACTGTTCTTCTTCACTCTTCTACCCTGCACCACCCCTTGACCCTGCCTCTGCCTGTCCTTTCCCCTGTGCCCCTCCGCAGCTCTGGGACAAGAATTCGATGATGAAAGACAAGGTGCGTGGAGTGCGCGCTGCTGCGCTGTGTTGTGCCACGCTGCGCTGCGCCGTGTTGTGCGCTGCTTTGATGTGTTGCGCTATGCTGTGCTCTGATCTGGTGCGCTGTGCGGTGCTGCGATGCGATGCGATGTGATGCGATGTGATGCGCACTGATGTGATGCGCTATGCTCTGCTGCACTATGATGTGCTGCGCCGTGCTGCGCCATTCTGCGCCGTGCTGCATGCTGCCGTGCTGGGCTGCTTGCTATAGTGTCCCCTATAGTGTCCCCTGTGGTCCCCAACCCCTCAACCCTCCTCTGAACCCTAATTCCGCCTATCTAACCCTTAACCCTCCCCACAGGTCATCGGCGAGTGCAAGATCCCGCTCATCAAGGCGCTCAAGGCGCGCCCGCAAGACGTGCACGTGGTGCCAGTCGTGACCAAGGCTGGGACTGTGCAGGTGTGAATGGCAGGGTGTGGGAAAGTGTGGACGGCATGTGTGGGTATTACGGGAGGCACAGGGCTGGGAAGGTGGGCACACGTCCCCCCGCACGCACGCACACACACACACACACGCATGTATGCATGCACACACACACACACACACACACACACGCCTCCCTCACAGGGCGAGGTATACCTTAACCTCGTTTTTGTGCCCGCGGAGCTGAAGATGATGCAGCTCGAGGAAGAGAATCGGCGCATGCGCGTCGGGCTCGGAGGCGAGGGGGGGTCGACACACTTTGCGCGGTGGGTTTGGTGTGCTAATATCGCCTTTCCTGCTGGAAACGCGCTATTCATGGTGCTGTGCGGTGTGTGGGCGGGTGTGTGGTTCAGGGCGGTTGTGGGCTTCTTGGTGCAATATGATTGGAGGGAGGGTCGACACAGTTTTCGCGGTGGGTTTGGTGTGTCAGGGGGTTGGGGAGCCATCGATTTTACACTTTGTCGGGACCCTGCGATGGCGTATTATACTTGGGTGTGGGTGTGGGTGTTTGCGGCGCATGCGCGTCGGGCTTGGGAGGGGAGGGAGGGGTCGACACAGTTTGCGCGGTGGGTGTAGTGTGCGGGGCAGGGTGTGTGTGTGTGCACATACCCCCACTGTGCATGTCCCCTGATACCCCCACCCCCCTGCCATGGGTACACCAGTGATGTCCTTATGAGCGCCCCTGCAGCTCCCGAACCCCCGCAGCGGGGGCTGCGAGGGCACACCGAGAACTTCGGGGGGAAACCGCGAGGGCGAAAAGCGGGAATTTCGCTCAAAAATGTGAAAACCGGCAATTTTCACACTTTTCCACAAAAAAAACATCCTTCTGCGGGAGCAATTCGGCAATGTACCCTCCAATGTCGCGGGGGCAAACAGGAAATTCACAGTTTCCTTAAGGACACCACTGGTGCACAGTATGCCTGGCGCTGCGGGGTGGCCCCCACATGCTCACCCCACCCCACCCCACACACGCATGCACACACACACACAATCACCACTGCACCCTCATCACAACACAGTACGTCTGGCAGCCGCGCGCCTCACCCCCACCACGTGCACACATGCCATGCAGCATGTCCGGAATGTCGCGAGCCTCCGGCATGTCTCGCGTCGCTGGTGTGTCCGGCCTCAACGACACAACAAGCCGAGAGGTGGAGCTTCAGTTTGAGATTGAGCGCCTCAACACAGAGCTCGCGGAGCACCACCGTGACAAGGTGGGTGGGAGGTGTGGAAGGGAAGGTGTGGGGATGTGTGGGGAGGGAAGGTGTGGAGGGTGTGAGATCTGGGAGATGGAGCTTCAGGAGGCCGCGATGGCGGCCGAGATCGCGCAGTTGGGCGGCGAGCTGGCATCGTGCCCGCCCCCCCCCCCGCCCTCCCCCATCTACTCTCTCCTCTCACACACACTCACACACGCAAACGCCCCCCCCCCCCTCCCACCCCACCTTGGCAGGCCGCGAGCGCGCAAAAATACTCGGAAGAGGCCGCGATGGCGGCCGAGATCGCGCGGTCGAGCAGCACGCTGGCAGCGTGCCCCCCCCCCCCGCCTCCCCCAATCTCTTTCTCACGCACATACACACACACACTCTCTCTTGCACACACACACACACACACACACACACACACACACACACACACACACCATCGGCAGGCAGCGTGCGCCCTCAAAGGCTCGGAAGAGGCCGCCATCGCGGCCAAGATCGCGCGGTTGGGCGGCGAGCTCGCAGCGTGCCCCCCCGCCTCCCCCAATCTCTCTCTTTCTCTCTCTCTCTCTCTCTCCCTCTCTCTCTCTCTCTCTCTCTCTCACACACACACACGCACAAACACGCACACACCATCGGCAGGCTGCGAGCGCGCAAAAAGACTCGGAAGAGGCCGCGATGGCGGCCAACATCGCGCGACTCGGCGGAGAGCTCGCAGCGTGCCCCAAGCCGGCATTCGGGCGCGCGCCAAAGGTCGGCTCCGGCGCGTCGGCGTCCAACGCTGCTGCTGCTGCGGCGGCGGACAGAAACGCGGCGGCGGCTGCGGCGCTGACGGTGAGGGTGTCACAGATGCGTGTCATAATAAGGCCAAAGGGTCCTTACATGTAGACGCTTCGCTCCAGCTTGGAACCCAAGGAACTTTTTTTTGTCACGGACGGAAGGGACAGGCGGGGGGGGGGGCGGCGGTGAGGGGACTGGCGCGGGGGACGGCTGTGGCTGTGGCGCTGCAAGGGGAGGGGAACCGGTTGGGGAGGGCGGGAGGGGGGAGGAGAGAGGGGGGGAGGGGGCAGAGGGAGGCAGGGGGGAGAGGGGGGGGGGCGAGGAAGGGATGGGGGAAGGGGGGGGAGGGGGAGGGAGGGGGTTTACTGTCGAATGTGGTGACTTGCATGCTGCTGTGTTGTCCATGCACACGTGCAGAGATAAGATGTATAGAGAAGGAGAGAGAAGGAGAGAAGGAGAGAAGAAAAGGGAAGGAGAAAGAAGAACAGCAGGAGAGAGACACATGCAGAGAAGAATCAGCACATGCGCATGCACACAAGACCCTCCCCCCCCCACACAGGCAAAGCCCTCCGATGACTTCGCGTCTGCCGCCGCTGCCGCTGCTGTTTCCGCGGCAGCGGTGCAGAGTGCTGCAGCTGGCGCGCACACATACACACACATGCACGCACACACACGTGCGCACACACACACGCACGCACAGGTCCAGCCCTCAGACGACCTCATGTCCGCCGTCGCAGCTGCATTGCAGGGTGCTACAGCTGGCACACACCCACACCCACACACGCGCGCGCGCACACACGCACACACCCACACTCGCACTCTCAGGCGCAGCCCTCGGACGACCTCATGTCCGCCGCCGTCGCCATAGGCGCTGCCGTGTCTGCCGCCGCTGCCGCAGCTGTTTCCGCTGTGGCGGTGGCGGTGCAGAGTACCGCAGCTGGCAACGAGGAGGGGGCGGAGGAGGGGGAGGGGGCGGAGGGGGAAGGCGGCGACAGGTTCAGCCCGCTGATTGCGAGCCTCGCTGCAAAGGCAGTGGTGAGTGTCTGTGTGGGTGCGTGGGTGTGTTGTCGATTTTACAGTCCGCCAGACAACCTTGATAGCGCATTAGACCCTAGGAAAGAGGCCGGCAGCTGTCAAAAATAGACCCCTAGCATGCCATTTGCCATTATGATTGCTGTGCACGCGGTGCATGTCTCAAAACAGGCAACAAGGAAGTCAGCCATCTCGTGCCAGAACCTAGGGTTCTCCTGGCCTGGCCAGTGGTGTGTGTTCGTGTGTGTGTGTGTGTGTGTGCGTGGGCAGGCAGGGGAGGGTAGGGAAGGCGATGACAGGGTCGGCCCGCTGGTTGCGAGCCTCGCTACAAAGACGAGGGGGGGGTACCGTTCGCCCCTCTCAACTATCTTTCTCCTCTTGCTTTCTCTCACTCTCTCTCACTCTCTCTCTCTCTCTCTCTCTCTCGTATGCATTAATGCGTCGAAATACAAGCTTTCTCTCACACACACGCACACACGCACACACACACGCGCATCACGCACACACACGCACGCACGCAGCTCAAGACCAAGCTGCACCAGATAATTGATGAGAACGAGTGGCTCAAGGGGGAACTGGAGAGAAGCTCTATCACACACATACACACACACACATTCGCACACACACACACACCCAGCTCAAGACCAAGCTGCAGCAGATGGATGCACTCGCACACACGCGCGCACACACACACACACACACGTACGCACGCACGTGCAGCTCAAGACCAAGCTGCAGCAGATGATAGAGTCACGTGCACACACACACACACACACACGCAACTGAAGACAAACCTGCAGCAGATGATGGATTCACTCGCAGGCACACACACACACACACACGGACACACACACATACACACACATGCACACACACATGCACACACACACACACACACACACACACACAGCTCAAGACCAAGCTGCGGCATATGATTCATTCACTCGTGCACACACACACACACACACAGAGAGATATCGTTACAGAGAACTATGCACGGCAGAACTAGACAGGCTGTTTCTGGTCATCATTGAGGAGATTCCATTTGGAGGCGGGTGACCAACCGTGCGCCAACAAGAGGGTGAATAACCTCATTCAAAAAGCAGTGGGGAAAGGGGCAAATGCGGGTCACTGACGGCTGTGTTCGTCACTCCGCTTCGACTGAGTTTAAACTAGGTCTCGGCAGATTGACCTCCACAGTTGTGGAAATCTCGCTAAGAGGATCCACTCGGGGGTGACTCGCTTGGACAAGAGGTCCATGAACTCGGGGTGCTTGGAGATGTCGCGTTTGAAGTTGGAAAAGTGGGTGTTTGCGGAGGAACGGAACTTGACGGAGTGGGCGAAAAAGTCGCCGGCGCTGAGCCGGTAGGATGTGATGGCGCCGCCGGCATAGAGCAAAGTCATGTCCGGTCGGCGGTACGCGAAAAGGGCGGCAGTGGGGGGGTATATGATGTCGGGAGGGAGTGGGGGGGGAGAAGGGACGGGCGGGTGTGTGGAGATGGAGGGGCGGGGGGACGGGGGAGGTGGGAGGCGGCGGATGAGGGAGCCGATGAACGTAGCTCGGTGCTTGTTGATCGTGTGGATGATGGGGAATGTACAGGGGGTGTGTGTGGCATGCATCGTGGTGGTGGAGGTGTGCTCTGTGGTGTGAGGAGGGATTCCCTTGATGAGGCGGAGGAAACGGTTGTGGGTTACTTCAAGTTGGTGGATGTGGGCCTTGTTCAACGTCCATGTCTGGCAGCCATTCATTAGGGCAGAGATCACAAAGGCGTTGTAGAGGTGGATCTTGGTAGTGGGAGAGATTGAGTTGGAGTTCCACAACCGGGGAGTTGGACGGTTGAAGGCGTGAGATCTCTGAGTCGAGGATGTCGGAATCAGACGTGTTGGGAGCGTCATCAGAAGGGGCGGCGGGGGAGGACAGAATACTTCCCAGGTATTTGAACTTGGAGGTGGAGTGGACCAGGTGGGGGGTAGATGAGGAGTTGGAGGGGATGGTGATAGGGGCGGAGGGGACGGTGTGGGCAGAAGGGTGGCCGAGGGATTGTGCCACGGTTTTGTCGTAGTTGATCGCAAGGGCCAGGTCTGAACAGATGCGGTCGAGGAGGGTGAGCATGGTGCGGAGGTCTTCCTCGGAGGGGGCGAGCAGGGCGATGTCGTCGGCGTAGAGAAGGAGGGGGAGGATGGTGGTCAAAAAGTCCTTGCGGGACTCAGGGGTGTACAGTTTTCCGTCGATCATGTAGCCAATTTGAATGCCAGCGTTGGGGAGCTGGGCAATCAGGGACCGGACAACTGTGTCGATGTAGACATTGAAGAGGAGGGGGGAGAGGGGGCAGCCTTGCTTGACGCCAGCTTTGAGAGGGAAAGGGGCGGAGTATGCACCATTGACTCGGGCTCTGGCGGTGGCACCAGAGTAGAGGCTTTCGATGCGTGCAAGGAGGGCAGGGTGCGCGCCGCGGTGGAGGAGGGTTTTCCAAAGGGCGGCGTGATTGACACTGTCGAACGCCTTGGACAGGTCGACGTAAGCCACATGGAGGGGGCGTGGGCGCGGTGTGACTCCTCTTGGAGGCGTCGTAGGGTGAAGATGGCATCGGAGGTGCCACGGCCCGGACGGAAGCCAAACTGGGAAGTGTGGAGGGTGGGCTCCAGCTGGAGCTTGAGGCGGTTGAGGAGGATGTGAGTTTAGACCTTGCCAGCGACTGGCAGGAGGGAGATGCCGCGGTAGGACTTGCTGCGCGTGGGTGGGCCCGAGGATGCGCCCTTGTAGAGCGGGCAGATGTCTGCTTGGTTCCACGCGGCAGGGATGGAGGTGGTGTTCCAACAGGTTAGGATGATCTGGTTGAGGGGGGAGGTGATGTCGTCAGAGCCGGGGGCGGAGTTTCTGAGGGATTATATCGCGGAGACCACCTCGCTCAGAGAGGGAGGGGAGGCAAGGGGGGGCGGAGGAGGGGAGGGGGGAGGGGGGGGAGTGGAAGGGGGAGGGGGGCGAGAGTGGGAGGAGTAGGGAGGGGGGGGAGGGAAAGGACGGGAGGGGAGGAAAGGACGGGGAGGGGGAAGGGGGGACAGGGAGGGGAGGGGGGGAGGGGGAGGGGGAGGCGAGCGGGGGTAGTGGAGGGGAGGAGGGGAGGAGACGGGCGGTGCGGGGGTGGTGGGTGTGTGGATGAGGTGGGAGGCACACAGACGCACACACACATACACACACATACACACACACACGCAGCTGAAGACCAAGCTGCAGCAGATGATCGATGAAAACGAGCGGCTCAAGGGGGAACTGGAGAAGCTAGGGAGAGTGCCGGAGGGACCGGCGGAGGGAGCGGCAGGAGCGGAGGCTAGGCAGGCAGGTGCTAGTAGTGACACACAGTTGTGCACACCCACACACATTCTTGCGCAAACGCGCACACATGATGATGGATGTTACAGTCAGGGGCACCTCTAAAGGCACATACACATACACGAGCGCACACACACACGCACACACGCACACATACTCACACATGTATGCACAAACACACAAACACACACAGACACATAATACAATGCCAGCAAAGGCGTCCGACGGACTGTAAACACATACATACACACACACACATCGCAGCAGGAGGAGGGCCTCACAATTGTCTACCCAGTGCTTCCTATCCAAGACGAGACCGACGGCATCTTCAGCGAGATGCTAGAGATGTTCAGGGACCAGGTGTGTGTGTGTGTGTGTGTGTGTGTGTGTGTGTGTGTGTGTGTTTTGAAAGTCCGTGGACGTGTGTGCAAGAGGGGGAGCGGGAGGGAGAAGGAGGGAGGGATGGACGCTGGCAGGGAGAGGCCGAGAGAGAGGGAGAGAGGGAGAGAAAGAGATAGAGGGATAGGAGGGGGTGAGAGAGAGAGAGAGGGTAAAGCGGGGTGCAGAGAGGGAGAGAGAGGGGGGGGGGAGGGAGGAGAGGGAGGGAGACCCCCACCCCCCACACACAGTGGGAGATCTTTGAACGGTAGACCCCCGCATGCACATACACACAAGCGCACACAGGACACCATCAAGGTCGGCACCTCATACACACACACACAAACGCACACACGCACACACACACACACACAGGACACCATCAAGATTGGCACCATCACACACACACCATCACACACACACACACACACTCGCACACGCACACACGCATGCACACACACACACACACACACACACGCGCACACACACACGCGCACACACACACACACTCACTCGCACGCACACACAGGACACCATCAAGATCGGCACCACACTCACACACACACATACACACACACAGGACACAGACGAGAGCGGCACCATCACAGCGGCTCCATCACACACACACATGCACTGTGTGTGACACACACATGCACACACACATACGCACCCGCACACACACGCACGCACACACACGCACACACACACAGGACACCGACGAGAGCGGCACCATCACACACACGCACACACACACACACACTATCACACGCAATCACACACGCATGCGCACACACGCACACACACACACACACACAGAGAGAGAGAGAGAGAGATCGTTACAGAGAACTCTGCACAGCAGACCTAGATAGGCTGTTTCTGGTCATCATTGAGGAGATTCCATTTGGAGGCGGGTGACCAACCGTGCGCCAACAAGAGGGTGAATAACCTCATTCAAAAAGCAGTGGGGGAAAGGGGCAAATGCGGGTCACTGACGGCTGTGTTCGTCACTCCGCTTCGACTGAGTTTAAACTAGGTCTCGGCAGATTGACCTCCACAGTTGTGGAAATCTCGCTAAGAGGATCCACTCAGGGGTGACTCGCTTGGACAAGAGGTCCATGAACTCGGGGTGCTTGGAGATGTCGCTTTTGAAGTTGGAAAAGTGGGTGTTTGCGGAGGAACGGAACTTGACGGAGTGGGCGAAAAAGTCGCCGGCGCTGAGCCGGTAAGATGTGATGGCGCCGCCGGCATAGAGCGAAGTCTTGTCCGGTCGGCGGTACGCGAAAAGGGCGGCAGTGGGGGGGTATATGATGTCGGGAGGGAGTGGGGGGGGAGAAGGGACGGGCGGGTGTGTGGAGATGGAGGGGCGGGGGGACGGGGGAGGTGGGAGGCGGCGGATGAGGGAGCCGATGAACGTAGCTCGGTGCTTGTTGATCGTGTGGATGATGGGGAATGTACAGGGGGTGTGTGTGGCATGCATCGTGGTGGTGGAGGTGTGCTCTGTGGTGTGAGGAGGGATTCCCTTGATGAGGCGGAGGAAACGGTTGTGGGTTACTTCAAGTTGGTGGATGTGGGCCTTGTTCAACGTCCATGTCTGGCAGCCATTCATTAGGGCAGAGATCACAAAGGCGTTGTAGAGGTGGATCTTGGTAGTGGGAGAGATTGAGTTGGAGTTCCACAACCGGGGAGTTGGACGGTTGAAGGCGTGAGATCTCTGAGTCGAGGATGTCGGAATCAGACGTGTTGGGAGCGTCATCAGAAAGGGCGGCGGGGGAGGACAGAATACTTCCCAGGTATTTGAACTTGGAGGTGGAGTGGACCAGGTGGGGGGTAGATGAGGAGTTGGAGGGGATGGTGAAAGGGGCGGAGGGGACGGTGTGGGCAGAAGGGTGGCCGAGGGATTGTGCCACGGTTTTGTCGTAGTTGATCGCAAGGGCCAGGTCTGAACAGATGCGGTCGAGGAGGGTGAGCATGGTGCGGGGGTCTTCCTCGGAGGGGGCGAGCAGGGCGATGTCGTCGGCGTAGAGAAGGAGGGGGGGGATGGTGGTCAAAAAGTCCTTGCGGGACTCAGGGGTGTACAGTTTTCCGTCGATCATGTAGCCAATTTGAATGCCAGCGTTGGGGAGCTGGGCAATCAGGGACCGGACAACTGTGTCGATGTAGACATTGAAGAGGAGGGGGGAGAGGGGGCATCCTTGCTTGACGCCAGCTTTGAGAGGGAACGGGGCGGAGTATGCACCGTTGACTCGGGCTCTGGCGATGGCACCAGAGTAGAGGCTTTCGATGCGTGCAAGGAGGGCAGGGTGCGCGCCGCGGTGGAGGAGGGTTTTGCAAAGGGCGGCGTGGTTGACACTGTCGAACGCCTTGGACAGGTCGACGTAAGCCACATGGAGGGGGGCGTGGGCGCCGTGTGACTCCTCTTGGAGGCGTCGTAGGGTGAAGATGGCATCGGAGGTGCCACGGCCCAGACGGAAGCCAAACTGGGAAGTGTGGAGGGTGGGCTCCAGCTGGAGCTTGAGGCGGTTGAGGAGGATGTGAGTTTAGACCTTGCCAGCGACTGGCAGGAGGGAGATGCCGCGGTAGGACTTGCTGCGCGTGGGTGGGCCCGAGGATGCGCCCTTGTAGAGCGGGCAGATGTCTGCTTGGTTCCACGCGGCAGGGATGGAGGTGGTGTTCCAACAGGTTAGGATGATCTGGTGGAGGGCGGTTGCGGTTGCGGTGCCGCCGTGTTTGAGGAGGGGGGAGGTGATGTCGTCAGAGCCGGGGGCAGAGTTCCTAAGGGATTTGATCGCGGAGACCACCTCGCTCAGAGAGGGAGGGGAGGCAAGGGGGGGAGGAGGGGAGGCGGGGGCGAAAGTGGAGGAGGAGGAGGGGAGGGGAGGGGAGGGAGGGGACGGGGAGGGGAGGGGGGGGGAGGGGGGGGGGACGGGAGGGGGAGGGAGGGGGAGGGGGACGGAGGCGGAGCGGGGGTAGTGTAGGAGGAGGAGGGGGAGGGAGACGGGGGCGGTGCGGGGGTGGTGGGTGTGAAGATGATGTGGGAGGCGAGGGTGGCTTCGTCGACTTCCGAGCGGAGTGGAGTGTGGAGGACACGGAAATAACACACACACACACACACACACACAGGACACCATCAAGAGCGGCACCATCACACACACACACAAACACACTCGCACACGCAAACACACTCACGTGCACACACACACACGCACAGGACACCGACGAGAGCGGCACCATCACGCTCGACGAGTTCGCTGCCGGCCTCAAGGTAAAGGCAACCGCGGGGACAATGATGATGATAGATTTACAGTCGTGTGTGACGCACCTACCGGCTAGCGTATTCGACCTTGCTCGGCGTATAGCGCCCGAGCGCTACAGACATGTGGCTGGCCACTGGTGTTGGGGGGCTAGTGGTTCGGGGCTGGACCTAGACAGGGCACTCGGCCCCCAGATCTGGCTTCTTCCCCGTGGGAGCACGGCTGGGGTTCACAAGCCCGCGGGATCGCGCCCCTAGACCTCCACCGCAGCATAATAGTGTATTATTACCACCCGCGCCCGCTCAGCACGCATGCGCGCATGCATGCACTGTGCATGCCAGTCATTTCCTTTTCATGGTTTTTAATTAATTCTCCGCAGCCGGATTTCGCTTTGATTGCGTTGTCCGTTGATCTCCTGTTGACCGTTTATCCTTATATATAACAGTAACACGGGGTTTCCAGCTAAGCAGGCTACTCTTCTGCTAGAGACACCCGCCGATACTCCAGCACACTTAAGTACTAGAGTACCGCCGGCTCCCGGCCGATAGACTACCGCTCCCGCCGGCTAGACTACCCCAAACAGCGGTCTCTGAGAGACATGTCTGGCAAGGAGCATATAGGAGAGGACCTTCCTCAGGGTCACAGTAGTGGCCTTGTGGCCAGTCAAGCCGGCAGAGCCGACTGGCGCTGACTGGAACGGTCCCCGCCTGGCAGTGCATGGCTGTCCAGCTCTCGTTTGCATGGGGCTCAGCCGGCGCCCCATGCCTCATGCATGGCCAGGTCCCACCCTCCAGGGGTGCATGGACGACAGAGTTGTCATGGAGGCTGCCTGAAGACCTTCCAACGCCAGTCACCGGCAGACGAGCGACCCCGAGGATGAGCGCGGTGACGAACGCTGCGATTGGTTACAGTGACAGTTACATCGGCTTTCCAGCAAAGACTACCTCTAGTCCTAGTACCACCGCCTAGACCCAAGTCCAGTTCTGGCCCTAACAATTACTTGTGAGGGGCGGTAGCCACCAGCCGGCTGCCTGCCAACGTGTAGTCCCAGAGCAAAAAGGAGAGCTATTGTGCGACGCCTCCAAAATAGGTCCTAACTGCTTCTAGGGGATAGGGGGTCAAGTGGCGCTTGCCAATCTACTTGACCGCCGTGGTGGAGGGGCCGGCGCCTGAGGGGCAGCCGGACCGTACACCACGGCTCTCCACCCGACCCTATCCTGAGCACGGATTTACTCTGTGTTGCCTCGGCGATCGCCACCGCTGAAGCCGTGATGGTAGCCCGCCTCCACGGGCAGCCATCTTGACCAATGTCCAGCATGCATTGACGGGCGCCAGCTCCTCCGCTCGTCGATCAACTCGTCGAGATCGGTGCCGCATGGCGTCCTGCATGGGGGGAGGATAAGGGCCGTCTCCCAGCACGGGCCGCGGCAGCGCCGCGGCTACTCGCCAAGCCATGGCAGCGCCGGGCAAGCCGCTCCTGAAGTGTTCCACCGAGGGGCAGTCCAGCAGGAGCCGGGCCAGTCGTATTTTACCCCGCTCGTCAGCGGCACGGAGATCCTCGTCACCAGCAGCGCCGCATTGCTGGGTCCAGGGCTCGGCGACGAGAACGCGCCTCCGTTAATCGAGCCCCTCATATATAGGTAATTTGAAAGCTCTTGGCGAGCTCTATCTGGAGGGCTCGTCAGATACCAATCCACTGAATGGTTTAAGCTGTGCTCTTGGTCAAAGTACAGACGGAATACAGCTTATTGCCTGTGCAGAGCCGAAAAGCAAATCACGTGTGCATGCATTCTGCGCTCTCTCAACTGTTCATCCCCTCCTCAGTGCGCGCCCCTCCCCCCCCGCCCCCCCCGTTCACCCTCCACCCACACAAACACACACTCTGTCACAAACAGGCGATGGGCTCCAACTTGACCGACAAGGACATCCTGCGCCTGTTCAAAGAGTGCGACCTCGACGGCAACGGGTCAATCGACTTCCAGGTGACTTCCATAGACTTAGAATACGCTGCCGGTAGGTGCTTTACACACGAATGTAAAATCCATCATCAGACCCTTCACCCTTAACCCTAACCCTTAACCCTGACCTTGAAACCGTACGCTACACCTTAACCCTCGACCTTTACCTAACCCTAAGGGACAGAGGGAGACAGGCTGAGAGAGGGCGAGAGGCAGGGGAGGGCAGGGGCAGAGGGGCAGAGACAGGCGACTGCCAGACAGGGGGAGAGGGGGAGACAGGCACGGGGGAGGACGGAGGGGGGACTTTGTGTGTGAAGCCACAAAACTGTGTCCAAAGACTGGCCTCGACGGCAACGGTTTGATCGACTTCCAGGTGACTTCCCTGACCCCACCTAGAAGGGATGAGGGAGAGATGGGGAAGAGACAGACAGGGGGGGAGGGGGGGGCACCTGTGGGGGTGAAGGAATACTGTGTCGGTTCCAAAGAGTGGGATCTGGATGGCAACAGGTCGATCGACTTCCAGGTGGCTTCCAGTGGGGCTTCCAGGCGTGGAAGAGGGAGAGGGGGAGACAGGCGCGGGGGTGCGGGGGAGGGGGGGGGGACTGTGTGGGTGAAGCCACAATGTGCCTGTTCAAAGAGTTCGTCCTCGACCGCAACGGCTCAATCGACTTCCAGGGGGCTTCCAGATGGGGAAGAGGGAGAGGGGGAGACAGGCGGGAGGGGGGGGGGGCAACTGTGTGCGTGAAGCCACACTACCGCATATTTTTAAGGAGCGCGGCCTCGACGGCAACGGGTCGATCGACTTCGAGTTGACTTCCCTAAAAAAAACTTCCCTAAACCCTTTCGAAGCCCTTCCAGAGGCGGAGAGGGGGAAGGAGATAGACGAGAGGGAGCCACTGCGGGTGCAACTGTGGGTGAACCCACCCACACCAGTGGTTCCGCTAAGGATGTCGGGGAAATGACGGCTCAACCGGGGCCTCACGCTCATTCCGCCAATCTTCACCCGTCGGAGGCGATTTTTGTAGGGGAAAGTGTGAAAATGCCGATTTCCACACTTGTCGGGTCGGAAATCGCGCAATCTCAACCCGACGCGCCAGCCCGAATCGGCCAATCTCATCCCGAAAGTGCACTTTGGCGGGTTGCGGTTTGCTGAGGAAACACCCCACCCCCAGACTCACCTGCCAGCCCCTTTACACCATCAAAGGCGTCCGACGGACTGTAAAACCGACCACACGCATGCACGTACCCAACGCAGGAGTTCATGACCGCCAACGTGGAACGCACGAAGACGCACACGCACACACGCACACACACGCACACACACACACACACAAAAAAACTTCAAGTGGTGTCAAACTCGTCGGGGGCTCCCGCCCCGACGCCGCCAATGGCGGACCAACTGGGCTGACAGGGTGCTGCTGCAGCGTGAGCGACTCTGGGTTTTGGAAATCGGCTATGTCGCCGATTTGCCCTGATCCAGAGCGCTAGTGGCTGTTTGAGACACGGCGTCATAAGGCAGGCAACTGCGAGGCATGCGGGGACGGAGGGCAGGCTGCTGGCAGAAGTCGGCGCCGCCATCGTCGGTACCCCCATGCAGCCACGGGCACCGGCACCGGGCAGAGGCTGCAGCTACGCTACAGCCAGGGCACCGGCTATGGGCATCGGCTATTAATTGACATCGGCCAAGGCTTCGGCTACGGCAAGGGACACCCTGCATCTGCACTCACATCGCATCGGCTACACGTCCGCCCTCTGGGCATCTGCATCGGCCACGGCTACGACCACGGCTACTGACATCGGCAGCGGCGACGGCTTCGGCCTACGGACTGCAGCTACGGCACGAATCGCGGGGCACTTCAGTGACCTGTATGGAGGGTCTCCATGCAGGGCGAATCTTACTTGCATGAGACACATGACGACGGAGATGCACTGGCAGCAAGCGCCCTCGCAGCGCAAGCGCCATGCATGGAGGCTGGCGGCATGTCGGGCGCGCGCCACATGAACGGAGGAGGAGGAGGGTGGCCAGGCTGGCTGCCCGAACTGAGACGCATGGCGCGACCAGATGTACTAGAGCTAGTGGGATGGACACAGTCAATGTGTATCCACTGAGTGGACTAGTGCGGGTGATCGTATCTGCCTGCCTCAGGGATTGAGTGCGCAAGCACAAGTCTAATACGCCATTAAAGGCGTCCAACAAGACTGTAAAATCGACCACACGCACACACACACACACACACACACACACACACACACGCACATACCCAACACACACAGGAGTTCATGACTGTCAACGTGGAACGCACGAAGACACACACGCACACACACACACACACACACACACACACACGCACGCACGTACCCAAAACACGCAGGAGTTCATGACTGTCAACGTCAAGCGCACCAAGACACACACACACACATACATACCCAACACACGCAGGAGTTCATGACGGTCAACGTGGAGCGCACGAAGAGCGAGTGCGAGAACCGGCTCATCTCCGCTTACACGCACTACGACAAGGACGGAAAGGTACGTGAACCACCGAAAGCACCAAAACAAACCTGAATCCCAGACCCTCACTTCAAACCCTGGCCTCCACGTACGCGCACTACGACAAGGACGGCAAGGCGGGTGGCCTGCCCTTTTATAAGCCTAAGCCCTAAACTTTGAACCCCTAAACCCCAAACTAGACCGTTGACGTTGAGCGCACCAAGAGTAAGTGCGAGAACCGGCTCATCTCCGCGCATACGCACGATGACAAGGACGGCAAGACAGGTGGCCTGCCCTTTTATAAGCCGAAGCCCTAAACTCTGCCTAAACTCGGACCCCTAAACCTTCAACTCTTAACCCTTAACCCCAAACAAGACTGTCAACGTGGAGCGCGCCAAAAGCTCGCCTCCACTTAGGAGACACTCCTACACGCACTACGAAACGGAAAGGTTCGTAAAAACACCAAAAAACCTGAACCCAGACCCTAACCCTGAACTCTCATCTCCGCGTACACTACGAGAAGGACGGCAAGGTGGGTGGCCTGCTCTGTTATAAGCCTAGGCTCTAAACTGTGAACCCTAAACCCCAAACTATACTGTCAATGTGGAGCGCACGATTCCCCGTGTCGTCTGGTGTGCGACAGGGGTGCGTCATTGCTCCTGTGTTGTTCAATGTTTTTATTGACCACATGATGATGATGGATCTTACAGTCTGTGTGACACCAGTAATGATGTATAAGACCGGTGTCGGCGCTAGCGCCCGACACCTTAAACTCAGTTTCAGTGGGAAACTGGCTGGCTACCTGGTAGGGGTGAGGGTAAACCCCCACACGCGCGCACGCACTGGACCTAGACAGGACACTGGGGCCCCAGATCCACCCTATACCACCCAGGTAGTGACAGCAACGCATTGTTGGTGTGCGCCTGTGTTCTACTACTAGTTCCGCCGCCGCCATTGGCTCCAGCAATCTCCTCCATGCCCGCCAGCAATCTCCTCCACGCCCGCCAGCAATCTCCTGTATGCCCGCCAGCAATCTTCTCCATGCCCGCCAGCAATCTCCTGTATGCCCGCCAGCAATCTCGTCCATGCATGGGCGCGCCATGCGATCTCCATGCGCCGCGCCGCGCTCCATGCGCGCCAGCACCCGTACCACCCGCCTCATTCCCGTTCTTTAGCCATTCCCCGTGACACCTATGGCTGATCCTTGTTCCGCCGTCCCCTTTGGCATCTGTAACCCGTATCCTCTCCCTGTAGCCTCATTCCCCGTTCTTAACCGCCATCTCCATTATGGTGCCCGCCCGCTGGTGGGGCCTCGCCTCGCCCCATGCCGCACGACTAGTGTATTGATTGCTGCGCCATCTATAATCTGCGCCTTGGGGCAGGGAACCCCTGCGCCACAACCTCCTCACAAAGCCTAGCCGCATGTGCCTCGCTTCCCATGTTTCTCAATTTCTCGCCATCCGCTTCCATGCTGCCGCCTGCAATCTCCTCCACGCCCGCGAGCAATCTCCTCCATGCCCGCCAGCAATCTCCTCCATGCATGCACGCGCAGAGCGCCGCCATGAAACCCCCATGCGCCGCGCGCGCCATGCGCGCGCCGCGCCCGCCAGCTCCCGTAGCCTCATTCCCCGTTCTTTACCCATGCGCCGTGACGCATTAGCCTTGTCCGCCGTCCATGCATAACCCGTAGCCTCATCCCCGGTAGCCGCATTCCCCGTTCTTAGCCGCCATCTCCATTATGGTGCCCGCCCTCTGGTGGGGCCTCGCCTCGCCCCATGCCGCACGGCTGGTGCATCGATCGCGTCGCCATCTAATAATCTGCGCCTTGGGGCAGGGAACCCCTGCGCCGCAACCTCCTCACAAAGCCTAGCCGCATGTGCCTCGCTTCCCATGTTTCTCAATTTCTCGCCATCCGTCTCTCTCTTCCATCCAGGCACAGTAAACCATTAGGAGCCGCAATCTGCTTGAGTTCCGATCGTTGTGAGGGGGTGCATGCTCGCCGCAATTCTCGCCATCGTGCATCGTGCTCTCCATCGTGCCGCTGCCCCATCTGCCACATAGCCTCGCCCCATCAGGACCAGTTCATCAGTAGCGCTATGCGTCACAGCCGCTCAGGGGAAATTTCCAGATTTTCAGCCGCCCAGTACCAAGCGCAGTTGTCCCGGTTGTCCGCCATCGAGCGGCGCCAGGGCGGGAGCCCCTCGCATGACCCAGCTCAGTTGGCGCTTATGCTGAAAATCCTTGACAAAGTGTCCTCTAGCTTTGGCATGCAAATCAATGCCGCCAAGACAGAAGTGATGATTTTGCCAGCAGATTTTGTCGCGGATCTGCCCACGTTTGCGCTGACTGGTGGTGAAGTGAAGACCGTCTCTGCATTTAAGTATCTAGGGAGTTTTTTTGATGATGAGAGTTTTACAATCCACTTCTGGCCACACGTACGGTTCCAAAGCTCCAGTGGGACTTAGAGAAACAAGGCTCAAGGCCCACAAAAGGTCAAGCTACAAGTAGCCCACGGTAACGCCATCCACACTTGGTGGCGGGCGCCAAGCAAGCAGCACCACTGTGCAGGCTGCACACCCAGCCCCTCAAATGGCCAGAGGGCGGACCCAAGGTATAAAACCATGAAGGGACCAAAAAGCCCTCCCCCAGACCACCGGAAGCGGGGCTAGTAGCACACCCGCCGCAGCACTCTACTCAGCGACCACACCGCACCCGCCACCGCACGCGTGTGGCGCCACCTCCCCTTCAAAAACACCCCCAGAGGGAATGCCATCTAGCAAGCAGGTGCAGGCACCCGCTCGCCGTCAACGACGAGGCGCGCGCGGTGGAACTGCGCCCGCTTCCCCGTAGCCTTGGCGGCGAGGAAAGCGGGCCACAGCGCCCGGTGCTGCGCCTCCTCGCGGTCACTGAGGACGTCGAAGACAGCAGCCGACGGGTCCACGTCGCGCAGGTTGCGGCGGGAGCGCACGACGGTGTCGGCCACAGCGTCAGACGCCACGGTAAAGAGCACACGTAGCACGCCGCCCCGGCGCGGCTCCACACCAATGCCCCCGACAGCAGGCTTGGCGTTGAGGAACGACGCGGACACGACCCCGCCACCAGCCGGCCTATCTCGGCCAGAGACGTCGTGCACAAAGCGCACGAGATTCATAGCCAGGCAGACGGGCAGGCTGAAGCCGTCGGAGTTGGATAACCCAGAGTGGTGGTGTGGAGAAGGAGATCGGTGTGCGTGTCGGTTGCGCGCTGGGCGTGTTTGCGTCTTTTGATAAGATTTGGGCCAGCAAGAAGATGCAAGTGCAGTCTAAGATGCGGGTTTACAACACTTTCGTGCTGCCCCACTTTCTGTACGGCTGCGAAACATGGGCCCCTACTAAAACACAACTGACTCGATTGGAGGTTGCCCACTCTAACTGCCTTCGTCGCATTCTGGGTGTGCCGGCCTCCAGTCTCCTCCCGACACTATTTTCTTAAGCTACTGATTCAGCAGCTAGGCGAAACTAGTGGCACTCGTTCTGATTGGAAGACTTTTTCGGACACGGCGTTTGAGCGTGCTCAGGATAGGGTCGGGTGGAGAGCCGTGGTGTACGGTCCGGCTGCCCCTCAGGCGCCGGCCCCTCCACCACGGCGGTCAAGTAGATTGGCAAGCGCCACTTGACCCCTATCCCCTAGAAGCAGTTAGGACCTATTTTGGAGGCGTCGCACAATAGCTCTCCTTTTTGCTCTGGACTACACGTTGGCAGGCAGCCGGCTGGTGGCTACCGCCCCTCACAAGTAATTGTTAGGGCCAGAACTGGACTTGGGTCTAGGCGGTGGTACTAGGACTAGAGGTAGTCTTTGCTGGAAAGCCGCTGTAACTGTAACTGTAACTGGAGCGCACGAAGGGCCAGCACGAGAACCGGCTCATCTCCGCGTGCATGCATTACGACAAGGACAGAAAGGTTCGTAAATCACCATCGTTAGCTCTGAATCTCAGACCCTTACCTCAAATCCTGGTCGCCACGCACGCGCACTACGACAAGGACGGCAAGGTGGGTGGCCTGCCCTTTTAAAGCCCATGCCCTAAACTCTGGACCCTACATTCCAAACTAGACTTTTGACGTGGAGTGCACCAAGAGCGTGTGCAAGAACCGGCTCATCTCCGCGTACACGCACTACGACAAGGACGGCAATGTGGGCGGCCTGCCCTTTTACAAGCCTAAGCCCTAAACTCTGCCTAAACTCTGAACCCTAAACCTTCAACTCTAAACCTTAAACCCCAAACGAGACTGTCAGCGTGGAGCGCATCAAGAGCTCGTCTCCACTGAGGAGACACTCCTCCACGCGTGATGGCAGGGACGGAAAGGTTCGTAAACCACCGAAACCCTGAATCCCAAACCCTAACCCCAAACCCTGGTCTCCGCGCACGCGCACTACGACAAGGACGGCAAGCTGGGTGGCCTGCCCTTTTATGAAGCCTGGCTGACCCCCCCCCCCCTCCCCCTCCCCACCGTCCTCATGTTGACAGGGCGCGGTGAGCCTCGAGCGGATCCTGGACATCATGGTGATGACTCGAATCTCTGACCAATGTAACCTTACTCAACCCGCGCACGCACAAACACACACACACACCACACACACACACACCACACACCACACACACACACACCGCGCGCACACACACCGCACACACACACACACACACACACACAGAAACAGGGCGCGGTGATCCCCGACCGTATCCTGCACGTCATGGTCATGACTGGCATCTCTGAGCAGTAGAGCCTTGCTTAACCCGCGCACACACACACACACACACACGCACGCACATACAGCGGTGAGCCTCGACCGTACCCTGGACATGATGGTGATGACGGAATCTGACTGCAGCCACGCTTGCCCCTCCCCCCCACCTATACACCCCCCCCCCACCCATACACACACACACGCCCTCACACTCGTCGCGCATGCCTCTCTGTCATGATGGATTGTCATGGCCTCTTCATGTCCGACCGGGCCCCCCTCCCCATCCCCACCGTCCTCATTTTTCAGGGCGCGGTGAGCCTCGAGCGAATCCTTGACGTCATGGTCGTGACTGGCATCCCTGACCAATGGAACCTTGCTGAACCCGTGCACACACACACACACACACACATACAGGGCGCAGTGATCCCCGAGCGGATCCTGGACGTGATGGTCATGACTGGCATCTCATCAATGGAGCCTTGCTGAACCCGCGCACAAACACACACACACACACACACATCCAGGGTGCGGTGAGCCCCGACCGTGTCGTGGACGTGATGGTCATGACTGGCATCTCTTGCCAGCCTTGCTGAACCCAATCACACACGACACACACACACACACACACGTACACAGGGAGCGGTGAGCCTCGACCGAATCCTGGACGTCATGGTGATGACTGGCATCTCTGACCTGTCCAAGATCAAGGACGAGGTGGCGAGGAGCAAGCAGAAGGTGCGTAGAGAGTGTGTGTGTGTGTGTGTGTGTGTGTGTGTGTGTGTGACGGGGGGAGATGTGAGGGAGAGGGAGGGAGAGGAAGGGAGGCAGTGCGAGGGGGCGAAATGGTCCCGGACGAGGTGGCGAGGAGCAAGCAGAAGGTGTGCAGAAAGAGTGTGTTGAGTGTGTGTGACTGGGGGAGATAAGAGGGAGAGGGAGGGAGAGGGAGGGAGAGGGAGAGTATCCTTGACGTCATGGTGATGACTGGAATCTCTGACCTGTCCAAGGTCAAGGACGAGGTTGCGAGGAGAAAGCAGAAGGTGCATATAGATAGAGAGAGTGTGTGTGTGTGTTTGTGTGTGTGTGTGTGTGTGCGTATGCGTAGAGAGAGAGTGTGTGTGTGTGTGTGTGTTTGTTTGTGACATGGGACGGGGGAGAGGGAGGGAGAGCGCAAGGGAGTGCGAGGGGGCAAACCGCTCAAGGACGAGGTGGCGAGGAGCAAGCAGGAGGTGCATATAGATAGAGTGTGTGTGTGTGTGTGCGTATGCGTAGAGAGAGTGTGTGTGTGTGCGTGTGTGTGTTTGTGACATGGGAGGGGGGAGAGGGAGGGAGAGCGCAAGGGAGTGCGAGGGGGCAAACCGATCAAGGACGAGGTGGCGAGGAGCAAGCAGAAGGTGCATATAGATAGAGAGGGTGTGTGTGTGTGTGTGTGTGTGTGTGCGTGCGTATGCGTAGAGAGAGTGTGTGTGCGTGTGTGTGTTTGTGACATGGGAGGGGGGGGAGGGAGGGAGAGCGCAAGGGAGTGCAAGGGGGCAAACCGATCAAGGACGAGGTGGCGAGGAGCAAGCAGAAGGTGCATATAGATAGAGAGAGAGTGTGTGTGTGTGTGTGTGTGGTGACATGGGGGGGGAGGGGGGAGAGCGCAAGGAGTGCAAGGGGGCAAACCGATCAAGGACGAGGTGGCGAGGAGCAAGCAGAAGGTGCATATAGATAGAGAGTGTGTGTGTGTGTGTGTGTGTGCGTGCGTATGCGTAGAGAGAGTGTGTGTGCGTGTGTGTGTTTGTGACATGGGAGGGGGGGAGGGAGGGAGAGCGCAAGGGAGTGCAAGGGGGCAAACCGATCAAGGACGAGGTGGCGAGGAGCAAGCAGAAGGTGCATATAGATAGAGAGGGTGTGTGTGTGTGTGTGTGTGTGTGTGTGCGTGCGTATGCGTAGAGAGAGTGTGTGTGCGTGTGTGTATTTGTGACATGGGAGGGGGGGGAGGGAGGGAGAGCGCAAGGGAGTGCAAGGGGGCAAACCGATCAAGGACGAGGTGGCGAGGAGCAAGCAGAAGGTGCATATAGATAGAGAGTGTGTGTGTGTGTGTGTGTGTGCGTGCGTATGCGTAGAGAGAGTGTGTGTGCGTGTGTGTGTTTGTGACATGGGAGGGGGGGGAGGGAGGGAGAGCGCAAGGGAGTGCAAGGGGGCAAACCGATCAAGGACGAGGTGGCGAGGAGCAAGCAGAAGGTGCATATAGATAGAGAGAGAGTGTGTGTGTGTGTGTGTGTGCGTGCGTATGCGTAGAGAGAGTGTGTGTGCGTGTGTTTGTTTGTGACATGGGAGGGGGGGGAGGGAGGGAGAGCGCAAGGGAGTGCGAGGGGGCAAACCGATCAAGGACGAGGTGGCGAGGAGCAAGCAGAAGGTGTATATAGATAGAGTGTGTGTGTTTGTGTGTGTGTGTGTGTGTGTGTGCGTATGCGTAGAGAGTGTGTGTGTGTGCGTGTGTGTGTGACATGGGAGGGGGGGGAGGGAGAGAGAGCGCAAGGGAGTGCAAGGGGGCAAACCGCTCAAGGACGAGGTGGCGAGGAGCAAGCAGGAGGTGCATATAGATAGAGTGTGTGTGTGTGTGCGTATGCGTAGAGAGAGAGTGTGTGTGTGTGTGTGTGTGTTTGTGACATGGGAGGGGGGGGAGGGAGGGAGAGCGCAAGGGAGTGCGAGGGGGCAAACCGCTCAAGGACGAGGTGGCGAGGAGCAAGCAGGAGGTGCATATAGATAGAGTGTGTGTGTGTGTGTGCGTATGCGTAGAGAGAGTGTGTGTGTGTGCGTGTGTGTGTTTGTGACATGGGAGGGGGGAGAGGGAGGGAGAGCGCAAGGGAGTGCGAGGGGGCAAACCGATCAAGGACGAGGTGGCGAGGAGCAAGCAGAAGGTGTATATAGATAGAGAGTGTGTGTGTGTGTGCGTGTGTGTGTGACATGGGAGGGGGGGGGGAGGGAGAGCGCAAGGGAGTGCGAGGGGGCAAACCAATCAAGGATGAGGTGACGAGGAGCAAGCAGAAGGTGCACATAGATAGAGAGAGTGTGTGTGTGTGTGTGCGCGTGTGCGTAGAGAGCGTGTGTGTTTGTGTGCGTGTGTGTGTGTGTGTGTTTTGTGACATGGGAGGGGGGGGGAGGGAGGGAGAGCGCAAGGGAGTGCGAGGGGGCAAACCGATCAAGGACGAGGTGGCGAGGAGCAAGCAGAAGGTGGGTGCTTGATCGCCAACCAGGTCTGATGCAGAGATTACGGCGAGGGGCAGGAGAGAGACAGAGAGTGAGAGAGGGGGGGGGGCAAGGAGGACGGGGTGGCGAGGAGCAAGTCAAGGGTTGGCGGGCCGGCTGGTGACCTCCCCCCTCCCCTCCCACCACACCACACACACACACACACACACACACTCCTTGGTTTTCTTCTAGCCTTTCTAGCAAGCCCCAACACCACCACACTGCCACACCCCCAACGCAACTCCTCCTCTCACTCTCTGTCTTCCTTACGACCCTCTATCTCTCTCTTCTCTCTCTTCCTCTCTCTTCCTCTCTCTTTCCCTCTCATCTCTCCCTCTCTCTCTCGTCTCTTCTCTTTCTCTCTTCCGTACCTGCACACCACACCACCACACACGCGTGCTCAGGACGGGTGCACGCCTCCTCTCTCTCTTCCCTCTCCTCCCTCTCTCTTCCGTACCCACCTACACGCAATTTTTTATATTTTACACACAAAAAAAACATGCCACCACCACACGCGCGTGCAGGACGGCTTCACGCAGGAGCGCGCGATGGAGCTCATGTGGCACGGCATCACCGCGCAGCAGTGGCTCATGATCACAACGCTGCCGCCCGTGATTGCGTGACCCTAGTGGCGCGTGTCACACACTCTTTCCGAGAGAGTGTGACACGCGGACGGAACGGCAAACGTCCAAGCTGCGCCCGGGCGCGTCTTGGGCGCGTCCTGCGTACACACTTGCTGCTGGCTCAGCGCCATCGCTTGGGCAGTGCAGCAGTGGCGCATGAGATCACGACGCTGCCGCCCGCGATTGACAATTTACTCAAGTGGCGCGTGTGTCACACACTCTCGAAACGACAAACGTCCACACTGCGCCCAGACGCGCCTTGGGCGCGTCCTGCGTACACACATGCTGCTGGTTCAGCGCCTCACTTGGGCAAGTGACAGCAGTGGCTCATGATCACGACGCTGCTGCCCGTGCTTGCGTGACTCAAGTGCCACCCGTGCTTGCGTGACTCAAGTGGCGCGTGACTCAAGTGTCTTGCGTGACTTAAGTGTCACACACACACAAGTGGCTTGCGTGAGTCAAGTGTCACACACTCTCGGAACGACAAGCGTCCAAACTGAGTGCACACCTGCTGCTGGCTCAGCGCCATCACTTGGACAAGTGACGCACAGCAGTGGCGAATGATCACGACGCTGCCGCCCGTGCTTGCGTGACTCAAGCGGCGCGTGTCACACACTCTCGGAACGATCAACGTCCAAACTGCGCCCGGGCGCGTCTTGGGCGCGTCCTGAGTGCACACCTGCTGCTGGTTCAGCGCCATCACTTGGGCAAGTGATGGTGCAGCAGTGGCTCATGATCACGGCGCCGCCGCCCGTGCTTGCGTGACCCAAGTGACGCGCGTTCTCGGAAATGACATACGCCACAAGCTATCGGAAACGACATACGCCACAAGTTATCGGAAACGACAAGCGCCAGACGTTCTCGGAAACGACAAACGTCCAAACTGCGCCCGGACGCGCCTTGGGCGCGTCCTGAGTACACACTTGCTGCTGGTTCAGCGCCCTCACTTGGGCGAGTGACGGTGCAGCAGTGGCTCATGAGGTCACGACGATTGGCCTCCTGTGATTGACTGGTGACTTGCTGCTGGCTCAGCGGCATCACTTGGGCAAGTGACGCACAGCAGTGGCGAATGATCACGACGATTGACCTCCTGTGATTGACGAGCGACTTGCTGCTGGTGCAGCGCCCCTCACTTGGGCAAGTGACGCACAGCAGTGGTGCACGATCACGACGCAGCGTCCCGTGATTGACAAGTGGCTTGCTGCTGGGTCAGCGCCGTCACCTGGACGAGTGACGCAGCAGCAGGCATAAACCAGAGCTGCCGCCCGTCATAAACAAGGGACACGCGTCGGCACCCCCACCCCACCACGTCATAAACAAGGGACACACATCGGCACCCCCCCACCCCGTCTGCCCGTCATTAACAAGGGACACGCGACGGCACGCCCCACTTGCTGCTGGCAGCGCGCTTTCAGCGTGTGCACACGCGTGTGTTGCAGTGGCAAACGATCAGCTCTGCAGTGGCTCATGATCATGACGCTGCCGCCCATTGTGGACAAGTGACACGCGTCTCACTGGGGTATAATACTGTTTGGCACCCGACGGGCTGTAATATCGACCACACTTGCTGCTGGCGCCATCGCCGCCACATGCATCAGAGCAGCGGTGACGTGTGATCCCGACGCTGCCGCCCGATGTGACGCTGCCGCCCGTGTGGGACAAGTGATGCGCGTCACACTACGCGTCACACACTTGCTGCTGGTTCAGCGCCATCATCGCGATCAGCGCAGCAGGTTGTTACAGGGGGCAGACCGCCCACGACAAGGGCTGCGGGGCCATGTCTACGCCTGGGCCATCTCTACTGTTACTCTCTACTGTCTTCTTGCGATGGTAGGTGCCCTAGAGGGTGCGAGCGTAAGGTACTGAGAAGCTATGGGTCGCAACCCACTAACTCGTAGGACACTGCTGTGTCGGCGAAGGCATATGCTGGGGGAGGGGAGGCAAATGCTGGCAATGAGTGCAGCAGTGGTTCATGGTCTGACCGCCCCCGGCAGCAATCACGCCGCTCAGGCCTCGGGCCTGGGAGGGCATTGTTTTGGGGGGCGGGGCATCACACAACACACCCGGGAGCGGGCACGCCGCTCGGGTCTCGGGCCTCGCGAGGTAGGCTGGCGCGCTGCGTGGCCTTACGGGCTCTACTAGTAGAGCTCCCCTAGACGTGAAGTCTAAGCCTTAACTCACACCCCGGGGTCCTCCGGGCGCATACATGTAAAAACTGAAAAAGGGGCCTCGCAAGGATAAGGCCTTGGGGCGCGGGGTGCGTCTCAAAACGCACGTGCGACTGGCCCGACTCAGCCAGTCACATCTCTGCCTGTACTTTAACTGCGGCAAGCATAAGTATGCCTCGCAGTCATCTGCTGCGATTGAGTCTCAGCAGTCGCGCCAAACTGCAGGGGTTGGGGGCGTGTGTGAGTTCATGTGTGTGTTTGCGCGTGTGTGACGTGCGTGTGTGTGTGTGGCATGCGTCCCCCCCCAAATTTGTCCCACACGGTGAGCGTGTGAACTCTGACTTTATGTGTGTGTGTGTGTGTGTTGTTTGTGTGTGTGTGTGTGTGTGTATGGCAGCGCCCGGTGTGCTGAGAGCCTTCTGCTCGCTGTGCGCCCCAGGTAAAAACAGTGGTGGCCACAAACCCAGCAATGTAGGGCGTGTGCAGCGCTTGCCGTGCCGTGTGTAATCGTATCCGCCTCACCTCCTCAGCCGCTCAACCTTAGGCCCAGGAGGCAATCCGGCGCCGCTCGCAATAGATCCTTGCAGATTAAATCCGCCTGTAAAAATAAAGCGACTCGGGCCCGACCACGGCACCTTCGACAGCCAAATCTTTGGATACGCAACACGCCACCATCCGCGCGTGCTCAGCATGGACCGCAGCCTGTGCACGTAGGTCCAGATACGGCCTCTGCAGCTGTACCAGCACGTCAGTGTGCGAATCGGACATGGTATCATGCATGCAGTCATGGTGCCAGAATCACATGCCAGCATTGAAGGTGTGGAGTGTGGAGTACTAGGAGGGGGGGCAGGGGCCCCCGAGGGGGGACCTTAGTCTGGTTGTTTTTTACGCATTCGACGGCGACGACATTCCAATGATGAAGTTTGATGAAGTCCAATGATCAGCGCATTCAGGTCCACCCGGTGGTGCGTGTCGGCTCCAACTGTGCACCTGCCTAGCATGCTGAACTGCAGTTCAGTGCAGCTGCTCTGCAGAGCTGCTCTGCAGAGCTGCTCTGCAGAGCAACGGCGAGCTGGTGTGTTGAAGCTTGGCAGCCGCATCCCAGTCTCCCGTGCCATCTCTAACAAGGATGCAGCGGTCGGCGTCACAGGCCTCTGGTAGGTGTGGCGCTGGACTGCGAGCCCAGACGACGAGGCAGCGGGGGACACCTGTGCGAGTGGATCTTACAAGGGTGGCACTCTATTTGAGCGTCGCACATGACTGTACACGCGTGCCGCATCTGCGCGCGGCCCCTCCCGCCGGGGGGGGCTGCCTGCGCGTGTGGGCGACACGTCGCTGCGCCGCAGCTTCGTCCTGTCCATCCCGGTGGCACGCGTCGCCAACTGGTTCCTCGCGGGCGGTGGCAGGCGGATGGACGAAGAGGAGGCGACGGCGGCGGCGGCGGAGCGGATCGCTGCAGCTGCCGAGGACGGCACCAGCCTGCCCGTCCGCCTGGCTACGGATGTCGTGCGCTTCCTCTACGGCGGCACCGGCCGGCGGGAGCCAGCTGATGGTGGCGTCGTGTCCGCGTCGCTCCTCAACGCCAAGCCTGCCGTCGGGGGCATCGGCGTGGAGCCACGCGGGGGCGGTGTGCTGCGTGTGCTCTTCACCGTGGCGTCTGACGCCGTGGCCGACACTGTCGTGCGCTGGCGCCACGAGCTGCGCCGCTGCGTGGACTCGACTGCAGTCTTCGACGTCCTCAGTGACCGCGAGGAGGCGCAGCACCAGGCGCTGTGGCCCGCTTTCCTCGCCACCAAGGTTGCGGGGAAGCGGGCGCAGTTCCACCGCGCGCGCCTCGTCGTTGACGGTGAGCGGGTGGCTGCACCTGCTTGCTAAGCTGCATCTCCTCTGGGGGTGTGTTTGAAGGGGAGGTGGCGCCGCACGCGCGCGGTGGCGGGTGCAGTGTGGTCGCTGAGTAGAGTGTTGCGGCGGGTGCCGTGTTTGGCCGCTTTCGGGTGGTTGGGGGTGGGCCTTCTTGGTCCCTTCATGGTCCTGGCTTTACAGCCGGTTATACCTGGGGTCTGCCTCTGGCTGCTTCAGGGCTGATTGTGGTGCCTGGCTTGCGGTGCTGCTTGCTTGGCGCCCACCACCAAGTGTGGCCACACCCATGGGTGGCGCTACTGTGGGCTACTTTTGTAGCTTGACCTTTTGGTTGGCCTTGTGCCTGCTGTCTGATAGTCCCGCTGGAACTTTGGAACTGATTGTGACCGCCGGCAGTGGATGTGTAACACTACTCTCTCTCAACAGACAGGCATAGCTGGAAATCTGCAGATTTGAAGAGGCCCGCGCGATCTCAATAGGGAATGCCATGTTAGGCAGTGTAAGGCGGCGCTTCCTGAGTTCGAAAGCGTAACACAACTAGACACTCGAGGCTTGTGTGGCAGCGCGCCATGGTGTGGCGGTGTGAGTGGTGTGGGGGAGTCTTCCGTGCCACCGACGCACGACGCGACAATCCAACGTATCGCCATCTCCCGTCGTCAAATACCTTCACCCAGTCGAAGGCATACAACCAGCAACACAACAGACAACACAACCACACATCGACGAAGCAGCGGACTGGAGTGCATATCAGGGTGCGCCTCATCGATACTGCACAGCACATCAGCTCACGCGCGCGCCTGTATTGGCAGTGTACAGATGGAAGGGTTGCTCATCGTGTTGCATGCTCATCGTGTTGCATGCTCATCGTGTTGCATGGCGCGTGCTCTCCCCGCGTGGCGCGTGCTCTCCCCGCCTGCGACTCTCAACTCTCAACCTTGCACATGGGTACAGCACCCTTGCCACGGCTTCATCCTCTCCCCATCTCCATGCGTGCCTGGACAGAACTCAGTCACCATGCTCAACGTCAAGACCACTCGGAGGCCGGCTGACCTGTGGCTCAACGACCTCACTAAAGCAAAGGTTCGAGACGCATGCAGGGGGCGACCGCAGCGTGCTGGGGGGGAGGGCGTTTGTCCATCCACCCGCAAGACAGACTTGCAAGTAGTCGAGCGAGCGCGCGCACACACGTGCACACACACACACACACACACACACACGCACACACGCACACACGCACACACAGCGCGCACACGCACAGAAGCACCGCACCCGCAGGCTGAATCGCTGAAGAAGGATGGCGGCCCAAAGACGAGCATCCAGGAGATCATGGAGCGCGTCAACGGTGCGCTCGCTCCCGCACGGCGGAGGGCCATGCATGCACACGCACACGCGCCTCAGAACCGTGCTCTCGGAAATGTGTGGGGTAGTTCTTTGCGGTTCGTCACGACGGGGGACTGTGCTGGGGGGTTGGTGTGCGCCTCGCTGGCTGTCTTACTCAGGGTCTAGGCGCTCCCGTTGTGTTGTGCATTCGACGACGGACCATGCCTGCCTGCATGGCTCTGCCTGCACATGCGAGCTCTGCCTGCATGCAAGCTGTGAGACTGCGAGCTCTGCCGGCGAGCTATGCCTGCGAGCTATGCCTGCTCTGCCTGCCCATGCCTGCGAGCCATGCACACGCGCCTGCGACGCCTGCCCATGCCTGCCTGACGCTCCGCGCGGAAACGCACCACATGCCCATGCGGCCCACCCACAGGCGCACGCGCCCCTGTCGTCAGATGCGTAACGCAACCAGGGAGTGCCTGCACCCCGAGTTACATCCCAAAGGCCCAAAGCTACAGCCTGCAAGGCGCACACCAACCCCCCAAGCACAGTCCCCCGCTGTGAAGAACCTCTGACTGCCCCTGCCCGGCTGCGTGCACCACACCCTGAACCCTAAACCCTAAACTAAACCCTAAAACCCTACACCCTTCAGGCTTTAAGATTTAGGGCATAGGGTTCAAGGTTTAGGAACCCTAAACCCTAAAACCCTGAACACCCAAACCCCTAAAACCCGAAACCCAAAAAACCCTTAACCCCAAACCCTTAACCTCCAAAACCCTACACCCTAAACCCCAAAACCCTAAACCCTAAACCCTAAACCCTAAACCCCACGGCGCAGACCCCAGCGCGCCTGAGTCCGCACTCATCCCGACATCTCCCCGCTCTGTGGAGGCTTGCCTGCGCTTGGGCGTCGACCCCATTGAGCTGCAGTTCCACCCGGTGTCGTTTTTCAAGGTGGGGAAGGGGGGGGGAGGGGGGAGGGGGTGTTGGCGGCGGTGGCGGTGGTGGTAGTGGTGGTGGCGGTGGCGTGGGAGGTGGCGGTGATGGTGGCGGTGGCAGTGGCGGTGGAGGTGTGTGTGTGTGCGCTTGGGCGCTGCCGAGCCACTTGAGCTGCAGTTCCACCCTTGGTGTCGTTTTTTAAGCTGGGGCGGGGGAGCGGGGGTGGGGGGGGCGGTGGCGGTGGCGGTGGCGGTGTGGGGGTGGTGGTGGCGGTGGCGGGGGAGGTGGCGGTGATGGTGGCGGTGGCAGTGGCGGTGGAGGTGGGTGTGTGTGCGCTTGGGCGCTGCCGAGCCACTTGAGCTGCAGTTCCACCCCCGGTGTCGTTTTTCAAGCTGGGGCGGGGGGAGCGGGGGTGTGGGGCGGCGGTGGCGGTGGCGGTGGCGGTGTGGGGTGGGGGTGGTGGTGCGGGGGAGGTGTGGTGGGGTGAGGTGGGGTGGAGAGTGGAAGAGGCTGGGGTTGTGTGCGCGTGGTTACAGTTACATCGGCTTTCCAGCAAAGACTACCTCTAGTCCTAGTACCACCGCCTAGACCCAAGTCCAGTTCTGGCCCTAACAGTTACTTGTGAGGGGCGGTAGCCACCAGCCGGCTGCCTGCCAACGTGTAGTCCCAGAGCAAAAAGGAGAGCTATTGTGCGACGCCTCCAAAATAGGTCCTAACTGCTTCTAGGGGATAGGGGGTCAAGTGGCGCTTGCCAATCTACTTGACCGCCGTGGTGGAGGGGCCGGCGCCTGAGGGGCAGCCGGACCGTACACCACGGCTCTCCACCCGACCCTATCCTGAGCACGCTCAAACGCCGTGTCCGAAAAAGTCTTCCAATCAGAACGAGTGCCACTAGTTTCGCCTAGCTGCTGAATCAGTAGCTTAAGAAAATAGTGTCGGGAGGAGGCTGGAGGCCGGCCTTGCTGCCGAGCCACATCCATTGTGCAGTCAAAAGTCGTACGAGGAAGACGAGAAGCCGGCATGCGCATCACATGGCCTAGCCACTGCATTGATCGCTTTGCCACAAGGCTCTCAATTGGCTCAGTGTCGCACGCCTGCCGAATATAAGTTAATCTGTGCCGGTCGACCAGGCGCACACCCAGAATGCGACGAAGGCAGTTAGAGTGGGCAACCTCCAATCGAGTCAGTTGTGTTTTAGTAGGGGCCCATGTTTCGCAGCCGTACAGAAAGTGGGGCAGCACGAAAGTGTTGTAAACCCGCATCTTAGACTGCACTTGCATCTTCTTGCTGGCCCAAATCTTATCAAAAGACGCAAACACGCCCAGCGCGCGACCGACACGCACACCGATCTCCTTTTCCACACCACCACTCTGGGTTATCCAACTCCCTAGATACTTAAATGCAGAGACGGTCTTCACTTCACCACCAGTCAGCGCAAACGTGGGCAGATCCGCGTCAAAATCTGCTGGCAAAATCATCACTTCTGTCTTGGCGGCGTTGATTTGCATGCCAAAGCTAGAGGACACTTTGTCAAGGATTTTCAGCATAAGCGCCAACTGAGCTGGGTCATGCGAGAACAAACATAAATCGTCGGCATACATCAGCATTACTATGCGCTCAACCGACGACGACAACACAGAGCCGCCGGCTCGGGTCACGACTGACACGCCAGCCCCCTCTGGCATCATGTCTAGCGCCTTTTTCACTATGTGGTCAATAAAAACATTGAACAACACAGGAGCAATGACGCACCCCTGTCGCACACCAGACGACACGGGGAATTCGTGCCCGATTTTCCCAGCCAGCCGCACGGCAGCTGCGGTGTTGGTGTGAAGATCCTCCAACAGATCAATAATGTGCGGATGAACACTATATAATCTAAGGACTCTCCACAGTGCCGCACGGTTTATGCAATCGTAAGCTTTAGAATAGTCGACAAATGCCACAGCCATGCATTGTTTGTACTCGGCATGTGCCGCGCTCAGCGAGCGCAGAGTAAAAATTGCATCAACAGTGCCTCTGCTTTTTCTGAAACCACACTGAGCCTCATGCAACTGACCATCAACCTGCGTGGAGACGCGGTGCAGAAGTATGGCAGCGTACACTTTCCCGGCAATAGAGAGAAGGCTTATACCGCGGTAGTTACCAGGGGAGTCACGCGGACCCTTCCCCTTATATAACGGTGTGATAATAGCAGTTTTCCATTCCCTCGGGGCTCTCCCCGACCGCCATACGGCGATGATGACCCGGTGGAGCCATGCGATGGCAGGTGGGCACCGCAACAGCATGGCGTCCAGCTGGTCACCGCCCGGAGCGGCGGCCGAGCGCAACGCTCGCACACACGCCTCCGTCTCAGCCAGGTCAGGGGGGCGCCCGTGCGCCTCGTCCACCTCTGTGGCGCGTGTGAGCTCAAACGCCGCTACATCGTTCTCCAGCTGGTTCAGGGTCTCGTCGCTGAGCTTGGTCTCCCCGCCATATAGCTTGTCGAATGACTCTGTCATGGCCTTCAGCACCCCGTCTGGACCGCTGTGCAGCGCGCCCGAGACGTCCCGCATGGCAGGTGGGATCTGATGGCTGCGGCTGCGGCCCGCCAGCCTGTCGCACGCGCGCGCAAACTGGCGCAGATTCTTCTTACGTAGCATGTCTTGCGCCTCCGCCACCTGCTGGCCGATCCACCTCTCCCTGTCTCTCTGCACAGCTGCGTCGGCCGCGCGGTTGGCGCGGTTGCGCTCTCGTTTGGCAGCAGCAGACTTGCTCCTGAGCCATGCCGTGTGCGCGCGCTGCCGGGCGTCCATGAGCCGGAGGGTGCGCTGCGACAGAGTGAACTGCCAGCCGCGCCGCCGGCGGCTGCCGCGTGGAGCGAGGTGGTTGGTGGCCACCTCGCGAATGGCAGCAGCCATCGCGTCGTACTCCGCCTGGGCATCAGCGCCCTCGGGCGGCACGGCCTCCAGCAGCCCAAAGCGATCGGACAGCTGGAGGTTGAACTCACGACGGACAGCCGGGCGCCGCAGTTGTGAAGAGTCCCATGCGCGCCGCTGAGAGCCGCCTGCATGGCGGGAGGCTCGCATGCGGAGGCGCATGGACAGTACCACCATGCGGTGATCGCTGTCCCAGGTTGGGCTCCTACGCACCCTACAGTCTGTCACCGCATGCATGCGGCGGCGCGCGACCAGGATGTAGTCCTTGACGCTGTGCAGGCGGCGCACAGAGCATGCATGGCGTCTGCTCTGTGCAACTGCCATGGGGCTGATGTGGGTGTACTGGTGCTCAGGCCTGTGGGGGTAGAGAGTGTTGGCAGCGCGCAGGCTGCACGTGGGCGCCGAACGTGCGCGTGGGCGCCGAACAAATTGAGCTGCAGTTCCACCCCTGGTGTTGTTTTTCAAGGGGGGGGGGGGGGGGGGGGGGGGGCGGCGGTGTGGGGCGGTGTGGTGGTGTTGTTGGTGGTGTTGGTGATGGTGTTGTTGGTGGTGGAGGTGGTGGTGGTGGTGGCGGTGGTGGCGGTGGTGGCGGTGGTGGCGGTGGTGGCGGTGGTGGCGATGGCGGTGGAGGTGTGTGTGTGTGCGCTTGGGCATCGACCCTATTGAGCTGCAGTTCCACCCGGCGTCACAAAGCTGCACCTTGGCGCGATCACCCCAAACGCTGACACACCCGGGAATTCCGACCTCCTGAAACCCTGAAACCCTAAAAACCTGACACGCACACCACTGCAGCGCCCGATGGAGGACCCCGATGTCACGAAGCTGCGCTTTGAGAAGAACGAGGCCGTGCGCCAGGTCGGTACGGACTGACGGCATGCACACACACAGACACACAGACACATGCATGTTGAGTGTGTGTGTGTGTATGTGTGTGTGTGTGTGTGTTTGTGTGTGTGTGTTGGCGCACGGTTGGTCACCCGCCTCGAAATGGAATCTCCTCAATGATGACCAGAAAAAGCCTATCTAGGTCTGCCGTGCAGAGTTCTCTGTAACGATCTCTCTCTCTCTCTCTCTGTGTGTGTGTGTGTGTGTGTGTTTGCGCAACATGGAATGCGAGTGCCCATGACATGGAATGAGGGGGCCGTGCGCTGTGCGCCGTGCGCCAGGTGGGAAGGAGCTGACGGCATGCACACGCTCAGACACACAGCCACATGCATGCATGTAAAGTGTGTGTGTGTGTGTGTGTGTGTGTGTGTTTTGTGCAACATGGAATGCAAGTGCCCATTATATGGAATGAGTGTGCCGTGCGCCAGGGGCTGACAACAAGCATACACACAGCCACATAGCCACACACGCGCATGTCGTCTCGCACACACACACACACACACACACACACATCCAAGGGCAGGTCGCCGGGTGCAAAGCTCCTATCGACAAAAAAAACTGGCAGCCAGCATCGACAAAACACACACACACACACACACACACACACACACACACTCCCCACCACCACACACACAGGTGCGCATCCAAGAGCTGGTCGCTGGACGCAAGGCCCTCATCGACGAAAACTGGCAGCCAGCAGAGGCGAGCGGCGGTCATGGCGGTTCAAAGTCCTCGGTGGACTCGACGATGATCGAAAAGGAGCGCGAGCGCATGGAGGTGTGTGTTTTGGGGGGGGTGGAATTTTGGGTCGGGCTCACCAGAGCTGCGAGGGGAAGAATAACAAGGAGAAGTACGCACGTGCACACATATCAATTTGCATGCCATGGCACACATGCACGCACATGCACACACACGTGCATGGATGCACCAGGTCTCCAAAGTGTGGAGCGGATGCGTGAGCATGCATGCACATACACACACACACACACACACACACACACACACACACACACACACACACACACATGCGCGCACGCACGCACGCACACACACACGCACACACACACACACACACGCTGCCAGGTCTCCAAGCGTCGTCAAGAGCGGGAGCTAGAGCAAATGCGTGAGCACGAGCGTAAGCGCGCCGAGCTTGTTGGGAAGCAGCAGCGCAAGATCGACGAGCTGGAGGCGCGCACGCAAGAGCTCGTCAAGGCCAAGAAGGTGGGGCGTTTGATGGGTGGAGAGAGAGAGAGAGGGAGAGAGAGAGAGGGAGAGAGAGAGAGACAGAGACAGAGAGAGAGAAAGACAGCGAGAGAGACAAAGAGAGACACCCACACCCGCCCACCCACACGCACACACGCACACAGTGACATGTGCACGCCCCTCCTCCTCCACAGGAGAGCGACGCAGCATGGATCGCGAAGCAGCGTGACATTGAGCTGCTCAAGGCGCGCGAGGAGCAGGCAATCGAGGTGTGTTGCCGTTGCGGTCACTTGCTGTTAGTTTTTGGTTATTGTTTGGTTAATTCCCGGTGACTTTCCACTATTTTTGTATTTGTTAGGTCAATATTGAGCTGCTCAAAGCGCGCGAGGAGCAGGCTATCGAGGTGTGTTGCCGTTGCGGTTACTTGCTGTTAGTTTTCGATTATTTTTTTGTTACTTTCCGGTGACTTTCCACTGTTTTTTACCTTGTGGGGTCTGTAAGGGCATTGAGCTGCTCCTCCTGCGCGAGGAGCAGGCGATCGAGGTGCGTACCCGTTGCTGTTACTTTCTGTTAGCCGTCCATCCATGGGCCCCAAAGGTTGCCCAAAGGCCGCGAGGAGCAGGCGAAATGCATTGCTTCCCTAAACCCATCACCGCAAACCCTAAACCCTAAACCCTAAACACCAAACCTGTCGACAGATTGAGGCCAAGCGCCTCGCGGAGATCCGCTACGCAAAAGACAAGGAGCTGCAGGCAAGGCTTGAGGAGGACGAGAAGCGGCGCAAGCGCGAGGCGGGGGAGAAGGAGCTCGAGCGCCGCAAAAAGTGGGTCGACGAGGGTTCGACACTCATGCGCGCACATCCTGCCCCTCTCGTGCACTCTACACGACCACCGCCACCACCACCACTACTACACCAGTGTTTCTGTTAGCCAAGCTGCAACCCGACAAAGTGCACATTCGGGTTGAGATTGGCCGATTCGGGCTGGCGCATCGGGTTGAGATTGCACGAATTCTGACCAGAAAAAGTGTGAAAATCGGCATTTTCACACTTTTTCCTCCAAAATTTGCCTCCGTCAGGTTGAGATTGGCAAAATGAGCGTGAGGCCCGGGTTGAGGCATCATTTCTCTAATATCCTTAACGGAACCACTGTACCACACCCACCCAGTGCTTCCTCAACTCGGCGGTCTACCGCCGACGGCGGGCAACAGGCGGTCATAATTAGTTTCCCAATGGGCAGCTCACCGCAGGCCTACATGACGGCAATTTTGGCGGAAAAGTATACCTCTGCGAAGCCCGCATTTATTTCGCCAAAAAATGGCAAAAGAAACTCCCAAAAAGGCAATTCAGGACTTTCGCTGGTGGTAGGTATTAATTCATCTGAATCAATTGAGGAAGCACTGCACCCACCACCCCCGCCCGGCCCCAACTTTGAGGTTGAGGGGCGGGGTGGGGTGGTTTGGTGGCGAATCTGGCATGAAGAATCCGCAACATAGTCGCCAGTTACCAACCACCTACCAGCCACCTACCAAGCACCTACCAACTACCACACCACTCTAATGCTGCCTCGCTCCCCTTGATTAACAGGACCGAGGGCAGCCGCGCCGCGACCAATGCGGTTCTGGAGATGCCAGTGACACCATCTGCCAGCCACCTACCAACCACCTACCAACCAGTACAGCAATCGAATACTGTCTCGCTCCCCTTGATGACCAGGACTGAGGGCAGCCGCGCTGCGACCGATGCGATCTTGGAGATGCCAATTACCAACCACCTACCAGCCACCTACCAACCACCTACCACCAGCCAGCACACCGCTCTAATACTGCCTCGCCCCCCTTGATGAACAGGACTGAGGGCAGCCCTGCTGCGACCGATGCAATTCTGGAGACGCCAGTTACAAACCACCTACCAGCCACCTACCAACCACCTACCAACCACCACAGCAATCTAATACCATCTCGCTCCCCTTGATGAACAGGGCCGAGGGCAGCCGCGCCGCGACCGATGCGATCCTGGAAAATTCCACCTAGCAACCACCACAGAACCACCACACAAATCCAAGACGTTATATGTCATCCTCCGCAAACACTCACCAAAAACACTCTGTGCGCACAGGACCGAGGGCAGCCGCGCCGCGACCGATGCTATCCTGGAGAAGCAGGCCGTGGTCGTCGTATAAAACCACCACTCCAATCCAGCACGTTCCGTCTCACTTTGTCTCACTTTGTCTCTCCACAAATACTGTCCACCAACAGGACCGAGGGCAGCCGCGCCGCGACCGATGCGATCCTGAAGCAACAGGCAGTGGTCATCGTAACCACCACCACCGCATAACCACCACTCCAATCCAGCATGTTTTTATGTCATTCTCCACAAATGCTGTCCACCAACAGGACCGAGGGCAGCCGCGCCGCAACCGATGCAATCTTGGAGCAGCAGGCCGCGGTTGTCGTATAGAACCACCACTCCAATCCAACATGTTCTGTCACTCTCCATGCACAGGACCGAGGGCAGCCGCGCCGCGACCGATGCGATCCTGGAGATGCCAGTTACCAACCAAGGCGTTATATGTCATTCTCCGCAAACACTCATCAAAAACACTCTGTGCGCACAGGACTGAGGGCAGCCGCGCCGCGACCGATACGATCCTGGAGCAGCAGGCAGCGGTCATCGCTGAGAACCGCGCCAAGATGCAGGGCAAGGATGCAGAGCGTGCGAAGCGCATGAAGGTGTGGCGCCTGCCTCTCTTTGCGGTGTTGGTTGCCTCGGCGCTTTGGTTCTCGATATAATAATAATCAACATAATGTCCAGCTTGAGTCGCACGGCGATGCCACTCTCAAAGGGCCGCCCGACTGGCACCCAGCACAACAGTGTATGAAGGTGTGGGCGTGTGGGCGTGTGGGCAGGTGTGGGCAGGTGTGGGCAGGTGTGGGCGTGTGGGCAGGTGTGGGCATGTGGCCAGGCTTTCCACGTTTCAGAGGGAAAAGGGAACACCACGCAGGAGGCCAGCAGCGAGGGGGGGGGCGGGGGGGGGGGGCAAAGAGCCATGCCAAGATGCAGGACAACGACGCAGAGCGGGCAAAGCGCATGCCGGTGGGTGTTTTGTTTTGATTTGTTTGATTAAAATATCAAAGGAAGAAAACAGAGGATCTCGCAAAGACGCAGCAGGGCAAGGACGCGGAGCGGGCGGAGCGCATTAAGTTGGGCGTTTGGGCTGGTTGTGTCTCTCTCTGTGTCTCTTGTCTCCCTCTGTCGCTCTGTCTGTCTCTTTTGTCTTTCTCCCTCACTCGGATTGAGAGAGAGCGCCGGCAGCTCACGGGGGGTCCTGCTGGGGTGGAGGCATCACACAAATGACCCTTGGTGGTATGCTCAAATGACCCTTGGTGGTATGCTCAAATCTGCCCTGCTGCTCACGTGGCAGCATGCATTCACTGGGCTCGCTGAGGCAGTTGTGCTCATTGACACGTCTCACTGTTTGTCCACCGCTTGCATGTTCACGTGCAGGAGGAGCTGAAGCAGCGAGCGATCGAGAACGAGGAGAAGCGCAAGCAGGCTGAGGTGTGTTTTCGTGGGTGGGTGGGTGGGTGGGTGGTGGGTGGGTGGGTGGGTGGGTGGGTGGGTGGTGGGTGGGTGGGTGGGTGGTGGGTGGGTGGTGGGTGGGTGGGTGGGTGGGTGCGTGGGTGGGGGTGGGTGGGTGGGTGAGGGTGGGTGGGGGTGTTTGTGGGTGGGTGGGTGGGTGGGTGGTAGGGGCGGGAAGCAGAGGACCGGTGGAATGCCCTGGCCCGTTTGCCTG
>VFSX01000002.1:1020707-1048207 GCA_016618255.1 Chlamydomonas sp. UWO 241 | reverse complement strand
AGCATGGACCAGATGAAGATGTCGCAGACCTGCTGATCGAGTGCAGCGCGCGTCGGGTGTCCAGACGGGCTGTCCGACTCACGACCAACGACGAATCCGGCGCCAAGAGGGCTCGTCAGCGGGTGCTTGAATTCTCCCGACGACGAGCACGTTGCGGTGTTTGCTTCCTTCCCCCCGCGCAAACCTGTGGGCCCGGCCTGACTCGGCCCAAGGCGCATCGCGGAGGGTGGCTGCGCCTTTGCCCTTCGTGTCGGCGTGACACCCAGTCTGCCTGGCGTAACTCGGCCCAAAGCGCATTGCCGAGGGTGGCTGCGCCTTTTTCCTTCCTGGTGGCGCGATAACCAGTGTGGCTGGCGTGACTCAGTCTGTCACACTCAGGGGGGACATATTTTATGGCAGACGAAAGCTGCAGGGCCCATCGACCCGGGCAGGACGTGACCTGGACGTGACCAGTCATTATGTTTTTCGGGATCTGCGGCTGCGGCAACTCTTGACTGCTTGTGCACGTGGCGCTGACAGGCCAAACAAAGCGGATGTTTACGCAAAGCTGCTGTAAAGCTTGCTGCTGTGCTGCTCTAGAGAGCTTTCCTTGAAGCACGCCTGCGTCCACCAAGGGGTGTCGAGTTCTATTAGGGCGCTTCCGGAGGATCGTGGGGGTTGAGTGAAGGCCTAAGCCAATTCTTGAAAACTGTGCATCTGGGGGCAGAATGCAGCCTGCAGGAATGCTCATGTGATCTCGACCCGCTTGCACGCAGAATTGCTTTTCAACCAGTCGTGTGATGTAGCTGTGTGCACCTTGCACATTACTATGCACCGAGTGTAACGAGCGCTGCTGAGGAATGGTATGGCTAGCGACTCGCAACCAAAGTTGGGCGCTATCCCCGGTGGGCGCTATCCATCCGGGTGTGGCTGCGCGCTTTGTGCAAGTCGCGGCAGGGGTGGTATTGGCAGGTGCTGCAAGGCAATCGTGCGATCAGACGCCCTGGAGATTACAGACTCTCAGAGGCACACTCGGCAACACGCGTCGTAGCAACTGGGGAGCGTGAGTCAGGGAACGCAAGCACAGACACAAAGAAGACACCAGGGGGCGCGCGCGCGCACAAGAAGGGAGCATGATTGCGGAATATGCTCTGATCTGTGCCCGCTCTGATGGCCAGGAGAAGCGAGCGATGCCTAAAGCTGAGCGACTCAACTACACCAGCCTGGCAGAGGAGGCTGCCTGCATGCACGCCACCACGTGCTAAACCCTAAACCCTAAACCTCAAACTCGAAGCCCTAAACCCTAAACCCTAAACGCCTACGGCTCGCCCAGGTCTGCCATCGCCTGAGCGTGCTGCTGCTGGTACACGTGCAGCGGCAGGACGCCCTCGTCGAGCGCAACCTTCAGCTCTCGCAGGAACGCCAGTGCGGCGGACCTCGCGCGGTAGTCGCGCACAGCAGGTCCCGCTGCCGGAGCCTGCGGTGCCGCGAGCTGCGCCTGCTGCGCCTGCTGCGCCAATGGTGCGGCACATAGCAGCTGGTGTCCTTGCTGCGGTGCGTGCGCCAGCGGATGGGGCGTCATCGCCTGCTGCTGCTGCTGCGGTGGTGGTGGCAGCGGCAGTCGAGGTGCACGCGAGGCCTGCCGCGCGCCTGGCGCCTTGCCATGCCCACCAGCCTTGCCACCACCAGATGCAGGCCCGCGCCTGCGCGCGGGCAGCTGTGCGTCCAGAGCAGCGTGGCCAGTAGAGCGCGCGGGGCTGGCCAGGCCTGCACTGCCACTGCCGCTGTTGCTGTCACTCTCGCTGCCGCCGTCCGACACGCCCTGTCCCCCGCCCTCTGCCGTGCCGCCTGCACCCGCCATCGCAACCGCGAGCTTGTCGCGCACGAGCTTGTGCTTGTCGTGCCCCAGCCCAGGCAGCGCAGCCTCCACCGGCAGCAGCGCTCCGTTGGCACCGATGTACGCGCCCTTGCCAAAGTTGGTGACCGTCTGCGTGTCGACGCCGCGCAGGGAGAGCACCGCAAAGTCGAACATGCGCGCGGCGTCCTCGTCGGTGCTGTGCGTGCCCAGGTATGTCATCCTAGGGATTGAGGTTGAAGGGGGTCAGCAGGCATGCGTGCGTGCGTGCGGCTGTGCAGGTGCACGTGGGTGTGAAGTAGCGCGGTTGTGTGTGTGTGTGTGTGTGTGTGTGTGTGTGTGTTTCTGTGTGTGTATGTGTGTGTGTGCCTGTCTGGATGTGTTTGTGCGAGAGTCTCTAGCGAGTGGTGGCGCTGGATGGGAGACAGGTTCGTGGGCCGATGCACACACCTGCTGCCAGTTTTGACTTGCGTCTCCCACCGCCCGGATGTCTGCCTCACACCTGCGTACGCACGCGTAGGATGCCAAGCAGTCAAAGATGTGCCCACCCAGTGGTGTGCATGCCCAGCGCTGTGTGCGTGCACATGTTTGTGCCACACTGCAGCCGCACGCCACGCACGCCGTGCAAGCCCCAAGCCCCCACTGCCCGTGCAAGCCCCAAGCGGCCGCACGTGCAAGCCCCAAGCGGCCCCAAGCGCCCCCACTGCCCGTGCAAGCCGCAAGCAGCCGCACGCCGTGCAAGCCCCAAGCCCCCACTGCCCGTGCAAGCCCCAAGCAGCCGCACGTGCAAGCCTCAAGCGGCCCCAAGCGCCCCCACTGCCCGTGCAAGCCCCAAGCAGGCGCACGCCATGCAAGCCCCAAGCCCCAAGCCCCCACTGCGCCGTGCAAGCCCCAAGCCCCCACTGCCCGTGCCAGCACCCACCACGGTAGCTGGACGCGCCTCGGCTGAACCGTTGCTGGCGCGCCGCTCATGCGCGATCACCTCCTTGCGAGTCATCTTCTTCAGCTGGGGAAGCTCCTGGGCGTAGTCTGTCACAGGGAACTGCCAGGGGAGGCGGAAAGAGGGAAAGACTGGGGCATCATGGTGCAGGAAGCGTTTGCTTGTGATGATGATGGATGTTACAGTCAGGGACACCTCTAAAGGCGTATAGGACCGTGCTCGGCGCGTATTGCCCGAGCACCTTATTGAGATGGCTGGCTGTTGGTGGTAGGGAACTCCCACTCTGCAAAGAGCGTGGGCTCACCCCCAGGTCCCCTACCGCAGCGGCAGCTAACGTTTGTTGAAGTAGGTGAGCGCATGCGGGAAAACAGAAACGAGAGGCAAGTGTATCGCCAACCGCCAGTAGAGAGACCCCTCTCGTGGGGAGAAAGGCCAAGACGTGGCCGGAAAGGATGAAAAGTCGGGCCACAACCTCCAACGTGTATAGCTGGGCTCCATGAAGAATTGGGCAGCAAGGGGAGCGGAGGGATCAACACACTAGAAGCAGCATAGGTTTACTGGGTGAGCACATGGCTCAATTTTCAATGCATAAGTGGCTTTGGTAGGCTGGCGCGCTGCGTGGCCTTGCGGGCTCTCATAGTAGAGCTCCCCTAAACGTGTAGTCTAGGCCTTAACTCACGCCCCGGGGTCCTCCGGGCGAGTACATGTAAAAACTGTAAAACATAAGTGGCTGGTGTGCATGCCCCTACATACGCACGTGCGAGTATACACACGCAGCCTGTCACACGCACGTTGGTCTTCGCCTCTGCGCCTTTGAACACGATCGACGCGCGGTCGAACACGCGCGCCGCCTCCTCCTCGCTGTCAAACACTCCCAGGTAAATTTTGGAGCTGGTGTCGCGGTCCCACACTGCGAACGCGCGGAGTGCAGTGAGTGGGTGTACGAGCGCCTGCGGGAGAGAGCGCCAATGGGGACCAACTCACGAACTGCCTCCCAGCTTTTGCGGTTGAGCGAGACACCGCGGAACGAAGACGTGGCTGCCGCCACTGGCTGCTCGCCGGTCGCCTTGCGCTTCTGCGCGACCTTGGCAGCCCCACTGGGCGCCTGGCTCCGGCCCTTCTTGGCCGGCGGCGTTTCGACTGCAGCTGCTGCGGCATTGGTGGCTGCTGCGATGACGCTGCGCTTGCGACCGCGCCGCCCAGGCGCCTGCTCGTCGTCTCCAGAGTCGCTTCCATCAGAGGATTCCGACGCAGTGTGGTCGCCAGAGCCAGTCACGCGCATCATGGGCTGCTGGCTTGGCAGTGACCGAGAGGCAGGCGGCGGGCGGCGGCGGGTTTAGTACTCGCCCAGCTCCACCGTCATCTCTGGCAGAGAGCCCGTGCCGCCTTGCGCGGGCGCCAGCGACCACGACAGCGTGCGGCGGCCTCTCATGAGCGAGAGCATCGGATCCTTGAGCCACAGTGCCGTGACGTGGCCCTGCGACCTCAAGGACGCCTGCGGAATTTAGGGGCGGCAGCGGTAAGGTAAGTATTGTTAGAAGTGACTCACCTGAGGTCATGATGACCTCAGGTGAGTGCTGTGCAGCCAACGCAACGCATCGGATGGTCGGCGCTAGCAAGCGCACCGCTGCGCACCCTCTGCTCGTACGGCTGCAGCACACCATCGATGTGGCAGCGCAGCAGCAGTAGCATCGGCAGCTCCAAGCGTGCACCCCAAAACATAGTGGCCAGCTGCTGTGCGGTCGCAGGGAAACTCAAAGACCCTGCTGCGCCCTGGCCGTCCAGCTCCTCCAGCGGGCGCACACCTCCCACTTGCGACACCTGCCGTGCCTCCAGCTGGTCATCGCTCTCACCAGGGGCGCCAGTCTGCAGCAGGTCCTTGTGTGGCTTGTGCTGGGAAGACCCCCCCCTCTTGTGCTGAGCGACAGCAACACCAGTGACTGGCGCAGGCGCGCTGGCTGGCGCGGGCACGGAGGATGGTGCCTGCTTGGGTGCAGCTGCGGGCCTCGATGCGGATGACTGCGGTGGTGATGAAGCAGTAGGGACAGTAGCCTTTGTCAACAGCACCATCGTGAGCACTGGCAGCTCAGCGTTGGTGTCCCTGTCCAGCGTGCACGTGTGCAGCGTGTGGCGCTTGATGAGGGACAGCATCGGCTCCATGATCTTCATCGCCAGCCGGCCGCCACCGTCCTCGGGGCGCGACACAACGACCTGCATGTGTGCAAGTGGGAGCGCGGTGCACGTGGGATGGGGATGGGCGCGCATGCTTGGCATCCCCCCTCCCATGCGCGCATCGGCTCTCCCTCCTTGCACGCGGCCCCACAGGTCGCAGATATACGCAGGCAGTCCCCCTCACATGCTGCCCTCACACAGATCCCATGCAGCCTCACAGGTGGCAGGTAGCGTGCACATGTGCGACGCATGACGCCAGAACGCATGCATGCAGCCTCAAAGCGAGCGCATGCAGCCCCACCTCCTGTTCGCCCGACTGCAGCTCCCCGTCGACTTTGCACCGCATCAGTACCTTGAACGGCATATGTGCGTCACCAAACAGCTCCGCGATGCTGCCTTCGACGCGCTTTACGACCCCGACCGACCCCTCTTTGGGCGCCGCCTCCATCGACGACATTGCACCAGCTGTCGTGCTCTGTAATTGCGATTCCAGTGCGCTGTAGTGGATTCCAGTGCGCTGCGGTCTGCGGTGTGGGCTCAGTGTGGGCCTGAAGTGTGGGGGGTGGAGTGAGTCACCTGGTCAGGAAAGGCCTGAAGGGGCAGTGGAGTGCAAATTGGAAGAACTACTGATATATTTTCCTCCTTATTCCCTGTGCCTACCTCGTCCGACCTGCAACGCATCGTCATCCTTGTGATACGCCTGACACGTGAGGGTGCGCGTGAGTCCACCATGCGCCTGATGCTCATGTGGCATGTGCAGCCCAGATGGCACCAACTGTGGCAGTGTGACAATGTGCATAGCATTCGCACGAGGCTGTCGTACGGGGCCACGCGGCCATTGCGCTTCTGCTGCATGCACAAAATTCAGCCCGTCCCGAAGCCGGGCAATTGACAGTTGTGAGTCCATCGAGCGCCTGGTCAAATCCTTCAAGGTGTAGTGTGGCAGGACGACCGAAAGAAGACAGTCGGCTGTTTCCTGATGATGATGGATGTTACAGTCGGGGACACTGTCTACCAGACCGTGCGCGGCGCGTGTAGAGCCCGAGCCTAAATGCGTACGATACCCCTCAATGCCTACCATCTCTTCTTGGGAGTACTGTTGGAAACTATGTATACTCTCTTCATAGGAACGAAAAGGGGGCAGCTTATGTTCAGAGCGGGGTGAAGGGTAACAGGTTGAGAACCCTGTGCAAGCTGGTTGAAATCCCCCGGAAATCCCCTGGGATCTCCTCACATGTTACGGGCCACATGTGGCCCGGCTTTTCATCCTTTCAGGCCACGACTGGTAGGCTAGAGCCCCACTAGAGGTGTAGTCTATGCCTCAACTCACGCCCCGGGGTCTTCCGGGCGCGTACATGTCAAGCCTGTAAAACCAGGCCACCCCAACCCCTAGCTCCCCACCAGCCTGAGCGCGGGCGCTAGACGCCAAGCGAAGTCGAATACTCTGCATGTAAGGTGCGTCACACACGACGGTGAAATCCACCATTTATCATACATGGCCCAGCAGCGGCGCAGGGCGCTTGCATTAAATCCAGCCACACAATTCAAGCGTGTGAACGTCTAGATTCTGGTCCCCTCTGCTGATGGCAGTAGGCAACTTTTGGCACACATGAATGCGAGGATGGCAGATCCAGGCCTTCTTCCACCATATGAAGGCACTAGACAAGGCACAGCATCACTCTTGACGTTGGCGGCCTGCCCCTTGTACTGAGGCGAGCCTTTGCGTGAGATGGCGGTGGAGGGGGAGGGGGGTGGGGTCCAAAACGTTTTTTTTTGTTTTTGCGGAGGCTCACCTCCGATATGGTTACCGTGCTACGATATCCCATGACGTTGTCCTATAGAAATAAAATACTCATCATCATACCGTAGCCACGCTTACCGCCACCAACTAAATATTTGTGAGAAAGTGCCGGTCGGGCCGAAGCCTAAGAAAAAAAGTGTGCTCGAGTCTCAAGGTCAACTTTTCAAAAAAGCGTCCCTTCGGGATCTCCGCCCCTCGCCTGCGCTTTTGTTAGCCCTGCCTCCCCCGCACACAGAGTGCAGGGTCTGGTGCACCTCGGCAAGGCAAAATCAATTCGCAAATGCGGTGGCTAGGCACAAAATTATAAACAAATTCGGACCTTTAGAAGTGGCGGCTGGCTAAGCGTGGCGACGGTTATCATCAAATGGGTTCTATACTTGAGATCGAAAAAGGGGGGGGGCGGTTTCTGGCTAGCGTCCTCGTTCAGTCTTTGCAGCGGGCGAGCAACTCGAGGAACATGCAAAAAATGTGTTGCCATCTCGCGGTCTCATCCCGCCGACCCTACCACAGCCCCCTATATTGCAACCCGGCGGTACAAGCTACACCCATAGGATTGTGGCTCTGTGACAATGCAATACAATGGTGCACGAATTGTATTGCATTGTAGCAGAGCCATAATCTTATGGGTGTAGTTTGTACCGCCGGGTAACAGTTTCGGGGGCTGTGGACGGGCACCTCAAGCGACCGCTCAGTGTGAATCTGGAGCTGAAAGTACATGTAACAAAGAGGTATTCAGAAAGGGAGAGGTGTGATAGAGCCGAGGGGGCTACTCTTGGTTGGTAGCAGTGCCAGAAACAGCAACGTGGCGGTTCGCTGGGACACCGTGCGCGCGCCATGATGAGGAGATCCCGAGGCAGCAGGAGCAGCGGCCGCCGAGGGGACTGCTCTTGTCTGTCTTGGTTGGCATCAGCGCCAGAAACAGCAACGCGGCAGTTCGCCCGGGACACCGCGCACGCGCCGTGAGAAGACCCCGAGGCAGCAGCAGCAGCGGCGGTAGCCGGCTCGCTCACGCTCTGCCGCCGAGGTGGCCGCAGCTCCTTGGCCTGGGGCGTCTACTCTCGGTTGGCAGCAGCGCCAGAAACAGCAACGCGGCGGTTCGCCTGGGACACCGCGCGCGTGCCGTGAGAAGACCCCAATGCAGCAGCAGCAACAGCAGCGGCGGCCGCAGACCCGCCCTCGCTCTGCTGCCGAGGTGGCCAAGCTCCTTGGCCTGGGGCGTCTACTCTCGGTTGGCAGCAGCGCCAGAAACAGCAACGCGGCGGTTCGCCTGGGACACCGCGCGCGTGCCGTGAGAAGACCCCAATGCAGCAGCAGCAGCAGCGGCAGCCGCAGACTCGCCCTCGCTCTGCTGCCGAGGTGGCCAAGCTCCTTGGCCTGGGGCGTCTACTCTCGGTTGGCAGCAGCGCCAGAAACAGCAACGCGGCGGTTCGCCTGGGACACCGCGCGCGTGCCGTGAGAAGACCCCGAGGCAGCAGCAGCAACAGCAGCGGCGGCCGCAGACTCGCCCTCGCTCTGCTGCCGAGGTGGCCAAGCTCCTTGGCCTGGGGCGTCTACTCTCGGTTGGCAGCAGCGCCAGAAACAGCAACGCGGCGGTTCGCCTGGGACACCGCGCGCGTGCCGTGAGAAGACCCCAATGCAGCAGCAGCAGCAGCGGCAGCCGCAGACTCGCCCTCGCTCTGCTGCCGAGGTGGCCAAGCTCCTCGGCCTGGGGCGTCTACTCTCGGTTGGCAGCAGCGCCAGAAACAGCAACGCGGCGGTTCGCCTGGGACACCGCGCGCGTGCCGTGAGAAGACCCCAATGCAGCAGCAGCAGCAGCGGCAGCCGCAGACTCGCCCTCGCTCTGCTGCCGAGGTGGCCAAGCTCCTTGGCCTGGGGCGTCTACTCTCGGTTGGCAGCAGCGCCAGAAACAGCAACGCGGCGGTTCGCCTGGGACACCGCGCGCGTGCCGTGAGAAGACCCCAATGCAGCAGCAGCAGCAGCGGCAGCCGCAGGCTCGCTCTGCTGCAGAGGTGGCTGCAGCCTGCAGGTGGGCAGGTGGTGGTGTGTGAGTGCGCTCGCGTGCACCTGTGGTTGTGTGCGTGAATGTGTGTGTGGTTGTGTGTGTGTGTGGTTGTGAGTGTAGTCAGCAAGCCTTTAGTCAGCAAGCCTTTAGTTAGATGCCAGTGCCTCAGAGGCAACCCCCCGACCCCCCCAGTTACAGTTACAGTTACATCGGCTTTCCAGCAAAGACTACCTCTAGTCCTAGTACCACCGCCTAGACCCAAGTCCAGTTCTGGTCCTAACAATTACTTGTGAGGGGCGGTAGCCACAAACCGACCCCCCCAAACCAAGGATACTATCCACTCGATTCAGGCGCTGGTCGGTCACCCGCTATTCGAAAGACATCCCAGTGCACGGGACAGACCTCATAACAATTGTTGGGGTGTATTGCTGTTAGTAGTACAGGCATTGCCGGTGCATGCGGACGGCCTCATGTAACGCTTGGTTAGTTGGTTGGTTGGTTATGAGTGTACGTTTGTGTGGAGACGGCGCTGCATGTGTGTGCACTGCGCAAGAGAGCGCGCCCACGCATACACACACACACATACACACACCCACGCACACACACACGCACACGCACGGCCACACACCTACACCACATACACGCACACCCACACCCACGCACACACATGCCCCCACCTGACGTCCTTGGCCTGGGGCGGCGCTGGTACGCGCGTGGGCAGGCGGGCCAACATGCCGGTGATGGCGTGCACGGCCAGGTTGCAACCGACCGGGACGAGCTGCTGGAGCACACTGTCCTTGTGGAGGATGACCATGAGCGGAAGGCAAACGAGTAGGAGGAGGGCGGCTGCGCGGGGGAGGAGGGGAAGGGGGGGGGGGGGGCGGCTCACAAGGTGCGCCGTATGCATGCATACACCTATTAACGGTGCACCGCACACACGCGCAGTATGCGGCGCCCAATACCGCCCAGTGCGCCCAATATGCGGGGCACACACCCGGGGGACCTCGCGCCGGTAAGGGTTCAGGGTTCTAGGGTTTAGGGGTAAGGGTGTCCACGTACCTGCCACGTGCGCTTCGAACGGCTCCATCCCTGCCACGACCAACTCGACGAGCACCATCGCGAGCTTCTGAGACTGCCTACGGCCGGTTGACGTCGCGCTCGACAGAGGGTTCAGGGTTTTAGGGCTTAGGGTCCACGTACCTGCCACGCGCGCGTTGAGCGGCTCCATCCCTGCCCCGACCAACTCGACAAGCACCATCGCAAGCTTCTGAGCCTGTCCACGGCCGGTTGACATCGCCGGCACACACCCGGGGACCCCGTGCCAGTTAGGATTTGGGGTTTTAGGGGTCAGGGTTAAGGGTAAAGGGTGCCACGTACCTGCCACGCGCGCGTTGAACGGCTCCATCCCTGCCACGACCAACTCGACGAGCACCATCGCAAGCTTCTGGGTCTGCCCACGGCCGGTCGACGTCGCGCTCGAGAGAGGGTGTGGCAGCAAGCCGGCAGTGACAAACGACGTGACGAACAGCCTGGCGGCCATGGTGAACGCGCCGAGCGTGCGCGGCGTAAGCCCGCGCAGCCGCAGCCGCAGCGAGGACTGGAGCTGGGGCTTCGCTAGGTACAGAATGTACGGCAGCTGCATGACCGCCAGCGCCAACATGCGCGCGAGGATCGTCGGCAGCAGCTCTGCGGGCGGAGTGGGTGGGCAGGTTGTAGCAGGCAGGCGGCCGCATGTGCGCAACACAGTCATTTTATTTTGGGCTCCTGGGAGCCACTGGGAGCCATTTGGCTACTGACGATCCCATCAGATAGAGCTCAACCAACCATGTTGCTTGATGGTCTCACGATCCCATCAGATTGAGCTCGTCAAGAGCTTAAAATGACCTATATTTCATGGTCAACGGCAAATGCTAAGGCAGCGGTCAAGGCGGTCAACAAGACGTTAGTCCGCGCGCCTACTCCCCCAAAATGACCAAAAAACCTTTTTTTTGGGGCGCAACACCATGCGTCAGAGCACCGGCATCAAACCACGCCGGATGGCGGGCAGCCCCCCCGCCCCCCCCTTCCATGTATAAACATGTCTTTCTTGTTGCCACATGCCCCCCCCCCTCCCTCCCTTCAGGAGCATGCAAAGCATGTGAGCAGGCAGGCGGCTGCTATGGTGGGGCAAGGGGCATGGTGGGCGGGCGGACGGGCGGGCGCAAGTACATAACACACACTGGCCTTAACTCACGCCCCGAGGTCCTCCGGGCGCGTACATGTAAAACCTGTAAAACCCGCAACACACACACAGTGTGCGTCAGAGCACCGGCATCAAACCAAGCGGGATGGCGCGGCAATTCCCCACCCCCATGTATTGTGTGTCGCTAGATGCCCCCCTCTCCCTCCCTTGAGGGGCGTGCGCACACCCACACGAGCAGCGCCCGTGTCTGCACCTCGCTCAGTGACCCCTGGGAAGGATGTTATTAATTAGTTTCCCCCGGCTCGAGCAACTTTGACCGATCATACCAGACGCAATACATAGCGGGTGTGCACGCAGCGCACGCCGTTGTACTGCTCTTGGCGAGAGCTTCCCAACGCACCCCTCCACGCCCTAAAACACTTAGTGTGGGGTGGTTTTCTGGGAAAAGGGAAATCCGGCCCGGAGCGGTATACGGCTCGCAGGGGGATCACTGACCTCGCTGCGACGCGTACCACACTTGCTTGCACATCATCGCGGCGATGATGACCATGCACCAAACACGCAGCCTGCGCGCGTGCGCGTGCCCCGGCCCTGCTGCATCGGCCGTGGCCTCCAGGTCGGCATCCAGGCACCGCGCAAGGCGCGCGATCGCGGGGCGGCCGGCCTCCTTCGCCCACCCCGCAATGTTGCGAGCGTTTGATGCCATCATAGCGGCCGACCCCGCCGAGTCGGGAGCATCGCTGTGCGGGCCCGCCTGGGGGAAGGCTGCCTGTGTGTGTGTGTGTGGGGGGGGCAGCAAGGCAGCTAAGGCATCGGGAGAGGAGTTGGTGAGGTGGTGCGGTGCACGAGGGGGTACGGGGGTGGGTGGGGGTGGGGGCAGAGGTTGGGGGCCAAAGGGTGGGGGGTGGAGATGTGGATCTGTCGGAGGAGCCGCGCTGTGTGAAACCTACTACCCGCAGAAGCAGATGCAGCCCGAGGTCGGTGGTGGTCGGTTTTACTGTCTTGTTGGGGACGCCTTTAATGGCGTGCTATACCAGTATAAGACTTGTGCTTGCGCACTTAATCTCTGAGGCATGCAGATAACACCCGCACTAGTCCACTGAGTGGATACACATTGACTGTGTCCATCTCACTAGCTCTAGAACATCTGGTCGCGCCATGCGTCTCAGCCCGAGGTCGGTGTGCAACGCATCGGTGGCGGCCGACGGTGGCAACACCATGCACACAACAGTGGTGCAACGCGCACACAACAGTGGTGCAACGCGCACACAACAGTGGTGTCGTTAAGGAAACATATCATGTAGTGTTTGCCTCCACAACATTGGAGGGAATATGCCGAAGTGCCCCCGCAGCGGGGGCATTTTTGTTTGCATAAAAGTGTGAACCTTGTCGGTTTTCGCACTTTTATGAGCGAAAATTCCCCCGCTATTCACCCCCGCACATTCCCCCCAAATTTCCCTGTGTGCCCCCACAACGGGGACTGCGGGGGCGCTAACGACATCACTGACATACCCACCAGTTTTCACATCCCCCATGGTCGCATCGTATACCACGAACACCACTATTCACACACCTTGTAGTCACATCGCATCCGACGCACACACACGCACGCACGGGAACCAACCAACTTGCCTGCAGCAGCATCCCGAGGTCGGCGCGCAGCGCATCAAAGCCGCACGACGGCGGCAGTGCACACAGCTCAGCGGCCACGCCGACTGCGCCAGGGACCCCCCGCGGCAGCACCAACACCGGCTCGCCCGTGCTGCGTGCGTGCGTGCAATGGGTGTGTGTCGCACGGGCCAGCATCAGGTGGTGGTTGGGGGGTCATGGGAGGCTGTGTGATGGGGTGCTGTGATGGGGCAGTGATGGAGTGCTTTGATGGTGCAGTGATGGGGTGCTGTGATAGTGCTCTGACAGTGCTGTGATGGTGCAGTGCTCGCGCTGTGATGGGTGCCCTGATGGTGCTCCCATGGGGGGTCGCGGGATTCAAGGCACCACATGGCGGTAGGCTGACTAACGTATTGACAGACCTGCTGTGACCGGCCGCATCCCACGCGCACACCGACAGCGCGCCCCTACCAAGTACCAGCCAGTTTCAGTCACGTGTCGGGCCGAGCGTCGGCACAAGTCTTGTACAAACACCACTAGTGGCGTCACACAGACTTAAAAACCATCCATATTGCTTGCCGTCGCGGGGGAGGGGTCGAAATTACGATTGTTTAATGCGACTGCGGGGGTAATTTTTCGTTTTTCGTCGTTTTGACGCCCCCAAAAGTGATTTCGGCGATTTAAAATCGTCTCTCAGCTTCACCGGGGGGGGGGGGGTCTAAAACGACAATTATTCGCAAAGGCAAACCGCACGTGCGGTACCCATCATCATCAACTGACTGACCTGCAGTGGCCAGCCGCGTCCCACGCGCACACCGACAGCGCGCCCGGCAAGCAGTCGGCCAGCTGGAGTGACAGCTCCACGTCGGCACCAAGCGCAGCTCCGCGCGACACCACGGACGTCACGTCGAACGGCACGCACGCCCCGCGCACGCTCACGGATAGGTGGCGAGCGACACTCGAGCCGCCGCCCCCGTCGCCATCGCCGCACGCTCCGAGCGCGTCCTCGCCCACCCACACACGTAGGTGCACGCGGCTGCTGCCATCGCGTGGCGCGCACAACGCAAAAGGGCCGTGCACGCGCACCTAGCCGAGGCAGGAGTGTATGTATGTGTGGGGGTGGGTGGGTGGGTTGGCTGTTATGTTGGTGGCGTGGGGTGGTGGAAGCGTGGCGGCGCGTGTAGTGCCCCCACGCTCATCCATCCGCATCGAGTTTGCATCATCCAAGAGGAAAAGGTGAGCTGGTTCGCATCCGGTCCATGCGGTCTGGTCCCGTGACATCTTATCCACCCCCCCTAATCCTGCACGCATGCACACATGCACACATGCTCACCAGCGCAGGCAGCTCACGGGGTGCCTCAATGCATTGCACATCGTCACCGTCGATGTGGAACCTACGGGGGCGCGCGTGGATGGTTGTTGGGGAGCAAGCCCGATAGGTGTCGTTTCTGGTTGAGTGAGAGTGTGCGGGGCGCCCACAAGCCGATTGGGCTCGTTTCGGTGGGGGCGTCGGTGGCGGGGCGTCGTCAACGTGTTTGCTGGGGTTCGTAAGGGAGGCCAGCCGATGGGTTTCGTTTCTGGGCGACAGGGTGTGTGTGAGTGTGGGGCGCCTACCTCGTGGTCGTCCCTCCTATTGTGAGCGTCACGTCGCCGAGCGCACTGCCAATGCCCGCGCTAAACTCTTTTTCAAGCTGCAGGCTCTGCACGAGGCGCGTGAGCTCCGCCTCGCTGTTGCCCGCGCCGCCGTCACCGCCCTTGGTGTGTATGTGTGTGTGTGCGTGTGTGTGAGTGTGTGTGAGAGTGTGTGTGTGTGTGTGTTGTGTTGATTAGCGTGTCTGGTTATGTGCACGGCGGGGCGGGGTGGGGGTGGGTGGGGCACGCAGAGCCTCCCAGATGGCTCACCAGGTCGTTGCCCTCTACGCGGTTGTCGCCATCCTTGGGGAACGCGGCCACGGTGCAGCTGAGCAGCACACACCCGGGACGCAAGAGGTAGTTCGCGAGCTCCGTGTGCACCCCACACGACTCCGTCAGCCGGCCCTGCGCCGCCACGCGGCTCGCGTCAGCTCCGACGGGCGTGCACAGGTGCGGGTTATTGCGCAGGTTTGCGTTGTGCATCTTGACGGCGAGCGCGCTCGTGAGTACTGCGCTCGTGTATCGAGGCGACAGCGCCCCCCCACCGCTGCCATTGGCCTGTTGGACTACCGTTGAGCTCGTTGCGAACTGGTCCGCGAGCTGCTGCAGCCGCGTGCGGCTGCGCGCGGCCAGGCGCAACACCAACACTGCAACCGCGGTCGCGATGGCCACGCGCGGCGCGAGCTGGTACGCCGCGGTCAGCAGCCGGATCGCGTGGCACATGAATGACACGAATGGCGCGTCGCAGCCGCACTCGCCGCGGCATGACATGACCAGAAATGGGATGCGCGCAACCATGGCCAACGCGACCATTGCGAGCGGGTACGGCACCCCGCCAAATGGCTCGAGTACGGCGCTGGTGACCTGGTGTGTGTGTGTGTGTGTGTGTGCGTGTGTGTGTGTACACATGTGTGTCGCGCAAAGAGAGTCGCGTGTGCGTGTGTGTTCTTCTGGTGTTGGATGTGCAGGCGGACACACCTTGTTTGTGTCCTGTCGGTCGCCTGAGCCACCACATGTGGGTAGCCCTGCCGTGATCCATGCCTGGAACGCCAGCCCTACGATGGGGTGGGGGCATCCCCATGCGTGAGGGGCATTCATGCGCAACATACCGTTCCAAAACCAGTAAGGGGGGCCCATGTGCATGTGTGAGGGGTCGCGCAACATAATGCACGCATGCTGCTGCGTGTGCACGCATGGGCATATGGGTTATATCTCGCCAGGCTCACATATCCAGGCTGCCACAGTTGCTCACCTTGCATGGCGACCGTGAAGGCTGCGGCTGCGCGGTGCAGGCAGCTTGCCACGGCACAGTAAGGGCCTTGCATGAGGTAGAGAATGGGGCTGTATGACCGGCGCTGGGGCCAAACGAGAGCTGGGGCAATATGGCGCCAACCGTTCCAGGAGTTGTCAAATAGTGAGCGGATGGGGGTACGACTGCCACTTGTGTGTGTGCATTTGGCGATCTTGGTGGATTTGATTGTTTTTTATGTACGGACCGTCCGCCCGCCCAGTGTGGCTGTCGCTGAGTGTGGGGTATGAAGAGCAGCCAGCCGGGCCGAGGCTCCTGCTCATCATACCCTGCCCCATGCGATTCCTAACGTCAGCGGCGCTACTTCTGGGTCTGTGTCTGTGCGTCCTGGGGAGTGCTGTTGCTCAAGGCGAGCTGCTCTTGATGCTCTTGTGTTTCGGGATGCGCCAGGGATTGCTGCCGCTAGCGCGTGAACCAGTGCACTTTTAGATGCACATTGTCCGACCCCTTGCCTCCTCCGCACGCAGAGTGCAGCCCAGAGCACGGAGCAACACAAAATGGGACGTGTGTATGTACCACCCCCAGACCCAGCAGTGGAGAGCCTGGATGGGTGGGCGACGACTGCACCACGCGTGAGTGGGCCGGGACGTGCGACTGTACCACCCCCAGCACCCAGCACCTAGCACACACATTGCATGGCGCACGCATGGGAGCATGCTCCTGGCACCTCCCCACTGCCTTGGTGCCATACACGCGTGCGTTGCTTCATGGGCTAGGTACCTAGGCTATTTGAATTCCTTGCACACACCACGGCTTCCGCCAACTGTGATGTCCTGCCCGGCTTCAAGAGCTATCCAGAGCCCGCGACGGACAAGCAGAGATCCACACACGCACAAGCAGGGATCCACGCACGCACGCACATGCCGCACACAACGCCTGCTCCTCACCCACGCACACCCACGCTGCCGTGACGCCATGGTGCGCAAGCAGGGATCCACGCACGCACACACGCACGTGCATGCCGCACACAACGCCTGCTCCCCATCCACGCACACCCATGCTGCCGTGACGCCATGGTGCGCCCACTCGCAGCCGTGTACTACCATGGCGTGTCTGCGGGCGCAACAGACGTGGCCGATGCTTGCAGCGGGTCTGAGCCGCCGTGCACGCAGCTGGAGCCAAACCAGACTGTCTGCTTCCTGGCTGACCTGCAGAGGTGGGCGCGACACGAGCGTGCGTTCGTGTGTGCGTTAGTACGTTCGTGTGTGCGTGCGTGCGTGCGTGTGTGTGTGCGTGCGTGCGTGCATGCGTGTGTGTGTGTGCGTGTGTGTGTGCGTGCGTGTGTGTGTGTGTGTGTGTGTACGGAGCGCAGTGCCTCCGCCCACCCACACGCACACACGTAGGCGCACGCACACACACACGCACACACACACATATGAACCCACGCGAACGTAGACACACACACGCACGCACACACACACACACACACACACACACACACCTCCAGTTCACCAGCGCCGTGCTCAAACCGTGTGACCGCCTCCCCCCCCCCCCCCCCCACTCACCCACCCACCCCCACCCCACCCCTCGTGCAGCCTGTTCTCCACCTCGGCCCACTTTGGCCTCCTGCTCGGCGCCCCCGCCAACGGCACGCTGCACCTCCAAGGCCTCTTGGTAAACAGCAGAGCGGGCGACGGCGCGCACCAGCCCTACCCCACGAGCGCGGCGCACTACAGCTTCGTTCTGTCTGCGGGCCCCGCACGGCCAGAGGCCACGATGTACCTCGACCGTTCGGCCGTAGGGGAGGCGCGCCCCATGGGTGCGTTGGTATTTTTTTAAGGGCTCGTATCTCCCCAAAAACCCTCCACCTGACCGACTCACAACCCCAGGGCCGCTAGGTCCCCTGCTCTATTTAGAGATCCCTAATCATAAATAATAACAGGCCTGCTACAGACCCTAGACCCCAGAGCCCCGACTAGAACCCGGACCCTTGACAGCCCTACCCCACGAGCGCGGCGCACTACAGCCTCGTGCTGTCCGCGGGCCCCGCACGGCCAGAGGCCACGCTGTTCCTCGGCCGTAGGGGAGGCGCGACCCACGGGTGAGTCGAGAGCTTCGAGCTCCCCCCCCCCCCCAAACATATTCGGCTCTACCCAAAGCACAAGACCCCAAAAACCTCGACACTCGACCCCAAAAGCCCAAGCCTAAGCCGTTCGGCCGTCGGGGAGGTCGCCCCACGGGTGAGTTGATATTTTTGGGGGGGGCGAGCTCATATCCCCCTGAGGACTCTGCACCCGACCATCTTACGACCCCACAGCCTGTAGCAGCGACGTCCTTCTCCCTGCGCGCCGCCGCCCTGTCATGCCCGTTCACATGCACAACACACGCACACACACACACACTCACACACACGCACACACATGCACACACACACACACACACACACACACACACACACACGCACACACACACACACACGCACACACGCACGCACGCACGCACACACACACATACACACACACACACACACACACACGCCCCCCCACACACACAGGCGCCTACCTATGCGTGCGCAACGCGGGCGCGGCAGCCACGTCCTTCTCCCTGCCTACCGCCGCCCTCTCATGCCCGTTCACACACACACACACACACACACACACACGCACACGCCCCCCCCCCCACACACAGGCGCCTACCTGTGCGTGTGGAACGTGGGCGCAGCAGCCACGTCCTTCTCCCTGCGTGCCGCCGCCCTCTCATGCCCGTTCACACTCGCCGCCGACGGCACCACGGCGGCGTGCGGTGGCGGCGGCGGCGCGGAGAAGCGCGCGTCCAGCGATACGTGTGCTCAGGGGATGTGTGACTGCGTGGGCAAGTGGGCGCGGCCGGAGGCGCCGGTGTACCAGGGTGAGGGTGTTGTAGGGACTCACACACACACACACACACACACGCACACACGCACACACACACACACGCACACACACACGCGTACACAGGCCTAGGCTTTGAGGATTGCACCGCGACATGCGTGGCGCTGCCGGCCGACTCTGGTGCTGATAAGAGGGAGCACGTTGAGGGGCAGGTGTGTTTGTTTTCTGTGTTTCTGTGCGTGTGTGTGTGTGTGTGTGTGTATCTGTGTGTGTGTGCGGGTGTGTATGTGTGTTTGTGTGTGTGTAGTAGTACAGGCATTGCCGGTGCATGTGAATGGCCTCATGTAACGCTTGATTGATTGGTTGTGTGTGTGTGTGTGTGTGTGTGTCATTTATTCCCGTTTGGTTTCAAACCCCTTATTAAAACAGGCAACAACAAACTCGTGGCGTGCACGCGCAGGCGCCGGGCACATGGACGTTCTTCAACTTGAACGCCGACGGCGCCGCCGCGCCAGCCGACCGCTTCAGCTGGGTTTGTTTTAAACCTTGAAAAGCACCTTAAACCCCCTCGACTCCCGGCTTGCTTGAAAAACACCTTAAACCCCTCGACTCACGGCTTGCATGCGCACGGCTTGCAGGCGCCGGGCACGTGGGCGCTCTTCAACTTTACCGTCGACGGTGCCGCTGCGCCAGCCGACCGCTTCAGCCGGGTTTTGTTTCAACCTTGAAAAAAACTCAAACTCCCTTGACTCACGCGGCTTGCATGCACACGGCTTGCAGGCGCCGGGCACGTGGGCGTTCTTCAACTTTACCGCCGACGGTGCCGCCGCGCCAGCCGACCACTTCAGCCGGGTTTTGTTTTAACCTTGAAAAAAACTCAAACTCCCTTGACTCACGGCTTGCATGCGCACGGCTTGCAGCCGCCGGGCACGTGGGCGTTTTTCAAATTCACCGCCGAAGTTGCCGCCGCGCCAGCCGACCGCTTCAGCTGGGTTTGTTTTAAACCTTGAAAAGCACCTTAAACCCCTCGACTCCCGGCTTACTTGAAAAACACCTTAAACCCCCTCGACTCCCGGCTTGCATGTGCACGGCTTGTAGGCGCCGGGCACGTGGGTGTTCTTCAACTTTACCACCAACGGTGCCGCCATGCCAGGCGACCGCGTCAGCCGGGTTTTGTTTTTAACCTTGAAAAAACTTCAACCCCTCGACTCACGGCTTGCATGCGCACGGCTTGCAGGCGCCGGGCACGTGGGCACTCTTCAATTTTACCGCCGACGGCGCCGCTGCGCCAGCCAACCGCTTCAGCTGGTTTCGTTTTAAACCTTGGAAAACCCCCTCGACTCCCGGCTGGCTTGGAAAACACCTTAAAACCCCTCGACTCCCGGCTTGCATGTGCACGGCTTGCAGGCGCCGGGAACGTGGGCGTTCTTCAACTTCACCGCTGACGGTGCCGCCGCGCCAGCCGACCGCTTCGTGGCCGCAACGGTCGCCGCGACCGCCGCTACAGCAAGTGGGTGCACTCGCGCACACACGCACGAGAGAGAGAGAATGAATGAGAGAAACATTTCCACAAAGAAGACTATGCATGCACACACACACACACACACTGAGAAAGAGAAAGAGAGAGAGAGAGAGAGGGAGGGAGGGAGGGAGAGGGAGAGGGAGAGAGAGACGCTTCGTGGCAGCGACGGTCGCCGCGACCGCAGCAACGCCAAGTGAGTGCACTTGCGCATACGCACAAGAGAGAGAGAATGGACGAAAGAAACATCTCCACAAAGAAGACTATGCATGCACGCACACACACACACACACTGAAAAAAGCCTTGTGGCCGCGACGGTCGCCGCGACCGCAGCTACAGCAAGTGAGTGTACATGCACACGCACGCACACACACAGCACACACCGAGAGGGAGCGAGAGAGAACAAGAGAGATCTCCACAAATGAAACTATGCATGCACGCACACACTGAGAGAGAAAGAGAGATGCTTCGTGGCAGCAACGGTTGCCGCGACTGCCGCCACGCCAAGTGAGTGCGCGCGCACACACACACGCACACACGCACACCGAGGGAGAGAGTGAGAGAGAACAAGAGAGAGATCTCCACAAATAAAACTATGCATGCACGCACGCAAGCACTGGGAGAGAAAGAGAGACGTTCGTGGCGGGGCCTGGGGCGGTTGCCGACTCGGCACAACGCCATACCCTAGGTCTCAGCTGTTTATTGCTCACCATGTGAGTGCATTCCACACATGCACGCACGCACACACACACACACACACACACGCACACACACACACACACACACGCACACACTTACGCAGGCAATGGCGAGGTCTACCTCCGCTACTGGACCCCCCCGGGGCGGCTGCCCACTCAGCACGACGCCATACCCTAGGTCTCTCTGAGGGTATTCCACACTCCGCACGCACACACACACACACACACACACACACACACGCACACACACATACACACACACGCGCACGCACGCAGGCGATGTGGAGGTCTACCTCCGCTACTGGACCCCCCCGGGGCGGCTGCCCACTCAGCACGACGCGCGCGCGCTTCCTGGAGACTGGCGGGGGGCGGGCGGTATGGGCAGCGATGGCAGCGGGGCGGACCTGGTTTCGAGCGTCGCGCTGCCGGCCAACCAGGTGCGTTTTTTCGGTTTGCATGCTCATATCCATACCAGGGGGGGGGGGTACACACACAAACACACACACACGCACACACACACGCACACACACACACACACACGCACAGTGCACTCCACGCCGGACACCCTTCCCCTGTAGGTGTGTACGCACACACCCACACCCACACCCACATGCTCGCAGCCGGGCGGCACGTAGTTCCTCGGTGTCTACGTCGCGCGCGCACACACACGCACACGCGCACACACACACACACACACACATGCTCGCAGCCGGGCGGCACGTAGTTCCTAGGTGTCTACGTCGCGCACGCACACACACGCACACGCACACACACACACACATGCTCGCAGCCGGGCGGCACGTGGTTCCTTGGTGTCTACGTCGCAGGTGTGGAACTAAACCACTGAGTGGGAATGGAGGAGGGAAGGTGCATATGTGTGGGTGGGTGCGTGTGTGTGGGTGTGGGTGTGGGTGTGTGTGCGCATGCACATACCCCCCCCCTCCCCCGCCCCCCTCTTGCTTGTGTCCCGCATCCTCGCGCCCCGTCCACTCCCCCCCCCCCCTCGTGCGTGTGTGACCCGCGGCCCCGTGCCCCGCCCACCCAGCCCCCGCCTCACACACATCACTGTTGCCCACACCTGTCACAACCCACACCAACCCACACCAGCCACACCAGCCACACCAGCCCACACCAGCCCACACCTGTCACACACATCGCTGGTGCCGTGTGTTGGGTGTCAGAAGCGCTCTCCTGCTTTGCACTTGACTGTCTTGCCCACCCGAGGCAAGAGGAGTAGGCGGGCCCAGTGGGAAACCACACTTGGGTAAAAGCAACCAGCTAGGCGGCTAGCGCGTGCAGCCCTAGCTAGTCACTGTGAAGCCTTAGCCCGGCAGGGGGCGCAGGCGTGAAGGAGTAGAGGGGGTAAACGTGACGCCACTCCACTCCCTACTAGTGGCTACCGCCCCTCACGAGTAAACTTGTTAGCCAGATTAGACTTTGGTGTGCTAGGCGGTGGTAGTAGGACTAGAAGGCAGTCTTTGCTGTAAAGCCGATGTTGTCGTTACTGTTACCTACCCCACTCCCCGTGTGCGAAGCAGGCGCCACCCCCGCGTCCTACGATGTGTGGCTCTCGCGCTCCGCGTGCACATTACCCCCCCCCCCTCCCCACTTGCGTGTGACCCGCTCCCCCCCCCCCCCGCCCCCACCCTCCCCACATCTGCACCCCCCGTGTGCGACGCAGGCGCCGCCCCCGCGTCCCAGGACGTGTGGCTCTCGCGCTCTGCCTACATGTTGCCCCCTCCCCCCTCCCCCTCTTGCGTGTGACACGCGTCCCCCCCCGCCGGCGCCCTCCCTGTTTGCACAGGCGCAGCCCCCGCGTCCTACGACGTGTGGCTCTCGCGCTCGGCGTGCCCCGGCGGGTGCGGCAACGAGCGCGGCTTGTGCGAGGAATCAACCGGCGTGTGCACGTGCGCACAGGTGTGTGGGTGGAGAGAGATGGGGCGGAGAGATGGGGGGGGTAGGGAGGGGGGGACCGAGGGGGGGGGCGAGGCGTCGACCGGCGTGTGCACGTGCGCGCAGGTGTGTGTGTGTGTGTGGAGAGAGAGGGGGGGGGAGGGGGGGGCATGTGCGAGGCGTCAACCGGCGTGTGCACGTGCGCGCATGTGTGTGTCTGGAGAGAGATGGGGGGGAGAGGAGGAAGGAGGGCGGGAGTAGGAGGGAGCGGCACGTGCGAGGCGTCGACCGGCGTGTGCATGTGCGTGCAAGTGTGTGTGTGTGTGTGTGTAGAGGGAGGGAGGGCGGAGGGGGGGGGAGAGGGCAGGCGTGGCCATGAGGTCGTCGTGATGATTGGCGCGCCTGATTGTTTTTTGCGTGCCTGGTCTTACGCCGATGGTCTGATTATGGGCTGGCGCACCTTGTCACGACGCCGTTCCCCCAACCAACCCCCCAAACCCTAAAACCCTTAACCCTAAACATGCATGGTGCGCAGCGGTACGACAGTAATCCATCAGAATATGTCCAGGGAGCACTGACCCACACCCACGTGCTTCTCAGCCCTCCTTCACTGGCGCCGGCTGCGCCCACGACGACGCGACGCTGTTCTGATTGTAAGCTGGCGTGCCTTGTCGCGACGCCATTGTTAAAATCCCCAATTCCCATAAAAAAAAATCCTAAACCCTAAACACGCGTGCTGCGCAGCCCTCCTCCGCTGGCGCCGACTCGAACAACGCGACGCTTGCACTTGGTGGCGGCGAGTTTTCTGATTGTGGTCATGACGCCGTTCCGTTCCCCCCAACTAGACCCCGAAACCCCAAACCCTGAGATCCTTAAACCCGAAAACCATCAACACGCGTGCTGCGCAGCCCTCCTTCACTGGCGCCGACTGCGCCTCAAACAACGCCACGCTTGCGCTCGGTGGCGGCGAGTTCGTGGGCGCGCCGCGCAAAAACCTGACGAGCTGTTCGTTACCCCTCTACCCACACACACGTGCGCGTAGCCCGCCTACTCTGGCGCCGACTGCGGTTCAAACAACGACACGCGTGCGCTCGGTCGCGGCGAGTTTCCTGATTGTGGTCGTGACGCCGTTCCGTTCCCCCCAACTAAGCCCCAAAGCCCAAACCCTAAAATCTTAAAACCCAGAAACAAAAAAACCGAAACATGCGTGCTGCGCAGCCCTCCCTTCACTGGCGCCGACTGCGGCTCAAACAACGCGACGCTTGCGCTCGGTCGCGGCGAGTTTGTGGGCGCGGCGCGCAAAATCCGGACTATCTGTTCGTTACCCCTGTACCCACACCCACGTGCGCGCAGCCCTCCTCCACTGGCGCCGACTGCGTCTCCATCAACGCCGCGCTGTTTTGATTTTGAGCTGGCGTGTCTGGTCATGCAGCCATTGTTTGAACCCCCAACCCTAAACACTGAACACGCGTGCTGTGCAGCCCTCCTTCACTGGCGCTGACTGCGCCTCAAACAACGCCACACTGTTCTAATTGTGGGCTGGAGTGCCTTGTCGCGACGCCGCTTTTTAAACCCCAACCCCCCAAACCCTAAACCCTGAACTTGCGTGCTGCGCAGCCCTGTTTCACTGGCGCCGATTGCAGCTCCAACGACGGCACGTTTGCACTCGGTGGCGGCGAATTCGTGGGCGCGGCGCGCAAACCTGACGAGCTGTTCGTTACCCCTCTACCCACACCCACGTGCGCGTAGCCCTCCTTCACGGGCGCCGACTGCGGCTTCAATAACCCGACGCTGTTCTGAGTTTGGGCTGGCGTGCCTCGTCGTGATGCCGTTGTTTAAACCCCAACCCCTCAAACCCTCAATTCTAAACACGCGTGCGTCGCAGCCCTCTTTCACTGGCGCCGACTGCGCCTCCAACAACGCGACACTTGAGCTCGATGGGCGCGCCGCCAAAATCTGACTCGCTGTTTGTTACCTCTCGACCCACACCCCCACGTGCACGCAGCCCTCCTTCACCGGCGCCGACTGCGGTTCCAACAACGCGACGCTTGCGCTCGGCGGCGAGTTCGTGGGCGCGCCGCGCAAACCTGCCTAGCTAGGAGCGCCCCATGTCCTATTCGTTACCCCTCTACCCACACCCACGTGCGCGTAGCCTGACTTCACTGACGCCGATTGCGGTTCCAACAACGCGACGCTCGAGCTCGGTGGCGAGTTCGTGGGCGCGCTGCGCGCCGGGTGGGCGGTGGACCACGTGTCAGTGGAAATGGGGAGTGCGCTCGCAGCTGCGCCAGGTGTGTGGGTGTGCCTAGGACCTCATATGCAGTGCGCGTTATATGTGCCCCCCCCCTACGCCTGCCGCCCGCCTTTAGCCCGCCCTGACCCTGAACCTGAAACCTAAACCCGAAACCATGAACCCTACACCCTTCAACCCCCAACAGGCAACGCCCTCAGCCTTGTCACAACCGCGCTGTTCGCGTCAAGTCCCCTGCCCAACTATGTCACCGCGCGCTCTACGCCTGCTGCCTGCCCGCCCTTTCTAAGCTAGCCCTAAACCCTGAACCCTTAACCCTAAACCCTTCAACCCCCAACAGGCAACGTCCTCAGCCTCGTCATCACCGCGTCAGCCCCCTCCCCCCCCCATCACCGCGCGCCCTACGCCTGCCGCCCTTACTTACTTTGCCCGCCCGCCCTTACTTAGCCTGCCCTGAACCCCCAACAGGCAACGCCCTCAGCCTCGTCATCACTGCGTCCTTCTCTTCTGTCCCATCCCCCTGCCCGACTACGCCAGCCCGCCCTACGCCTTCCGCCCGCCCGCCCTTACTTAGCCAGCCTTAACCCTAAACCCTAAACCCTGAACCCTGAACCCTAACTTTAAACCCCTAAACCCCCACACACCCCAACAGGCAACGCCCGCAGCCTCGCCATCGCCGCGTTCTTCGCTTCGGCCCCCTCCTCCCTGCCCGACTACGTCACCGCGCGCCCTACGCCTGCCGCCTGCCCGCCCTTTCTTAGCCAGTTCCAAGCCCTAAATCCCAAAACCCTTAACCCTTAACCCTTAACCCCTAAACCCCCAACAGGCAACGCCCTCAGCCTCGTCATCACCGCGTCCTTCTCTTTAGCCAGCCCTAAACACCTGAACCCCAAACCCCAAAACCCTAAATCCTCAACCTAGATTCCTCAACCCCCAACAAGGCACGCCCTCAGCCTCGTCACCGCCGCGTCCTTCTCTTCAGCCCCCTCCTCCCTGCCCGACTACGCCACCGCGCGCCCTACGCCTGCCGCCCGCCCGCCCTTTCTAAGCCCGCTCTAAACCCTAAACCTAAACCCTAAACCCTTTACCCCTCAACCCCCGAACAGGCAACGCCCTCAGCCTCGTCATCACCGCGTCCTTCTCGTCAGCTCCCTCCCCCCTGCCCGAGTACGTCACCGCCCGCCCGTCGCTGCTGCTCAGCGGCGTGCGCATGGCGTGCGATCCCGGCTACGCGCCGCTGCGCCTCTCGCTGCCCGAACCTGGCGCCAGCGTCAACGTGACGGTGGAGGCGAGCATGGTGCCGTCTGGGACGCTCTTCATTTCCGTGCACAACCCACTCAGGTCAGTCGGTCCTCTCTCTCTCACTTTCCTCTTTCTCTCTTTCTCACACACACACCCACACACACACACACTCTGTGGCTTTGTCATATAAAGAGGCGAGCATGGTGCCGTCTGACAGTCTCTTCATCGCCGTGCACAACCCACTCAGGTCGGTCGATCCACATTGATGACATTATATTTATTCCCATCACCTTTTTGTTTCTTACGCTTATAAATCCTAGAACAGGCCGCTGCGCCTCTCGCTGCCCAAGCCTGGCGCCAGCGTGAATGTGACGGTGGAGGCGAGCATGGTGCCGTCTGGCAGTCTGGCAGTCTCTTCGTGCCTGTGCACAACCCACTCAGGTCGGTCCTGTCTCTCTCTCTCTCTTTCTCTCTTTCTCTCTGCCTCTCTTTCTCTCATACACTCTCTGGCGTTGTCATATAAAGAGGAAAGCATGGTGCCGTCTGGCAGTCTCTTCATTGCCGTGCACAACCCGCTCAGGTCAGTCGGGACTCTCTCTCACTCTTTCTCTCTCTTTCTCACACTCTCTCTCTCGCGCGCGCGCTCTCTCTGGGTATACCTGACAACCCAAAAAGCCTCCTTAGCCCACACATAAGTGCGTTGATAACACTTTTCGTCACACTGTCACATTAAGAAGCAGGCATGGCCCATGACACACACACACGCACATAACCCCCTCAGCGCCCCTTATCAAGTCGGCTACTCGATCAGCGTGGCCACTGCGGCGCACTGTGTCAACGCACACACACACACACACACACATGCACACACCCGCACACAACCCCCATCCCAGCGCCCCTTACCAAGTCGGCTACTCGATCAGCGTTGCCACCGCGGCGCACTGTATCAACGCACACACACACACACACACACACACACACGCACACACACACACACAAACACACATACACACACACACACACACGCGTACACACGCGCACACACACACACACACGCGTGCACGCACACGCACACACACGCATGCACGCACACACAGCCCCTACCCCCACCCCAGCGCCCCGCACCAAGTCGGCTACTCGATCAGCGTGGCAACCGCGCCGCACTGCATCAATGCACACACACACAAACAAACACAAAATCGCACGCGCACACACACACACACACACGCACACACACACACACAACTACCCTTCCACCACCCACCCCCACCCCAGCGCCGCTTACCAAGTCGGCTACTCAATCAGCGTGGCCACCGCGGTGCACTGCATCAACGCACACACACACACACACACACATACACACACACACTCAGCGCTCCTTACCAAGTCGGCTACTCGATCAGCGTGGCCACTGCGGCGCACTGTATCAACGCACACACACACACACACACATGCACACACCCGCACACAACCCCCATCCCAGCGCACCTTACCAAGTCGGCTACTCGATCAGCGTTGCCACCGCGGCGCACTGTATCAACGCGCGCACACACACACACACACATGCACACACACACACACACATGCACACACCCGCACACAACCC
>VFSX01000002.1:978207-1018207 GCA_016618255.1 Chlamydomonas sp. UWO 241 | reverse complement strand
ATTGGTGCAGGGGTTAGTGCAGGGGCTGTTGCATGGGGTGTTGCGGGGGTTGGTGCAGGGGTTAGTGCAGGGGCTGTTGCAGGGGGTGTTGCAGGGGTTGTTGCGGGGTTGTTGTTGCAGGGGTTGTTGCGGAGGGGTTGTTGCAGGGGTTGGTGCAGGGGTTGTTGCAGGGGTTGGTGCTGGGGTGGTTGCAGGAGTTGTTGCTGGGGTGGTTGCAGGGGTGGTTGCAGGGGTAATTGCAGGGGTTATTGCAGTACACCCAGGCGAGCGTTGAGGGGTGGGGTGGGGGGCAGCGCTGGAAGGTGTCGCTCAACACTTTCCGCGCAGCTTCTCTCGGGGCAGGTTGTTGAGCTGCAGGTTAGTGAGCTGCATTGGCCCATACACCTTGTACTGCACCGAAATCCCTGGTAGGCTGGCGCGCTGCGTGGCCTTGCGGGCTCTCATAGCAGAGCCCCGCTGGACGTGTGGTCTGGGCCTTGACTCACGCCCGGCGGTCCTCCGGGCGCGCACACACACGCACTCACACACACACACACGCACACACACACATACGCACACACTGCAGGTCGACGCCAGTGGCAAGGACGTGTCTTCTGCGCACCTCGTGTGCGATGGCGGCTATGCTGCCACGGTGAGTTGTACACGTTTTACAGGCTTAACACGTTGTAAATGTTTATACGTTGCCATACGTGCGATTAGCCTTCGCGGGGGTACCAAAAATCATTGTTTAATCGCCCGCAGGGGTCGTTTTCAGTCGATTTGACGTCCCAAACCGCAAAATCGCGATTTTTGTGTTGTTTTCAGCTTCGTGGGAGGGTAAAAAACTATACATATTCGCGAAGGCTACTTGTGTGTACGGTATTTACAGGTTGTATAGGTTTTACAGGTGCACACACACACACACACACACACGCTGTACCAGGGCCCCGTAGGTGTTAGTTGTCCGCTGGCACACACGCATGCACACGCACACACACACACACACTCACGCGCAGGGCGCCAAGCCTGACGGCATCCCGCTGAGCGACGGGAACACGGGTTCGGCGGGCGGGCGCTGCACGCATACACACACAGGCACACACACTGCACACATACACACACACATATACACACACTCGCATGCACACACGTGCATTGTTGCTGGTTCTGTGCAAGGCGCCAAGTCCAAAAGCATCCCGCTGAGCGAAAGCAACGCGGTTTCGGCTGGTAGGCGGTGCACACACACACACTCACACACACACGCGCAAACACACACACACACACACACACACACACGTGCAAACACACACGCACACACACGACTGCACACACACACACACACACACGTGTGTGCTCACACACGCGCACGTCGCTCGTGCGTAGGGCGCCAAGCCCGACGGCATCCCGCTGAGCGACGGCAACGTGGTTTCGGCGGGCGGGCGATGCACGCGTGTGCCGACCGGGACCACCGGCGGCATGGTCTTCTTCTACTGCCTGCTCTCCATCGCGCTGTTCATTGGGGGCGTGGTCGGCGGCAAGGTCGGGCTGGAGCGCTACCAGGTGTGTGCTTGCGATGGTGTGTGCGCGTGCGCGAGGGTGGTTGCGTGCGTGTGTGCGTGTGTGTGTGCGCGTGCGCGCGTGTTGGGGTTGTCCATCGAATGGCTGCATGCGTGGTGTTGCGACACTGTTGCACGGGTGTTGCACCGGGTGTTGCAGAGCTGTTGCACGGGGTGTTGCCAGAAGCTGCACACCGCCACCGCCATCAACAACAGAAAAATAAAAAATAAAGAAAAAAAATGCCCCCCCCACTCCCCCTCCTTGCCAAGGTATATCGCGCAAACCAGGCCGGCGGCTACTCTGACCTCGGTGGCGGTGGAAACGAGGCTTCCCTGTGGGACGCATTCACCGGCGCGCGACGCAACGCGCAGAACAACGACAGCTGGTGATGATGTGTCACATGATGGATGGTTTTACAGGTTTTACACGTACGCGCTTGGACGATCCCGGGGCGTGAGCTAAGGCCTACTTTACTACACGTGTAGCGGAGATCTACTAGGAGAGCCCGCGAGGCCACGCAGTGCGCCAGCCTACCCGCTGGTGAAGATGATGGCTTTGCGGTCACACACGGTCCCAGGGTTGTAGCACGATAGACTCGCTCCGCCCGTGCAAAAAGTTACACTTGCAATTTCGTATTGTCCATCACGCTCCGCCACACCGTGTTCCAAGCCCAGACTGCAGGCAACACGAGCAGCAGCCATCCAGTATTGCGCGCGCTCCCAATTCTTCGCGCACGCTCCCAAGTGTTTGGGTCCCTAGGCGTAGTCATGACTAAACATGACCTTTGATCAAAGGTGATCTGAGCGCAAGTCCACCTAAGCAACATTCACCGCCACAGCCAGTAAAGTCAACTTATTCCAGCCTCCTCACAGCTATGCTCTAATTCGACGATTGCATGTCCGCGGCCTTTCTCAGGCATTGCACACGCCACCCAACACCATGAGCAGCTGTGCTCTGTTCAGAGCTTGTTGACCAGGCTCGCGAGGGCCTGTGATGGGGGTGGGGGTGGTGCGCGTGTGTGGTGTGTGTGGGGGGGTGGGTGAGGGGTGGGGGTGGGGGTGAGATCGCATGTGCGTGTGAGTGCGAGCTGATATTCTGCATGCCTCAGCAAATGTTGCCACCCATACGCAGAGAGAGCGTCAAAACGAGAGAGAGGGAGAGAAAGGGGTGAGAGAGGAGCTTGATTTGATCCAGCTGGGCGGATCGCCTGTGCCTGCACCTTGCTAACTCCATGGGCTCAAGCCCCCTGCGGGCGCGGGTGCCTCCCTCCCTCCCTACCCCAACCCCAACGTCTGAGGCGCGCGAATCAAGGCGGTCATTACGGCCGAGGCGGTCGGGGTGCGCCTCAGGCAGTGGTGGGCGCCTAAGGTGGTGCCTGAGGCGACGCCAAGGGCGGTCGGGGGTGCGCCTGGGGCGGTCTCGGCCCGAGGCGTCGTCTCATCCGCGCAAGTCAAAGTGCCGCCTGAGTCGCTGCCTCAGGCGTTGGGAATGTGGTAGGGCCTTCCACCCACCTTCTCTCCCGCAGCGGCCGCATCCGTCACCTCCTTGTTGAGCCCCATCGACGCGTAAAGGATCCCAACCGTAAACCCAACCGCCGCAATCTCAGAGAACCATGCGTAGACGGTTCCAACCGTACATCCGACCGGCCCCCTTCCACCCACCTTCTCTCCCGCAGCGGCCGCATCCGTCATCTCCTTGTTGAACCTCATCGATGCGTAAAGGATCCCAACCGTGAACCCAACCGCCGCAAACTCAGAGAGCCATGCGGGGAGAGGCCCGGTGCGCTTGCCCGAGGGAGCGGCCTGGTAATGGGGATGGGGGGGGGGGGGCAGTGATTTTATCTTCTGGGATTTTTTGAAGCCATTTGACTGAAAATCCGGCTCCCAAATCCAACTCCAAACGCCGAAAATAGGAAAAAACACGGGGATGGGAGAGGGATGGGGGGGGATCAAGGGGTCTGTGTGTGCATGAGCACAATATGGTGTTGGTGCTTGCGCGCTTGCCCGAGGGAGCGGCCTGGTAAGGGGGATGGGAGAGGGAGGGGGGGGGGCAAGGGGCGCGTGTGCATGAGCATGCTTGGTGAGGTTTGTGAGGATTCAAATTCAGCCGCCGCAAACTCAGAGAGCCATGCGAGGAGCGGCCGGGCGCGCTCGCCCGAGGGAGCGGCCTGGTAAGGGGGGTGGGTGGGGGAACGTGATTTTGTGTTCAGGGATTTAAGCTGATTTCCTGAAGTCATTCGACTAAAAATCCGGCTCCTAAATCCGGCCCCAAACGCCGAAAATAGAAGAAGACTGGGATGGGGGTGGGGGGGCAAGGGGCGTGAGTGTGCATGAGCTTGCTATGTGTTGATGCGTGGTGAGAATGTAAATCCAACTGCCGCAAGCTCAGAGAGCCATGCGGGCAGCGGCCCAACGCGCTCGTCCGAGGGGGGGGGGCGTGGTAAGTGGGATGCGGGTGGTGGTGGTGGTGGAGTGGGGTGGGGGCAAAGGGGCGTTTGTGCATGTTCATACTATGGTGTGGGTACTTGCGCGCTTGCCTGACGGAGCGGCCTGGTAGTTGGGGGTGGGGTGGGGTGGGCAGGGCAGGGCAAGGGGCGTGTGTGCATGAGCACACTATGGTGCTTGGTGAGGATTAAAATCCAACCGCCGCAGTCTCAGAGAGCCATGCGGGGAGAGGCCCGGTGCGCTTGCCCGAAGGAGTGGCCTGGTAAGGGGGATGGGGGGGGGGGGCAGTGATTTTATCTTCTGGGATTTTAAATGATTTCTTGAAGCCTTTTGACTGAAAATCCGGCTCCCAAATCCGGCTCCAAACGCCGACATAGGTAAAAAAACACGGGGGGGGGGGGGCAAGGCAGAGGGCGCGTGTGTGCATGAGCACGCTATGGTGTTGGTGCTTGTGCGCTTGCCTGACGGAGCGGCCTGGTAGTTGGGGGGGCGAGGGGGGGGGGCAGGGCAGGGCCAGAGGCGTGTGTGCGCATGGGCACACGCTTTGGTCTTGGTGCTTGCGATAACAGTGGGTAGGGGATGGTGCAGCACCCTTTGCCACCCCCTCCGCAAGCCACCCACCCACTCTCGCCATGCACACCACTTCACGCACGCCCCCAGGCCCCGCAACGCGAACAAACAGTGGTCCCGCTTGGGATCTTGGGGAAATGATGGCTCAACCCTGGCCTCACGGCTCACTCCCTCAATCTCAACCCGCCGGATGCATCCCCCCCCTGAAAAGTGTGAAATGTCACACTTTTCACCCTTTCAGCCCGCAGCAGCGCCAGCCCAACTCGGCCAATCTCAACCCGAAACTGCGCGTTTGCAGGCTGCGGGCTGGCCGGTTTAGGGTTAAGGATTTTAGGGTTCAGGGTTTAGGGTTCAGAGTTTCGGGTTTTGGGTTTTAGGGTTTAGGGTTTCAGGGTTTATGGTTTATGGTTTGGGGTTCAGGGTTTAGGGCTGACGCACTGTGTGGTCTGTCTGTCTGTCTGTCTGTCTGTCTGTCTGTCTGTCTGTCTGTCTGTCTGTCTGTCTGTCTGTCTGTCTGTCTGTCTGTCTGTCTGTCTGTCTGTCTGTCTGTCTGTCTGTCTGTCTGTCTGTCTGTCTGTCTGTGTCTGTCTGTCCCACACCTTCTTGACCTCAGCCTGCTTCACCTCGACCTTCTTGACCTCGGCCTGACAAGGAGGGGGAGGGGAGGGGGTCAGATGGCTGACTGGAGATGGGGAGGGGGGGGGTCAGATGGCTGACTGCAGGTGGAGGGGGGGGGGTCAGATGGCTGACTGGAGATGGCGCAGGGGGTGGGTGGGGGGTGGGGGGTCAGATGGCTGACTGGAGATGGGGGGTGAGGAGTGGGGGGAGAGAGCAGTGTTACTGCCGGCGGTCACAATCAGCACTGTGTTTGCGCGGCTTAGAGCGCGGCATGTATTGAGGGGGCAGCATTGGCTAGACGCCTCTTGGGGGCTGAGAGGAGGGGGGGTCAGATGGCTGACTGGAGGCGGGGGAGGGGGAGGGGTCGGATGGCTGACTGGAGATGGAGAGGGGGGTGGGTGGCAGATGGCTGACTGGAGAGGGGGGGGGGTCAGAAGGCTGACTGGAGATCGGGGGGGGGGGGGGGAGGGATCAGATGTGCATGCATGCGACCGGCGCACCCGCACGACCGGCTTGGGTGCTTCCACAGCTGCCGACCCTCTGCCAACAAACTCCCGAAATGCTTGCTAGGACTACTCCTAGTGCTCGGCATTGTGGCGTTCATACGACATTCATAAAGGGCGGGGGCAGGGAGGGACACGGCTCACCCGCACGACCGGCCTGGGTGCCTCAACCTGCTTGGTCCCTCGGTTGCGTGCCTGCACTTGCCACAATGCAAGTGCAGGCACGCAACCGAGGGTCGGAGGGGGGGGGCAGTCAAGGAAGGACACGGCTCACCCGCACGACCGGCTTGGGCGCCTCAACCTGCTTGGGCGCTGGTGCTGCCACGATCGGCGCCGGCGCGGCCATGATCGGCTTTGGCGCCTCCACCGGTGCCTGGGTTGTGTGTGTGTGTGTGGGGGGGGGGACCTCTGAAGAATTTGAGTACTTTTGGTGGTGGTGGTGGGGAGGGGGGCGGAAATAAGGGGGGGTTCATTGGCGCCGCCACGATCGGCTTTGGCGCACTGGTGCTGCCACGATCGCCTGCGGCGCCCCCATCGGCGCCTGGGTGGTGTGTGTGGTGTGTGTGTGTGTGAGGGGACCTTTGAAGAATCTGAGGACTTCGGGGAAATTAGGGGGGTGCATCAGCGCAGCCACAATCGGTTTCGGCGCTGGTGCTGCCACAATCGCCTTTGGTGCCTCCACCGGTGCCTGGGTTGTGTGAGGGTGGGGTGGGGGTACTTTTTGAGGAGGCGGGACGGGGGGCTTTGATGGATTTGGGGAGTCGAGGGACCTGGAGGTTGGGGTTGCGTCCGCGAGAGCAACATCACGTTTTTTCCGCTCCCACTTGGGGACTTGCCGCCACAATCAGCTGATCCGCCTCCACCGGCGCTTGGGTGAGGGCGGGTTGAGGGGGAGGGCGGGTTCTTTTGAGGGGGGGAGTCGAGGGGGGGGGGCTTTGTGGAAATTGGGGACTTTAGAGGGGGAATTTGGGGTGCATTGGCGCCGTTGTTGCCACTCCCTCTCCCACCCACCTTGGGCATCTCGGGCATCTCGGGCATCTTGAACCCAGACATGTCGGGAGCCGCCATCTCGGGAATCTGAGGGGCCGCAGGAGGTGGGGGTGGGGGGCGGTTGGGGTGGGGGATGGGGGGGGGCGTTCGAGGTGCCAGATCGCATCAACGCAGCGCGCGGGGGTGCGCCCGGGTCTCGTGCGGTGGCTGCTACCTCCGCGCTGGGTGGTTGGGTGGGTGGGAGGGGGCACTTTTGAGGGTGCCAAAGGGCGCTAACGTTGCACGCGGGGGTGCGCCCGGGTCTCGCCGGGCGCCAGCCACCTCCGCGCTGGGGGGTGGGTGGGTGGGAGGGGGCACTTTTGAGGTGCCAAAGGGCGTCAACGCAGCGCGCGGGGGTGCACCCGGGTCTCGCCGGGCGCCAGCCACCTCCGCGCTGGGGGGTGGGTGGGTGGGAGGGAGCACTTTTGAGGGTGCCAAAGGGCGTCAACGCAGCTCGCGGGGGTGCGCCTGGGTCTCGTCGGGCGCCAGCCACCTCCATGCCGGGGGGTGGGTGGGAGGGGGCACTTTTGAGGGTGCCAAAGGGCGCCAACGTTGCGCGCGGGGGTGCGCCCGGGTCTCGCCGGGCGCCTGCCACGTCCGTGGGGGTCGGCCACCTCCCCCCTCCCCCCCCCGCTGGTCATGTTCTATTGACTCGCCAGATGGTTTGAAAATATGAGTTTCTGTCGCTGTTACTGTCTAAGCGTGAGCGAGATGTACGGAACGCCTCTCATGGTGCTAGCACCCCAAGATTCCTATCCGCCTCCTCCACTGTCAGAACCGTGTGGGGAAGTTCTTTGCGGTTCGTCGCATCGGGGGACTGCGCTGGGGGGCTGTGTGTCATCGCCGTGCTGGCTGTAGCCTTTTCGGGTCTTGTGTTTCTACTCGGGATCTAGGCGCTCCCGATGTGTTGCGCCGATGACGACGGCGACGACTTCCACTATCACGCGTGACGGTCATCAAACAAACACTCCTGAGAGGCTGAGACAGAGATCTCATCATCCCCCCACACACCACACCTTGGGCATCTCAGGCATCTTGAACCCCGACATGTCGGGGGCCTTGAATGCAGGCATGCTGAACGCGGGCAGCTTCGGGGCCTTGGCCTCGGCCGCCTTGGGCACCGCCACGATCGCCTTGGGCGCCGGCGCCGCTGGCTCGGGCGCCTGGGGGGGAGAGAGTGTGTGTGTGGGGGGGGGGGGGGGCAACTTTTATAGGTGCCAAAAGACAACGCAGAGCGAGGGCGCCGCCACAATTGCCTTCGGAGCCTCAACTGCCTTGGGCGCCGGCGCCGCTGGCTCGGGCGCCTGGGGGGGCGGGACGGGGGCGGGGACGGGCGTTTTAGGTGCCAAATGGCGCCAACGCAGCGCGCGGGGGGGCGCTCGGGTCTCGTCTGGGTGGCTGCCATCTCTGCGCTGGGGGAGGGGGCGCATAAGAGGTGCCAAGTGGCGTGTGCACAATGCATTGGCAGTAATGGCATGCACCGTGCCCTGGGCCTCTCCTGCTGCCCCACCGACGCAGGGTTACTCGGGTGTATTATTAGAAGCGCGATGCACGTGCAGGGACCGGGGCGGGGGGCCCAGGGAGTGAGCCTCCTCATGTTTGGGAGCCCTGTTTGGGGGGTCCAGTCACACTGACGGTGGACCCCCCCCTTTGAATGGCGTGCGCATAATGGCAGCGCAAGGCTGCGCCGGGTTCTTGTCGGGCGCCTGCCACCTCCCCCCCCCCCCCGCTCGCTTCCGCCCCCTCACCTTGGGCATCTTGGGCATCCTGGACCCCGGCAGGTCTGGGGCTTCGAATGGGGATTTGGGGAGTTAAGGGCTTGGAGATTGGAGACGCAATCGCACGTGTCTGCTGCTTCCTCCAGTGCTTCCTCGATTGGGCGGAAAACCGCCTATGGCGGTTTCTGGGCGGAAGCAATTAATATTTTTTTTAGGGTTTACCGCCCGACTTGATTGTTTTTTCTCTTAAAAGAAATTCCCTTTTTTTGCTGTTTTCACGTTTTTTTTCTGGGGGTGCAGCCTGCAGCCGCCGGTGGCCGGGCTGTAAGAATTCATTAATTTAAATTAATTGTAAAAGCACTGCCCCCCCCCCCCGCACACACACCTTGGGCATCTCGGGCATCTCGGGCATCTTGAACCCAGACATGTCGGGGGCCTTGAACCCGGACAGGTCGGGGGCCTTGAACGCGGGCATGCTGAAAGCAGGCGCGGCCGGCGCAGACACAGCCGCCTTTGGCGCCTCGGGCGCCTGGGGAAGCAAGGGTGTGTGTGGGGTCGGGGGGGGGGTGTACCACAATCACAAAACCTTTGAGGCGCGCAAGTGAAGGCGGTCTTCACGCCCCAGGCGGTCAGGGGTGCGCCTCAGGCGGTGGTGGGTGCCTGAGGCGGTTGGGGTGGCGCCTGAGGCAGTCGGGGTGACGCCTGAGGCGGTCGGGCGTGCGCCTCTGACGGTCTTGGAGTGCCTGAGGCGCCGCCTGATCCGCGCAAGTGAAGGCGCCGCCTGAGGCGTTGGGAATATGGTAGAGGGGGGCACTTTTGAGGTGCCAGGTGACGTCAACGGTGGCCTCGCCGGACGCCTGCCACCTCCCCCCCCCCATACCACAATCCCAACGTCTGGGGCACGCAAGTGAAGGCGGTCGTAACGCCCGAGGCGGTCGAGGGTGCGCCTCGGGCGGTGGTGGGTGCCTAAGGCGGTCGGGTGGCGCCTAAGGCTGTCGGGGTGACGCCAGAGGCGGCGCCTCAGGCGGTCGGGGGTGTGCCTCAAGCGGCGCCTCAGGCGGTTGGGTGTGTGCCTCGAGCGGTGCCTCAGGCGGTCTGTGCGCCTGAGGCGCCACCTGATCCGCGCAAGTGAAGGCGCCGCCTCAGGCGTTGGGAATGTGGGAGGGGGCGGGGGCACTTTTGAGGTGCCAGATGGCGTCAACGGTGGCCTCGCCGGGCGCCTGCCACCTCCCCTACCCCCCTCTCTGCCCCCCCACGCCTGCGCCGCTGCCTTTGGCGCCTCGGGCGCCTGGAGGAGCGAGGGTGTGTGTGGGGGGGAGGGGGGTGGGGGGCAATTTTGAGGTGCCAGATGACGGCAACGGTGGCCTTGCTGGGCGCCTGCCACCTCCCCCTCCGCCTCTCTTCCCCCCCACACACCCCACACAACAGTGTTTCCGTTAGCCAGCCCGCAACCCACAATGTTTCCGTTAGCCAACTCCCAACCCACAAACTTGCAACACCGGGTTAAGATTGGCAGCTTCGGGCTGGCGCCGCAGGCTGAAATCGTGCAATGTTCGACCGGAAAAGTGTGAAATCGACATTTCCACACCCTTTCTGCAAAACAAAAACGCCCCCGGCGGGTTGAGATTGGGGAGTGAGCCGTGAGGCCCGGGTTGAGCCAGCATTCCCCCAAGATCCTCAGCGAACCACTGGCACCAGTGATTTCCTTTCTGGCTCTACACAGCCATTTGGCTGTATTCCGGCTGTACTTTGACCTTGGATATAGCTCAACCCATGCAGTGGATTGTTAGTCTGACAAGCCCGCCAGACAGAGCACGCCAACAGCTTTCAAATGACCTATGTATGAGGACAAACGGTCAACAGGAGGTCAACGGTCAACGCTGCCAAAGCAAAATCCGGCTGTGGAATACTTAATTAAAAATCACGAAAAGGAAATCACTGACTGGCACACACTTCGCAGAGACCATGCCGACAGGGAGCGTCGACCGCTCTCCCCCCCCCCCACCACCAGTGATGTTGCTAAAAAGGCCTTAGCTAAAGACAATGAAAATGTTATGTTTGCCTCCGCAGCATTGGAGGGAACATGTCGAATTGCCCCTGCAAGAAGCGGTTTTTCACTGAAAAGTGTGAAATGACGTTTTTACACTTTTCGGAGCAACATTCTCGCGCTTTGCCCCAGCACTTTCCACCCGATTTTCCCGGTTTGCCCCCGCAGCGGAGGCTGCGGGGGCTGCGGGGGCGCTCATGACCAGGGTAGGGCCCGTAACTGTAACTCCCGTAACTCAACCCCGGCCGTAACTGTTACGAGAGATACGGGAGAGCCTTGCCCACAACCCAGTAACTCGACCCGTAACTCAGAAAGGTGTGAAACGCTGCTGAAAGTGCGAATCGGCGCCCTCCATCGCCCAAAGATGACCACAGCGTGCCTGCATCAGGCCAATCTGACCTCTGGAAGGGCCAGGGAGGTTAAAGGGGGAGATCAGACTTTTTTCTTCAGCCCCCACACCTACGGTCGACCAGCCGCCGCGTTGGCTGCCGATCGAGTTACTGGAGTTACAGGGGGTTACTGGAGGTTACTGGGAAGGGGCGCCTGAGTTACGGGTTGCGGGAATGGGGGTGTGGAGTTACGGGCCCCACCCTGTTCATGACACCACTGCCTCACACACACACACCTTGGGAGCGTCGCCGCCGCCGTCGCCGAACGAGGGCATGGTGAACTTGCTGAGCGATTCGGGCATCGTGAAGAGCGGGGCGCCGGGCTCGCGCACCTGCAAGAGAGGGGGGAGGGGGGCACAGGGCGGGCACAGGGATTATGTTACAAGGAACAGGATGCACACGCAGTGATCAGTGCCTGACACGAATGTACAGGCTTCGGGCATGGTGAACTTTCTGAGCGATTCAGGCGTCGTGAAAAGCGGGGCGTCGGGCTCGCGCACCTGCACGTGTGTGTGCGTGTGTGTGTGTGTGTGTGTGTGTGTGTAACAAGGCTTATTACAGGTTCAACATTGATGTACACGCGCTGATGATTAAAAAACACTCACAGGTTTCAAGGCCCGCGCACCTTCAGAAGGGGGAGGGGGGGGGGGGCACGGTGGAGTTTTGTAACAGGGTCTGTAACAGGTTCAACATTGATGCACACGCACTGGCCAGTGCTGATTCACACGGTTTTACAGGCTTCGGGCGCGCGCAGCTGAGCGATTCGGGCATGGTGAAGAGTGGGGCGCCGGGCTTGCGCACCTTCAGAAGGGGGGGGGGGGCACAGGGGGGAACAGGGGTTATTACAGGTAGCATTGATGCGCACGCAGTGATCAGTGCCTGACACGAATGCACAGGCTTTGGGCGCGAGCAGCTGAGCGATTCGGGCATGGTGACGAGCAGGGCGCCGGGCTCGCGCACCTTCAGAGGGGGGAGGGCGGGCACAGGGGGATAGCAAGGGTCATAACAGGTAACATATCAGGCAGAGTGATCAGTGCCTGACGCGAGTGTACAGGCATGGTGAACTTGCTGAGCGATTTGGGCATCGTGAAAAGCGGGGCGCCGGGCTCGCGCACCTTTGGGGGCGGGGGGGGGGGGGGGGGTAGCAGAGGTTATTACAGGTTGCATTGATGCACACGCGGTGGTCAGTGCCTGACACAAATGCACAGGCTTCGCGCGCGTGCAGCTGAGCGATTCGGGCGTTGTGAAAAGCGGGGCGCCGGGCTCGCGCACCTTCGGGGGGAGGGGGGCACAGGGGGGAACAGGAGTTACTACAGGTAGCATTGATGACACGCAGTGTTCAGTGCCTGGCACGAATGTACAGGCTTCGGGCGCGTGCAGCTGAGCGATTCGGGCAGGGTGGAGAGCGGGACGCCGAGACGGGGGGGGGGGAGGGGGGGCGAGGTATGCGGCCTTGATTACAGGTTGATCTACACGCGCACGTCCTCCGGCAGCTCCTCGTCCTTGGAGCCCTGCACCTTGAACGCCTTGTTGGCCTCCTTCTCGTAGGCAGCCTTTAGCATTGATAGATGTCGTAGATCTACGTACCGTCATAGGAGCCCCGGGGCCCGTATGTATGGGCCACGTATCCACTGCAAAGGCGTGCGCACCTCCTCCGGAGGCTCATCCTTGAAGCCCTGCACCTTGAAGCCCTGCACCTTGTTTGCATCCTTATCGCACGCACCCTTTAGCATTGATAGATATGGTAGATCTACATACCATCATAGGAGATTTGGGGCCCGTATGTATGGGTCACGTATACAGGCGCTTCGTGCGCGCACCTCCTTCTCCGGCGGATCATCCTTGAACGCCTCGTTTGCCTCCTTGACGTGTGGCCCTTATACCCTTGGTTGATCTACGCATGATCTACCTTGGGGGCCGTATGTAGGAACCTTGGGGAGCCCTTATCTCTAGGCTGGTCGGGTCTAACGAGGAATAGACCAAAGTGTGGAGCCACGCGTGCGTACCTCCTCCGGAGGCTCATCCTTGAAGCCCTGCACCTTGAACGCCTTGCTTGCCTCCTTTTCGTAGGCAGCCGCCTTGCTGCGCAGGTCGCTGAGCATGCTCCCGCGCTTGGCTGCGTGTGTGTGTGTGTGTGTGTGTGTGCACGTGTGTGTGTGTGTACGTGTGTGCACACGCGCGTGTGTGTGTGTGTGTGTGTGTGTGCACGTGTGTGTGTGTGTGTGTGTGTGTGTGTGTGCGTGAGCGTGTGCGTGTGTGTGTGTGTGTGTGTGTGCGTGTGTGCATGTGTGTGTGTTGTGTGTGTGTGTGTGTGGTGTGTGTGTGTGTGTGTGTGTGTGTGTGTGTGTGTGTGTGTGTGTGTCCTCAGTCCTCCCCTCCATTCACACACGCACACACACACACAACGCACAGCACGCGCAAACATAGCTGGCGGCCTCCCCCCCACCACCACCACACAACACGCACACAACGCACACAGACAGCACACGCACACACACACGCACACAAAGGTGGCGGCCTCATCGCGCAGCATCGCCACTGCCTGTGCCCCTCTCAACGTCCCACATAATACACACTCTGAATTCCCCCCCCCCCCTCCCCCAAGCGCAATACACGCACAGTTGGCAGCCTCGTCGCGCAGCAACGCCTCGACCTTGTCTGCTTCTGCCCCCCCCCCCCACACACACACACCACACACACCACACACACAACGCGCACACACGCACATGCACACAAAACGAACACACACACACATCAGTGATGCAGAAAGTGTTTTGGCGTAATGGCGGTCTTGCGACGCGCGGAGGCCCCAGCCGGGCCTGCCAGCCCGGCGCTTCTGCGCGGGCTGTGGCGCGATTCTACCGGGCCATTTTCCCGGGGGCTTCGCCCCCGGACCCCCGCTGTCCAAAGTGTTCCTGTTGGTGGAACGGCAGTATGTGTTTTTTACGCTGCTCTCTCATTTCTCTTTCTTTCCTTATTTCTTGCTTAGTTCTCCTACTTTGTATTTTCCCTGTGCCTCACAAACATCGCAACCACAAACCCACACAAAGCGCGTCGATTCTCGGTGTAAATCAGGGGTGCCCCTGATGCAAATCTGCATGTACACTTCAGCCCCGCGCCTGCGCCGCTCTCTGCACATGCGTGAGTGGCTCAGCGTGGATCAGCACACACAATCTGCCCCTACAGCAGACAAGTAGCTAACTTGGGCGTCGCATGACGTGAAGCGCCCCCTCCCCCCTACTGGCGCGCGTGCATGCAAGCAGCGCAAGCCAGAGCCACGTTGGATCAGCACACACAATCTGTCCCTGCAGCAGACAAGTAGCTTTCTTGGGCGTAGCATGCCGTGAGGCGCCCCCTCCCCCCTACTGGCTCGCGTGCATGCAAGCAGCGGAAGCTAGAGCCGCATTGGAATTCTGAATTTGATGGCATCCTTTATAGTGTTGGTTTGCAGGCTATGGAAGCAGTCTGGAGGGGGCAAAACCAGGGGGCAAAACCCTTTGCAAAACAACTGAGCACGCATGCCCAGACGAGCTGTCGCACGTGGCGTGTTTGCATGGCGCACGCGTGTTTGCATGCATGCATGCAGTGGGCGCCGGGGCGCAGCCCCCGCAGATAATATAAGAACCAGTGCATTGTGTTTAATACTAGAGATGGCATGATCAACTGCAGCAGAGCCAGGCAGGGGAGCTGTTGCACTTAAATCAAGCAAAAGTGTGACCAACCTCGCCTCCCCCATCTCCGCCCCCCTCCACCGATCATTGCGCGAGTTGAGCGCTGATCTGATCCGATGCTCGCCGCCCAAGGCGCCCTACGCGCAAGGCGCCTGGGGGCCGCGCTACGCGCAAGGCAAAACGCGGCTTCGTCGCGTCCCGCCGCGCTACGCGCGGGTCCCGCCAAACGACCCGAAATTATGCGAAAGCATGCGCGTATAGCCTCTCTGCATCACTGACGCACATGCACGCACACAAGCAATGCACGCACAGTTGGCGGCCTCATCGCGCAGCAACGCCTCAGCCTTGTCTGCCTCCGCCTTGAGGGTAGCCGCATCCTTGGATCCAGCAGCCTTGGCCTCGGCCTCCTCGCGCCTGTGTTTGTGTGTGTGAGAGAGAGAGAGAGAGTGTGTGAGTGTGTGTGTGTGTGTAGCCGCGTCCTTGGGTCCAAGCAGCCTTGGCCTCGGCCTCCTTGTGCCTGTGGTTGTGTGTGATTGTGTGTGTGTGTATGTGCACGTGTGTTTGTGCGTGTGTGTGTGCGTGAGTGTGTGTGTGCGTGCGTTGTGAGTGTGTGTGTGTTTGTGTGTGTGTGTGTGTCTGTGTGTTGTTGCGTCCTTGGGTCCAGGAGCCTTGGCCTCTGCCTCCTCGCGCCTGTGTGTGTGATTGTGTGTGTGTGTGTGTGTGTGTGTGCGTGAGTGTGCACGCGTTTGTTTCTGTGTGTGTGTTTTTGTGTGTGTGTGTGTGTGTGTGTGTGTGAGCGTGTGTGTGTGTGTGCATGTGTAGCCGCGTCCTTGGGTGCAGCAGCCTTGGCCTCTGCCTCCTCGCGCCTGTGTGTGTGTGTGTCAGTGTCTCCGTTAGCCAACCCGCAACCCGACAAAGTGCACTTTCGGGTTGAGATTGGCCGACTTGGGCTGGCGCGGCGGGTTGAGATTCCTCAACCCGCAAAAAGTGTGAAAATCGGCATTACACACTTTTGCCGCCAAATTTCGCCTCCGTCGAGTTGAGATTGGCGAAATGTGCGTGAGGCACGGGTTGAGCCATCATTTTCCAGGATCCTTAACGGAACCACTGGTGTATGTGTGTGTGTGTGTGTGTGTGTTTGTGTGTGTGTGTTGTTGCGTCGTTAGGTCCGGCAGCCTTGGTTTCGGCCTCCTCGCGCCTGAGAGTGTGTGTGTGTGTGGGGAGGGGTGGGGGTTGCGTGTGAGCGTGTGTGTGTGTGTGTGTAAGTGTGTGTGCGTGCGTCGTGTGTATGTGCGTGTGCGCCATGTGTCGTGCGGCGTGTGTGCGTGTGTGCATGCGTGTGTGTAGGGGCCACACAGCCTCGCGTGCCCCACTCACATCGCGCGCAGCATCTCCACGCGCCGCTCCTTCTCCACTTGGCGCCTCTCGAATGGCGAGAGGTTCTGTGATTGGGATGGCGCGCGCGTTGGTTAGCCTAAAACCTGATTAAAGACACGCCAAAACCCAGCCAGCAGCCAGCAGAAAATTTTACCAGCCCCAGCAACAGTCGTTGGTATGCTGTTGGCACGCCCAGCACCTATTTATGCTGTTGCTTTTGTCAGGTGTGAAGTGCATGGCATCTCCCGACACCCGGGGCGTGCCGCGCCGCATGCCTCGGACGCGCGCATGCATGCGTGCATGCGTGACTCATCGCACGTCTCATCATGTGTGCTCGTGCGTGCGTGCACCAACCCACAGAATCGTCAGCAAGAGCCGGTTGAGGCGTTCCTGTCATCATCGCCAGCGCCAGCGCCACGCCACCGATGCCTGCAAGCATGCCCTGCGATGTGGGGCGTGCGCTCTCTCCATTGGGAGCGGCGCGCGCGGCAACGGCGCGCACGCCACGCGTAGCGGAGACACCCAGCCGCGATGACCTGACAGCCTGCATGCCAGATGGCTTGGATGCCTTGATGGCCATGGTATTACGGGTAATATTACAGTTAAACTTTGGTGTTGCAATTTGGTGTTGGGAGATGTGGATCCCACACTTCTTCCGAATTTTTTTTGCGCACACACATACACTGCCCGACACCCACATACACACACTCTGCACGCAAACGTCCGGGACGAGCTCGCACACGACCAACTTATGATGTGAGATCAACACGTGATCGTCAGAGCAGCTTTTTTTTGTAAACTACAGTTTTTTTTGGTGACACACGTTCTGGTGGGCTGTGTGGGAGGGCTGTGGATGGGCTGGCTTTACAAGTTTTACACGTACGCGCCGGGAGGACCCCGGGGCATGATTTAAGGCCTAGACTATATGTCTAGGGGAGCTCTACTAAGAGAGCCCGCAAGGCCACGCAGCGCGCCAGCCTACAAGGGAAACAAACAGAAAAAGGAAGTTGGTGGGTTGTGTGCTCTGGGATCCCCCACAACGTAGATGCGTGGCCTGAGCTAACACAGTAGAGGGTCAAGGAACTGCTACTTCCGTATATGAGGAGCCTGCCTATGGCCACCCCCACCGAAGTCGGCCACACAAGTCGGACATTTCCGAAAACGCCCAAACGCCCCTCCCGCCCCGCCCCGCACGTGCATGGTGGTGGCGGGCGCATGGTGTATGCGCGACTCAGGCGGGCTCTGCGCGCGTGCAGGCCACAGGTCTCTGGCCTGTCCGACCGTCTGAATGGAGGAGGCATGGCGTGGCATGTTCTGCCACGCAAGGGCGCTGGAGCTGTGCGCGGTCTGTGCCATGCGCATGGGGAATGCATCAGCCATCGCCACTCATCCTGCCGCGGTTTGGACGCGTGCGAAGACAGGCATGCACGATTAGGGAACGACGCCGCGTCGTTCGAAAGAGGGCGGCGGAGATGAGCGCAAGGTTGCAAGAGGGGAGACTAGGCGTCGACCGAGTGTCTGAGCAGAACACGACACAGGAAAGCCGACGACGGCTCAAGCGACAGGCGTCGATGATGCATTGCACACCTGCAGTAGACGGAGAGCGGGCCTCGTGTCCACACTCTCTGGGTTTCGCCTGCCTTCCTGCTATGCTAATCGCTCTCCCCAGCCACGTCTCCTCGGACGAGGCTCACCGAGCATCGCTACGTCACGACTCGCGTCCCAAGCCCTGCGGACGTGAGTGTCGTGCACAGTAGTGCTCATGCAGGGTGCCCCCCCAAATCATGCCCATGCGCGTGGACTTGGCCCGCACCATCCTGCTCTTGAGGCTCGTGTGGCCTGCTATGCCATGCACACGGACCATGCGCGCATACCTGCCATGCAATGCACACCATGCGCGCAGCATACCTGCCATGCAGCGTGCTCCCCCAAATGCGCACACCTCATGTGCATGCACGCTCCGCCATAACACCTTACAACTTCATCCACGCATGCGCACAGCCGCGTCGCACACTATGTCTGCAGTCCCCCTGTCGGCACTACGGAAGCTGGTGCGCAAGCTTGGTGGGACCGTTCGAGAGCAGAGCAGGGCGGTGGAGACGCTGGAGGAGCTGTGCGACGGTGCGACTCCAGACACCCTGGCCGCCATCACCGCCGCGAGTGGCATTCCTGCTCTGGTGAAGCTGCTTCGGCCTGGATGTTCACCTGGCGTGCAGGAGATGGCAGCAGGAGCGCTGTGGAGCCTGGCTATCCCGGTTGATGGTTATGCCGTGACGATCGCTGCTGCTGGCGCCATCCCTTTACTGGTGCAGCTGCTGGGGCCTGCATCTCCAGATGACATGCAGTACAGTAAGGCAGGAGCACTTTCCGCACTTGCTGTCAATTCTGAGAATGCAGTCACTATCGCTGCTGCCGGAGCCATCCCTCCACTGGTGAAACTGCTGGGGCCTAGATCTTGAGCTTACCTGCAACAGTTTGCAGCACAAGCACTTGGAAACCTCGCTAAAAACACTGAGAATGCGGTCACCATTGCTGCTGACGGTGCCACCCCTCGACTGGTGCAGCTTCTGGGGCCTGGCTCTTCAACTGCAAGAGTCTGCAGCAAGGGCACTGGCGATCCTAGCTTTGAATGCTGAGAATGCGGTCGACATCGCTGCTGCCGGTGCCATGCTTTCACTGGTGCAGCTGCTAGCATCCACCTCTGCTGACGTACAGGAGAGTGCAGCGGGAGCGCTGGCAAGTCTTGCTGACTACGCTGAGAATGCAGTCACGATTGCTGCCACCCCACCACTGTTGCAGCTGCTGGTGCATGGCGACACACCTGGCATGCAGTTGAATGCAGCAAGGGTACTGTTGAAGCTGGCTGGCAACGCTGCGAATGCGTTTGACATTGCTGGTGCTATCCCCTCACTGGTGAAGCTACTAGCATCCACCTATCCAATCGTGCGGGAGAGTGCAATAGCAGCCCTGGGACGCCTCGCTGTCAACGCTGAGAATGCTGTCACGATCGCTGCTGCCGGTGCCATCCCACCACTGGTGCAGCTTCTGAGGCCTGGCACTGCAGCTGCTGCGCAGCTGATGGCAGCAGCAGCACTTTCCACGCTTGCTAGCAACGCTGAAGATGCAGTCACGATTGCTGCTGCTGGTGCCATCCCCCCACTGGTGCAGCTACTGGCATCCATCTCTCTAGACGTACAGGAAAGAGCAACAGAAGCACTGAGAAGCCTTGCTGGAACTGCTGAGAATGCGGTCAAGATTGCTGCTGCCGGTGCCATCTCTCCACTGGCGCAGCTGCTGGCATCTACTTCTCCTGACGTACCGGAGAGCGCAGCGGGAGCACTTACAAGCCTCGCTGGCAACGCTGACAATGCGGTCAAGATTGCTGCTGCCGGGGCCATCCCCCCACTGGTGCAGCTGGTAGCGCCTGGCTCTATCAAAGGGACGAAATCTGCTGCAGCTGGAGCACTGAAGGCACTCGGTGTCGCAGTCAGCACTGACGTTCTGCGGGAGATGGTGGAGATGATGGAGGGGCTGGGTGTCAGCCCCGGATGACATGCCAACAGAATAGACGGCACCTAGGCATGACAAGTACGACCGCCACTAAGCTCCAACTGAAATTAAGTCACCTGTATGTGAGTCCACCCGCCGCACGACCGGCGCTGGGCCTTGGGCCCTCACTACGCGTGTGGTGGTGGGCACGTCTGCTCGGTTGCGCGCCGAAGCTGCTTTGCCTGGTGGCAGAAAGTATCGGCGAGGGGAGAAGGGAGAGGAGGGCCTCGTGCACGCACCAAGTAGCGACCGACTGTTTACAGTTCATAGTTTACAGTACGCACCCTGGGGGCGTGGGATTGAGGGAGCTGCCTATCGAGGCTAGCCACCATTTGCTAGCAACCGACTGGAACACCCAGGGCCATCATGCACGCACCTGGCGTGTGTGCGTGCATGCCCTGTGGGGGCTTCCCCACATTTATAAACACCACACACACGCACACACGCATATGTTGAGGGAAAGTGTAGCAGAGGATGGCCTTTGGGCATGCACGTTTGAACGGGGCCATGTTGTAGTGTACGAGAAGTTTGGGGTAGGCAGGCAACCGGATCGCAAGGAGAGAGTGCGCGCTGACGCTACCGGCGAGCAACGTGCTCCGTTGTTGACAGGGGTTCTTTGTCTTGGATGCCTGCACGGCGGCGGTTGTGTAGTCTGAGCGAGGTTTGCCCTGTCTGGCGTCGCACAGCCTGCACACACGCTCTGAATGGGTGCGCGGATACAGGTTTTCCAGGCATCAGCCACCGTGCCAGTCACGGCGGGCACGTGGGCGGGCACCCATGAAGCAGACGACGCTGCTCATTGTGAGCACCCATGTCCCGAGCATATTCCAGAGTGGCCGCCCAAGGCCGCCCAGCCGCGTCATCTCCTGCAGCAAATCGGCACTGCTGTGGTGGCACCCCAGCTGGGCCAGCGCGGCCAGTGCTCGCGATGTGCACCTTTTCGTGCGCTCATCTGAGCCAAGCCACATCAGCTGCACCAGTGGAGGGACGCCAGCAGGGCTCAGCGATGGTAAACACATTATGGGGAGTCGTAGCGTTGCGCGTCCGTCAGTGTTGCTGCTGCACACCGCTGCGCTAGACTTGGAGAGCCAGGAGTCTCGAATGGCAGCATCCTTACCAGTATCGGCACCAATACCACCAGAATGGCACGGTAGTGCAAGTGGGGAGATGCATTGCCACACCACAGGGGATGCGTCGCCCCCTCCCGACAACGACGCCGGCTGCCTTCACCCTGCACATCCTACCCCGCCTCCGAGGAGAGTCTCCTCCCAACTGTCGCGCAACTCTCCCCCCGATTGTAATTGGCCTGCATGGCCCAGCCCTAGGGCCCCCCCCCAATCGAGTCCCCTACATGTAGGCGACCAATGCAGGTAAGGTGGAGGCCACTTGGGGAGCCAGTCGCACGGTCAAGACATCGGGCGCAGCTAAGAGGGCGGATACAGCCAAGAAGGCGGCCGCGAGGCAGCGATGAGGAACCTGATCTCGCATAGGTTGAGCGGTGTTTTGCAGTTTTGCACCTGCACGGGAGAGCGTGTTCCCCCCCGGGCAGACTCCGGAATTACGGGAGCCGGCGCCGAGCCGAGGCAGGCGTCAGAGGAGTTGTCGGCTGACAGCAGCGACAATGGAACCGACAGCGCTGGCGGGAAGTTTTCGGGTGCTGCTGTTACAAATGGAGGTGGAGGTGTGTCGACTGAACATACTGGTAGCTTGGAATCATACTCCAGCGGTGCGCGCCTGCCGCATGCATCAATTTCTATGTAGACTCTCCCCTCGCCCCTTCCCTTCTCTTCTTCCTCACTTTCTCCCTCCACTCTTTCTCTCCTCTTTCTCTCCCTTCCCTGTATTCACTGTGGCACCGCACAGCGCAGCGCGAGCACCCAGCGTCGTGCCAGGTCAGCGCTTGCTGCATGGAACGAGTAGCGCTGCGGTCGGCGCGTTGGATGCAGCAGCCAGCCTCGGCTGGGCTGGTGCAGAAGGTGGAAGTGGGTCGCGTCGCCGGCCTGCGTGGAGAGAACGTGTGTGTGTGTGTGTGTGTGTCATGAGCAGCAGCATGTTCGTCGGCAGCTGTGGTGTTTGTCCTTGAGGTCTGCGCGCGCGCGTGTGTGTGTGTGTGTGCGTGTGTGTGCCATCCCACTGTGCGTGCACGCGTGCGTGTGTGTGTGTGTGTGTGTGTGTCATGAGCAGCAGCACGTTGGTCAGCAGCTGGTGGTGCGTGTCCTTGAGGTCTGCACGCGCGTGTGTGTGTGTGTGTGTGTGTGTGTGCACCACCCCATTGTGTGTGTGCACCACCCCACTAGGTATTATGCACGCGTGTGAGTTTTTTTTGTAGTGCGTTGTAGATGCGCAAGGGCCGTGTGTCCTTATATGTGACGCTGCAGCTGATGTGCGGCTGTTGCGCTGCGTGCGCGTGTGCGCCTCGTATCCATGCGCGCACCTCAAACGTCGTCTCGCCCAGGTTCAGCACACCAGCCGGCCGCAGCAGCAGCAGGCGCTCACGCAGCGCGGCCGGAGCACACGTGAGTGCGAGCGCTGCAGCGCTGGCGACACCACTGCTACCGTCACCGCCACCAGCCGCGCTCCTGCCCCCTCCGCCTGCGTGTGCGCATGTGTGTGTGTGTGTGTGTGTGTGCTGCAGCGCTGGCGGCACCACTGCTACCGCCACTGCCACCAGCCGCGCTCCTGCTTCCTGCACCTGTGTGTGATGGTCGATTTTACAGGCCGTTGGACGCCTTTGATGGCGCACCAGACCCTAGGAAAGAGGTCGGCAGCGGTCAAAATTAGACCCCTAGCTAGCATGCCATCTGCCATGCCATCACGTGTGTGTGCGCGCGTGTGCATGTGTGTGTGTGCTGCCTGCCTGTCTGCCTGTGTGTGCGTCAGTGATACGCAAAGGCGTGACGCTGTAACGCGCGTCAAACGGGGGGGTCTATCGCCCCCTCCCCCCCCCACACGCCAAGATTCCGTCATCATGCCAAAAAACGGTCTGCATCACTGGTGTGTGTAGTGGTGGTGGTCCTGTCGGGCGAGAGACCAATTAACAGAGACGTCAAAATCTGGTGCCATTTTGCCTCTCGTCTCTTCGCCTCGTCCTACTCCGACTCAGTGAGCCTTGGTAAAACGGCTGAAGCAGAAAGCGTGGTATGTGTGTGTGTGTGTGCTCACCAATGCCGCTGCCGCTGCCGCCGCCTCCGTCATTGTCATCCGAGGGCCGAAACCAGTAGAAGAACCCAGCACGCGTGAGCACAAAGTGGCGCGTCGTCCACGCAGCCGTGGGCGCGTCGATGTACCTCAGGGTGCCCTGTGCAGGACAGGCGAGCGGGCGAAGTTTAGGGTTTAGGGTTTGGGGTTTTAGGGTCCTAGGGTTTTAGGTTGAGAGGGTGAGTGGGGGTGGGGGAGGGAGGAGGGGGGGTGGGGGGTGGACGGAGGGAGGGAGGTAGCGCGTCGCCACGCGGCCGTGGGTGCGTCGATGTAGCGCAGGGAGCCCTGTGCAGGGCAGGCGAGCGGGCGAGATTTAGGATTAAGGGTTTTAGGAGGTTAGGTTGAGTGGGTGAGTGGGTGGGTGGGAGGGAGGGGTGGGTGGACGGAGGGAGGGAGCATGTCGCCCACGCGGCCGTGGGAGCGTCGATGTAGCACAGGGAGCCCTGTGCAGGATAGGCGAGTCGGTGAAATTTAGGGTTTAGGGTTTTGGGTTGTAGGTTGAGAGGATGAGTGGGTGGGTGGGAGGAAGAAGGAGGGGGGGGGGCGGGAACGGAGGGAGGGAGGGAGGGAGCGCGACGCCCATGCAGCCCCGAGGGTGCGTCGATGTAGCGCAGATTGCCCTTTGTAGGACAGGCGAGCGGGCGAAATTTAGGGTTTAGGATTTTGGGTTGTAGGTTGAGAGGATGAGTGGGTGGGTGGGAGGAAGAAGGAGGGGGGGGCGGGGGACGGAGGGAGGGAGGGAGGGAGCGCGACGCCCATGCAGCCCCGAGGGTGCGTCGATGTAGCGCAGATTGCCCTTTGTAGGACAGGCGAGCGGGCAAAATTTAGAGTTTAGGATTTTGGGGTTTAGGTTGAGAGGGTGAGTGGGTGGGTGGGAGGGTTGGGGTGGGTGGGTGGACGGAGGGAGGGAGTATGTCGCCCACGCAGCCGTGGGTGCGTCGATGTAGCGCAGGTTGCCCTTTGAAGGACAGGCGAGTGGGTGAAATTTAGGGTGTAGGGGTGTAGGGTTTAGGGCTTTAGGGTTTTAAGTTTCAGGGGTTTGGGGCTTTAGGGTGAAGGGGGCAAAATTTAGGGTTTAGGGGTGTAGGGTTTAGGGCGTAGGGTTTATGATTTAGGGTGAGAGGGTGAGTGGGTGGGCGCGGGAGGGCGGGTGGTGGATGGGTGGGAGGGAGGGAGGGGAGGTGGACCGTGGGTGAGGGAGTGTAGATATAGCGCAGGATGCCCTGGTAGGACAGACGAGTGAGTGGAAGGTGAGTGGGTGGCCACGGCGCCGCATAATAGCCCTCCTTCTTGCTCTGGGACTACACGTTGGCAGGCAGCCGGCTGGTGGCTGCCGCCCCTCACAAGCAATTGTTAGGGCCAGAGCTGGACTTGGGTCTAGGCGGTGGTACAAGGACTAGAAGGTAGTCTTCGCTGGAAAGCCAATGTTGCTGTTACTATTGCTGGTTGGCCAAAGCGGTTACTGTTACTGGTTGGCCAAAGCATCTGGGATGCTCGCATAGCGGCCTTGGTCCGCGGTCTCGGTCTGCGCATGTCCGCCCACGCGTGTGTGTGTGGTGCGCAGTGATCCCCCCGCAACCCGTATACCGCTCGGGGCTGGATTTCCCAATTCCCAGAAAAACACCCCACACTAGGTGGGAGGGGGCGTGGCGGGGTGCATTGGAAGAGCACAACGCCGAGAGCAGCATAACGGCACGTGCTGCGTGAACACCCGCTATGAATTGTGTCTGGTATGAGCTGTCAAGCTTGCTCGAGCCGGGAAAAACAACTATAAAAGCCTTCCCAGGGGTCACTGCATAGCTGCTTCGGTCCGCGGTCTCGGTCCGCAGTCTCGGTCCACGCGCACGTGTGTGTGTGTGTGTGTGTGTGTGTGTGGTGCATGCACATTCCATTCCAGATCGTTACATAGATAGGGGGGAGCGGGGTGCAAAATTCCCGGGGGTGCAGAATTACCCACTATCAGTTCCTTAGCTCTAGGCGCTTCTAGGGGCTCTCCCCCCACCTCCCCTTCGGTGGAGACATGCATCAAATATATTTGAAGGCCTCCAGAGTGGGGGGGGCGAGGGGGGGGGGCTGCTGTGGGCCATAGTGCAGCTGATGTGTGGGTGTTGCGACAGGGCCTCAGCCCACCATCCCCATGCAACAGTTAGGGATGTCCGTGGTCGCGAATCGAGCCTCCGGTAACCCGCGATCAAGCAAAATGTGAAATAGACATTACAGTTACAGTAACAGTTACATCGGCTTTCCAGCAAAGACTACCTCTAGTCCTAGTACCACCGCCTACACCCAAGTCCAGTTCTGGCCCTAACATTTACTTGTGAGGGGCGGTAGCCACCAGCCGGCTGCCTGCCAACGTGTTGTCCCAGAGCAAAAAAGAGAGCTATTGTGCGACGCCTCCAAAATAGGTCCTAACTGCTTCAAGGGGATAGGGGGTCAAGTGGCGCTTGTCAATCTACTTGACCGCCGTGGAGGGGCCGGCGCCTGAGGGGCAGCCGGACCGTACACCACGGCTCTCCACCCGACCCTATCCTGAGCACGCTCAAACGCCGTGTCCGAAAAAGTCTTCCAATCAGAACGAGTGCCACTAGTTTCGCCTAGCTGCTGAATCAGTAGCTTAAGAAAATAGTGTCGGGAGGAGGCTGGAGGCCGGCCTTGCTGCCGAGCCACATCCATTGTGCAGTCAAAAGTCGTACGAGGAAGACGAGAAGCCGGCATGCGCATCACATGGCCTAGCCACTGCATTGATCGCTTTGCCACAAGGCTCTCAATTGGCTCAGTGTCGCACGCCTGCCGAATATAAGTTAATCTGTGCCGGTCGACCAGGCGCACACCCAGAATGCGACGAAGGCAGTTAGAGTGGGCAACCTCCAATCGAGTCAGTTGTGTTTTAGTAGGGGCCCATGTTTCGCAGCCGTACAGAAAGTGGGGCAGCACGAAAGTGTTGTAAACCCGCATCTTAGACTGCACTTGCATCTTCTTGCTGGCCCAAATCTTATCAAAAGACGCAAACACGCCCAGCGCGCGACCGACACGCACACCGATCTCCTTTTCCACACCACCACTCTGGGTTATCCAACTCCCTAGATACTTAAATGCAGAGACGGTCTTCACTTCACCACCAGTCAGCGCAAACGTGGGCAGATCCGCGTCAAAATCTGCTGGCAAAATCATCACTTCTGTCTTGGCGGCGTTGATTTGCATGCCAAAGCTAGAGGACACTTTGTCAAGGATTTTCAGCATAAGCGCCAACTGAGCTGGGTCATGTGAGAACAAACATAAATCGTCGGCATACATCAGCATTACTATGCGCTCAACGACGACGACAACACAGAGCCGCCGGCTCGGGTCACGACTGACATGCCAGCCCCCTCTGGCATCATGTCTAGCGCCCTTTTCACTATGTGGTCAATACAAACATTGAACAACACAGGAGCAATGACGCACCCCTGTCGCACACCAGACGACACGGGGAATTCGTGCCCGATTTTCCCAGCCAGCCGCACGGCAGCTGCGGTGTTGGTGTGAAGATCCTCCAACAGATCAATAATGTGCGGATGAACACTATATAATCTAAGGACTCTCCACAGTGCCGCACGGTTTATGCAATCGTAAGCTTTAGAATAGTCGACAAATGCCACAGCCATGCATTGTTTGTACTCGGCATGTGCCGCGCTCAGCGAGCGCAGAGTAAAAATCGCATCAACAGTGCCTCTGCTTTTTCTGAAACCACACTGAGCCTCATGCAACTGACCATCAACCTGCGTGGAGACGCGGTGCAGAAGTATGGCAGCGTACACTTTCCCGGCAATAGAGAGAAGGCTTATACCGCGGTAGTTACCAGGGGAGTCACGCGGACCCTTCCCCTTATATAACGGTGTGATAATAGCAGTTTTCCATTCCCTCGGAGCTCTCCCCGACTGCCATACGGCGATGATGACCCGGTGGAGCCATGCGATTGCAGGTGGGCACCGCAACAGCATGGCGTCCAGCTGGTCATCGCCCGGAGCGGCGGCCGCGATACACTTGGGTCTTCAAATCAGTCAACTCCAATATATGTCCATTCTGATCTGGTATCAGGAAACACATTTACCTTGTCGCGAGCGCAACGCTCGCACACACGCCTCCGTCTCAGCCAGGTCAGGGGGGCGCCCGTGCGCCTCGTCCACCTCTGTAAAACTCTCATCATCATCATCTGTGGCGTGTGTGAGCTCAAACGCCGCTACATCGTTCTCCAGCTGGTTCAGGGTCTCGTCGCTGAGCTTGGTCTCCCCGCCATATAGCTTGTCGAATGACTCTGTCATGGCCTTCAGAACCCCGTCTGGACCGCTGTGCAGCGCGCCCGAGACGTCCCGCATGGCAGGTGGGATCTGATGGCTGCGGCCCGCCAGCCTGAACTAGACATTACTTCGACCTTTTTCTGCCTTTGCGACGTGCGACGGCTGCTGTCACGATGCACACGCGATGCTGGTGTGCGGCTCACCATCGACGCATCGGACCCCCATCGATCACCAAATCGACTCCTGCAGGGGCAGCAAGGCCCCCCCCAGGGCCCCCACTTGGCATGCACATTCATTAAATTGTAGCGAAGCTGGCCCACAGCCTCTGGACCAGTAGACGGTCCCAAAACCATGGCCTGTCTCATAGGCATGGTGTTGTTGCATGTCGCCGCCCCATGCACCCATGCGCGCAGCACGCCATGCACACCTGAGGCTGCCCAAGGGCACCTGGCGATCCCCGGCTTGGACCAGACAGGCCCAAGGTATGCAGGAACAATATGAAGGCCACGAAATACCAGGCCCAGTCCATCAGCAACTTCAGTGGCACTGGATCTGACTTGGGGAATTTTGCACCCCGGAGGCCATTTTGGACTGAGGCAGTACCCAGCGCCTTACTTGTACAGTACAGCCTCCTTGCTTTGAATCTTACAATGACACTTCGTAGGATGATATATCACAGGTAGGGGAACCCCTACCTGCGAGGGCAGGTTGTAAAACGAAGAGACGCCCCGTTGGCAGCAATCCCTATAAAACATGGGTAATTTCGCACCGCGCACCCTCCTAACGGTGATGTCGTTTCAGAGGTCTGCATAAGGGCGCATGTCAATAGCGGGTGGCCACTCGTCGCTTTGAGCTATGCGTGTGCACATACACGCATAAAGACAGACAGGCACAGGGACACACACACACACACACACACGAGCACACACACAAAACGAACACTGCATGGCCTTGCGGGCTCTACGAGTAGAGTTCCCCGAGACGTGTAGTCTAGGCCTTTACTCATGCCCCGGGGTTCTCCGGTCGCGCACATGTATAACCTGTTAAACCACACACAAACACACACACAAACAAACACCCACCCACCTGCAGCACCAGCACACACGCACACACACAGGCACGCACGCACACACACAAACACACACACAGGCACACACACACACGCACACACACACACCTGCAGCACCACCTCTGGCGACCCCAGCACCTCTGCACACGCGCTCGCCATCGACCCTGCTTGCTGACGTGCCAGCCCAGCAGCAGTCTCGGCTGCACGGCGTGTGTGTGTGTGTGTGCACGTGTTTATACGTGTGTTGCATGTGTGCGTGTGTGTGTGTGTTCATGTTTGTGTGTGTGTGTGCGTGTGAGTGAGTGCGTGTGTGTGTGTGTGTCGTGTGTCGTGTGTGTGTGTGTGTGTGCGTGTTTGTGTGTCAACGCGCTCGCCATTGACCCCGCCTGGTAACGTGCCAGCCCAGCAGCAGTCTCGGCTGCACGGCGTGTGTGTGTGTGTGTGTGTGTGCACGTGTTTATACGTGTGTTGCATGTGTGCGTGTGTGTGTTCATGTTTGTGTGTGTGTGCGTGTGAGTGAGTGCGTGTGTGTGAGTCGTGTGTGTCGTGTGTGTGTGTGTGCGTGTTTGTGTGTCAACGCGCTCGCCATTGACCCCGCCTGGTAACGTGCCAGCCCAGCAGCAGTCTCGGCTGCACGGCGTGTGTGTGTGTGTGGGGGGGGGGCGTGCTGATCTGTGTTTGTGTGCGCGCGTATCTGTGTGTGTGTGTGTGTGTGTGTGTGTGTTGGGGTGTGTGTGTGTGTGCGTGTTGTGTGTGGTCGATTTTACAGTCCTCTTAGTGGTCGATTTTACCGTCGTGTGTGCGTGTTTGTGTGTGTGCGTGTGTGTGCATGTTTATGTGTGTGTCAACGCGCTCGCCATTGACCCCGCCTGCTGACGTGCCAGCCCAGCAGCAGTCTCGGCTGCACGGAGTGTGTGTGTTTGTGTATGTGCGTGTGTGTGCGTGTGTGTAGGGGGGGGGGGGGCGTGCTGATGTGTGTGTGTGTATGCGTGTGTGTGAGTGCGTGTGTGCGTGTGTGCGAGTTTGTGTGTGTCGTGTGTGTGTGTGTGTGTGCGCGTGTTTCACCCCCTGGGCGGCCCACTCCCTGGGCGTGGAGTCGCGGCGGTCGGCCCATGTGAGTCGCCGTCGCCCATCCCCCCCATCGCCCCGCCCCCCCGTCGACTGCCGCCATTGTATGCGGCCCATCCTGGACTATCCACCATCGCCATCGTCCGAAGGGCAGCCTCAACGAGCCGAGCAACTCGACCCCCAAATTCAAAATGTCATCGCAGAGCCCGTCTCTATGCCCTCGCCAGCGCCGAACAGCTCCTCGGCCGACTCTCGACCGCATCCCAGACCGCCTCGCCTCCGCCGAGCAGATCCTCGGCCGCGCCCGACCGCGGCGCCCCACCACCATGCACCACAGAGAACCTCACATCGCCATGCCCCCCCCTTCAGCACCCTTCACTCCCACTGACACGCTCCAAACTACACAGTCCACCTATCCCCCACCTTCACCACCCCACAGTCGACTACCCGCCCACGCTCCACCCCCACATGGAGCTTGCCGTCCCGTGTGCGCGCCATGCAGGCCCATGCACCCCCGCCCCATGCGCCTCCCGCCCATGCGCCCTCACGCGCGCCGACCCCATGCTGGCCCTCCCTCCCCCCCCCCTCCCCCCAGCCTTTCCTCCCTTGCCCCTGCCTCCACCCCCTGCCTACCTACATCATCGCCCTATGGACTTCACAGGCCCATGGAGATGATCCGCCTCACCACCCCCCACGCCCCAGCCTCTCCTCCCTCGCCCCTGCCTCCGCCCCCTGCCTACCTACATCATCGCCCCATGGAGTTCAGAGGCCCATGGATATGATCCGCCGCCCCATCCCTGCGCCCCTGCCTACGTTCATCATCGCCCCATCGAGTTCGTTGGTTCATGGAGATGATCCGCCGCCGCCCCCTATCCCAGGCCCGCCTGCGCTCGTCCGTCGCCCCATCGAGGAGCTGATCCGACGTCCTCTAGGCCTGCCTACCCCCGACTATCGCCCCATGGAATTAATCAGCCCATGGGGGGATGATACGCAGCGATTGAGGTTGAATGAAGTTGAAAGTTGAAGTTGTTTGGCACCCCCCCCCGCCATGTGATGTACCCCTCTTAGCGCTCATTGGTCCCCCGCTGTAGAACGACACACATGTGCCTTTTGACCTCTGGAACATTGCCAGTACTTAAGTACGGGTAGTGCTGTTGCAGTCATGTAACATTATGGAATGGAATGGAATGAATGTGTGCGTGTTTGCGTGTGTCAACGCGCCTGCCACTGACCCGCCTGGTAACGTGCCAGCCCAGCAGTCTCGGCTGCACGGCTTGTGTGTGTGTGTGTGTGTGCGTGGTTGTGTGTGTGTGTGTGTGCAGGTGTGTGTGTGTGTTGTGTGTGTGTTTGTGTTAGTGTGCCAACGCGCTTGCCATCGACCACGCCTGGTGACGTGCCAGCCCAGCAGCAGTCTCGGCTGCACCGCGTGTGTGTGTGCGTATTCGTGCGTGTGTGTGTGTGTGTGGGGGGGGCGTGCTGATGTGTGTGCGTGTGTGCGTGTGTCTGTGTGTGTGTGTGTGTGCGTGTTGTGTGTGATCGATTTACAGTCTTCTTAGTGGTCGATTTTACAGCCTTGTGTGTGTGTGTGTGTGTGTGTGTAAGTGTGTGTGTGTGTGTGTGTGTAAGTGTGTGTGTGTGTGTGTTTGTGTGTCAACACGCTTGCCATCGACCCCGCCTGCTAACGTGCCAGCCCAGCAGCAGTCTTTGCTGCACGGTGTGTGTGTGTGCGTGCGTGCGTGTGTGTGTGTGTGTGTGTGCGTGTGTGTGTGGGGGGGGGGCGTGCTGATGTGTGTTTGTGTGTGTGTATGCGTGTGTGTGTGTGAGTGCGTGTGTGTGTGTGTGTCGTGTGTGCGTGTGTGCGTGTTTGTGTGTGTGTCAACGCGCCTGCCATTGACCCCGCCTGGTAACGTGCCAGCCCAGCAGCAGTCTCGGCTGCACAGAGTGTGTGTGTGTGTGTGCGTGCGTGTGGGGGGGGGGGCGTGCTGATGTGTGTGCGTGTGTGTGTGTGTGTACGCGTGCATGTGTGTGTGCGTGTGTGTGTGTGTGCGTGTGTGTGCGTGCACGCGCGTGTGTGCAGACACCCCATGCATTGACCCGCGTGCCGCGACCGCTCCGAGAGCAACCCAGTCAAGTGTGTGTGTGTGTGTGTGTACAAGCTCGTGCGTGTGTGTGTGTGTGTGTGCGTGTGTGTGTGTGTGTGAGCATGCGCGTGCGTGTGTGCGTGCATGTGTGCGTGCATGTGTGTGTGTGTGTGTGTGTGTGCACGTGCGTGTACGAGCACGTGTGCGTGCATGCGCGTGTGCGTGTGTGTGTGTGTGTGTACGCACGCACACACCCGCGGACCGCGAACGCTCCGCCAGCACCCCAGTCGCCGCGGCCACATCGACTGACGCTGCTGATGCCGCGCTCGAGAGCCGCGAAGCCGCGTCCTGGCTGGGCAGGAACACGCAGCAGTAGCCGGCCGCCGCGGCTGCGGCCGCGTCGTGCGTGCGTGCCAGGCGCGCGCTCTCGAGCGCCTCTGCGCGCTGGAACGCGGAAGAGAGCGCGGAGCGCTCGCGCGCTTGGACTTCCTGTGTGCGTTGGGTGAATGTCGGGTGTGGATGGAGGGTGGGAGGGTGGAAGTTGAACGGTCAAACGCGGCAGACAGCACGGAGCGCTCGCGGGCCTGGGCCTCCTGTGGAAATGGTGTGAATGGAGGGTGTGGATGGAGGGTGTGGATGGAGGGTGGAAGTGTGGAATTTTTACGGGCGAACGCAGAAGACAGCATGGAGCGCTCGCGCGCTTGGGCCTCCTGTGTGGGTTGGTGGCAAATCGAGGGTGTGGAGGCAGTGCGGATGCGTGCGGAAGTTGAACGGTCGAACGCAGCAGGCAGGCGGAGCGCTCGTGCGTTTGTGCCTCCAGTGTGGCCGGTGGGTGTGCTGGGTAGGGCTGAAGCATTGTGAATGGCCTTGCTCGGCCTGCATGGAGACGAGCAGGGGTCTGGTCTGGCAAGCCAGGCAGCTCGTGCCCCCCCCCCCCCCCCCCCCACACACACCACCCTGTCCTTGTCCTTGCATGCACACCTGCAGAGAGCGCCTCAAGTGACCATGGGTCGCCAATCCATGCCCCCCCCACTCCCCCCCACACACACCAGCGAAGTGACAGATTCAGCGTTGCAGCCAGCAGAAATAACCAACCTGCAGTGCCATCAGCGCCAGCGCCATGCCTGCCTCCAGAGACCATGGGCCGTCATTCCATGTCGCGCCCCCCCCCCCCACCCCAAACACACAAACCTAAGCATTGCAGTCGAGCAGAAACAACTGAACTGCAGAAGGCGCAGCCCCCCCCCCACAACTAAGTGATCATCTTCAGCGTTGCAGCCAGCAGAGATAACCAACCTGCAGCGCCCTCAGCGCCAGCGCCATGCCTGCCTCCAGAGACCACGGGTCGCCATTCCATGTGAGAGGCGCGCAGGCAGGCGCGCCGCAACCTGGTGTTTGTGGGTGGGCGAGTGGTGTACAGCCAGTGATTTCCTTTTCGTGATGTTTAATTTGTATTCCACAGCCGGATTTTGCTTTGACTGCGTTGACCGTTGACCTCCCGTCGACCGTTTGTCCTCATACAAAGGTTGTTTGAAAGCTGTTGACGTGCTCTGTCTGGTGGGCTTGTCAGACTTACAATCCACTGGATGGATTGAGTTGTACGCAAGGGCAAGCTCAGGCTTAATACAGCCAAATGGCTGTGGAGAGCTCAAACGGAAATCACTGTGTGCAGTGATTTTGTTTTCGGCTGAATACAGCAAACTGGCTGTAATCCGGTTGTACTTTGACCTTGAGCACAGCTCAAACCATCCAGTGGATTGTGAGTCTGAAGAGCCAGGCAGAGCTTGTCGAGCGCTGTCAAATAACCTACATGTACGAGGGCAGACGGTCAACGGGAGGTCAACTGTCAAAGCAACTGCAACTTCTCAAAGCAACTGCAAGTCAATGCAAGTCAACGCGAGTCAACGCAAGTCAAAGCAAAATGCGGCTGTGAAATAAATAATTAAAAATAATTTAAGTAAAAAAAACACTGGTGATGTGGGATGGCACAGGGCGAGGGGGGCATGGAGCAGTGGAGTGAGGAAGACGCAACCTGGGCGGGTGTGGGGTGGATAGCGGGGAGTGGGGGTGGGGTTGGATAGCGGGGGAGGGGGGGGGGGCGTTCCTGCGCATATGTGTGTGGATGTGTCAGAGAAATGTGTGTGTGAGAGAGAGAGGGTAGAGAGAGAGGGTAGAGAGAGAGGGTAGAGAGAGAGGAAGAGAGTAAGGGTGGGAGAAGAGGAGGGCCTCGTTCACAGGTGTGGAGCGAAGGGAGTACACGGCATGCACCCATATAACCCTTGTAGGATACATATAACATGCGCACACGGGGCATCTTGTGTGACCCCCTCACCTGGCGTTGCCTGTGCTGCGGCTGCGTTGATTGCTGCGTGTGCAGAGCGCGGCATACCCAGCATCGCATGCAACGCATGCATACGGGTCTTTATAGCATGCGCACACCATCTTGTGTGACCAACTCACCTGGCGTCGCCTGTGCTGCGGCCGCGTTGATTGCTGCGTGCGCAGAGCACGGCGTACCCATATAGCTTGCAAAGCATGCATATGAGGGGGGTCCATACACCATGCGAACACAAACTTGGGTCCATACATCATGCACACACAAACCTATATAGCATGCAAAGCATGCATACGGGTCCATACAGCATGCACTCACGGGGCGTCTTGTGTGACCCCCTCACCTGGCGTTGCCTGTGCTGCGGCTGCGTTGATTGCTGCGTGAGCAGAGCGCGGCATACCCAGCATCGCATGCAACGCATGCATACGGGTCTATATAGCATGCGCACACCATCTTGTGTGACCAACTCACCTGGCGTCGCCTGTGCTGCGGCCGCGTTGATTGCTGCGTGTGCAGAGCGCGGCGTCCCAGGGTTGACCTGCAGTATGCGGTCGATTTTACAGTCCGCCGGACAGATTTGATGGCGCATGAATCTAATTTGCACTGTAGGAAAGAGGCCGCCGCTTGTCAAAATTATATCCCTAGCATGCCATCTGCCATCATGCGCGTGTGCACGCGCGTGTGCGTGCGTGTGCGTGTGTGCGTGTGTGTGTGTGTGCTGGTTTTTGATCTGCGGTGCATGCGTGTGTGTGTGTGTGTGTGTGTGTGTGTGTGTGTGTGTGCCATGCCGCGCTGCCTCTGATGTGATGTCAGCGCTAGCCAGCCAGCCAGCCAGCCAGCCAGCCAGCCAGCCAGCCAGCCAGAGTGCCAGCCCCGTGCGCCCCACACCCTAACACAGCCCTGTGCCCCCTACGCCCGACCCCCACCCCACCCACAGCCGGCCACGCCGCGCTGGCTGCTGCTGCGTCTGCTGCGACATCGATGCCAGCCAGCCAGCCAGCCAGCCAGCCAGCCAGCCAGCCAGCCAGCCAGCCAGCCAGCCAGCCAGCCAGCCAGAGTGACAGACCTGTGCGCCCCACTCCCTAACACAGCCCTGTGCACCCTAACCTCACCCCACCCACCACCGGCCATGCCGCACTGCCCGCTGTTGCCTCGGCTGCGGCGTCGGTGGCAGCCAGCCAGTCAGCCACACAGACAGACTTACTGCCAGCCAGCCAGCCAGCCAGCCAGCCAGCCAACCAGCCAGAGTGCCAGCCCCGTGCGCCCCACACCCTAACACAGCCCTATGTCCCCCAACCCACCCACCGCTGGCCATGCCGCGCTGCCTGCTGCTGCATCTGCTGCTGCGTCGGCCGCTGCAGCGAGCCTGTCTCGTGCGTCAGCCACTGCCGCCTGTGCGCGAGCCGCATCGCTGGCGATGGCGCAGATTGCGCTGCCATACCTACGATGGATGCGTGGGTTGTTGTTATTGTTGTTGTTGTTGCTGCTGCTGCTTTTTTTCCATGTCCAGGATCAGCCCAGGATGGGCGGCTGCAGCTACGACCCAGCTACCACCCAGCCAGAAGGCCCAGGGCGTGCCTCGCTGGCGATGGTGCTGATTGCGGTGCCATACCTACGATGGGTGAGTGGGTCCAGGGTGCGGCTGCAGTTACCACCCAGGGGTGGCCGCGCCATGGCTGCCGAGCAGCGTTGCACACACACACACACACACACACACACACATGCACACACACAGCCACACACACACAGCCACACACACGCAGACACACACACACACACACACAAACACACATGCACACACACACAAAACACACACACAAACACACATGCACACACACTCACGCGCACACACACACACACACACACACACACACACACACACGCATACACATACATTCACACCTGTCGAGCAGCTGACCGCACTTAGCCGCGCGCGCACTCAGCTCCGAGCCGAGAGACCTGCGGGTGGTTGCGTGGATGACGAATGTTGCAGCCTGAAATCTATTATGGCGTATTGAGGTCAATACCTCTATGATGTGCTGGCGGTCAAGTAGATTGGCGAGCGCCACTTAACCCCCTATCCCCTGGAAGCAGTTAGGACCTACTTTGGAGGCGTCGCATAATAGCTCTCCTTTTTGCTCTGGGACTACACGTTGGCAGGCAGCTGGCTAGTGGCTACCGCCCTCAAAAGTAATTGTTAGGGCCAGAACTGGACTTGGGTCTAGGCGGGGGTACTAGAACTAGACGGTAGTCTTTGCTGGAAAGCCGATGTAACAGTAACTGATGTGCTGGCACGCACGCACTCAGCTCCGCGCCGAGGGACCTGAGGGTGGCGGTGAGTATGACGAATGGTGGACCCTATCCGGAACCCATCCAGGCCCTATCCGGATCCTATCGGGACACTGTCCGGACACTGTCCGGGCCCTTATGGCATATTCGACTTGTTGTTGATGGCGCGCGTGTACCCAGCTCCGCGCCGAGGTACCTGCGGGTGTTTGTGAGGATGACGAAGCTTTCCGGACCCTATCCGGACCCCATTATGGCATATTCGACCCGTTGTGAGATGGCGCGCGCGCACCCAGCTTTGCGCCGAGGGACCTGAACGTGGCGGTTAGGATGACGATACTATTCGGACCCTATTATGACATATTCGACCTGTGATGTGATGATATGATGATGACAGTTGTACAGTCCACTTTCTGGTGGTCACACGTTCGGCCCAATAGCTACAGCAGGACTTAAACGAGGCAGTCATGGAGACAGTCAATGAATAAAATGAAACCATACTACTACCCGGGGGGGGGGGGGGCAGAAAAAAACAGTTTTCAGCCCCATCCCCAGAATTCATCCGTTTGAGAGAGGACTTGCGCGCATGGACTTCTATGGTGAAATCCGGAGTTTATTCTTTTCTTTTGCAAAAAAAAACATCAGCCAGGGGTACCGACCCTCCCAAACTTTGACCGCCTTGACCGCTGCCTTAGCGTTGACCGCTGACCGTGAAATATAGATAATTTCCAAGCTCTTGACGAGCTCTATCTGATGGAATCGTTAGAAAATCAAGCAACTTGGTAAGTTGAACTGTGTTCAAGGTCAACGTTTTTGGTCAACTCAAACTTGGGAAATCTTCAAAACCTGACAACTTTATGGTATAAGGCCTAGTCAGAAAAAACGGATTTGGGCTCCTCTTGTTAGATTGAAGAATGAGGTCTTTCCACTTATTTCTGCCCCCCCCCCTCTGATTCTACCCCCCTCTGTCTTGCCTGTGCGACCCAGAGACATGTGCCGGCAGGCGTGCGAGCCCGGACACGAGCGGGGCGACGGGGTCGCTGCTCCAACCGCCGCTGCTGCCGCCACTACCTCCGCCTCCGGTGGAGCGGCTCCGCGGTGCCTGAAGGTGTGTGTGTGTGTATGTGGGTGTGTGTGCATGTGTGTGCGTGTGTGTGTGCGAGAGCCTGTAAATCGCTTCCAGTGGAGCTGATCAACACTGGCAGGTGCGTATGTGTGGAGGGAAGGGGGAGGGGGCAGGTGTGTTTGTGTGTGTGTGTGTGTGCTGCTTGGTTGTCTGTGCTTGTGTCTGTGTGTGTGTGTGCAGGCCTGTGTGTCTGTGACCGTAAGCCAGATTGCCCACGCGATGGGAACTGTAGTTAAGAAATGTCTCTCTCTCTGTGTGTGTGCGTGTGTGCCTGGGACGCCAAACTTGCTAAGTACCTGGGGAACCTTTGCAGCCTGGGCGCGTGTGGTGCGCGCCATCCACCATTCTATCATCCGGATGTCCACACACACACACACACACACACACACACACATACACACAAACACATGCACACACACACACACACACACATTACCTTGACCGCCTGTTCGCCACCACCGCCACCGCCGCTGCTGCTGATGCCGCTGCCACTCGACGGGAACAGCGTGCCGGATGACGCTGTGTCTCCAACACATAGAACAGCGTCCATTGCTGCTGCGTACACGGCCTCTGCATGTGTGTGCATGTGTGCGTGTGTGTGTGTGTGTGTGTGCGCGACCCCACCACACAGCGCTGCGTCAATTGCTGCTGCGTACGCGGCCTCTGCAGGTGTGTGTGTGTGTGTGGTGTGTGTGGTGTGTGTGTGTGATGGCACCTGCGTTCCGGCTGACGCTGCGTCTCCACCGCATAGAACTGCGCCCATTACTGCTGCGTACGCGGCCTCTGAAGGTGTGTGTGTGTGTGTGTGTGGTGTGTGTGTGTGTGATGGCACCTGCGTTCCGGCTGACGCTGCGTCTCCACCACATAGAACTGCGTCAATTGCTGCTGCGTACGCGGCCTCTGAAGGTGTGTGTGTGTGTGTGTGTGTGGTGTGTGTGTGTGTGATGGCACCTGCGTTCCGGCTGACGCTGCGTCTCCACCACATAGAACTGCGTCCATTGCTGCTGCGTACGCGGCCTCTGCATGTGTGTGCATGTGTGTGTGTGTGTGTGTGTGTGTCCGTCTTCACCACACAGCGCTGCGTCAATTGCTGCTGCGTACGCGGCCTCTGCAGGAGTGGTGAAGATGTGTGTGTGTGTGTGGGGGGGGGGGTCAGGCTTGGGGGTCCCCATTCGAAGGAAAGAAGTATCTGAAACCCCGATAGAACAGCCGAAAGCCCCAGAGCCCTGCCACATAGACATCACGCAGCGTGCCACTCGGACACTCACACACGCACGCGAGCACGCATACGAGCACACACCAACCTGTCGCAGCTAGTTCGCTCAGCATGACACACACACACACACACACACACACACACATGCATGCACACACACACACCACACACAAAGGCACACGCACACCACACACACACACACACACACATGCACACACAACCACACACACACTCGCTCACACTCACACATGCACGCACACACACACACATACCTGCCGCAGCTAGACCACACAACACACACACACACACACACACACACCTGCCGCAGCTAGACCAAGCAACACACACACACACACACACGCATGCACACCCAGACCATGCAACACACACACACACACACACACGCACCTGCCGCAGCCAGACCACGCAACGTTGAGTGCAGCACAGTGAGCAAGTCGCGGCCATCGCGCAGGTTCTGCAGCATGAGCTCACACACCTGCACGTGTGTGTGTGTATGTGTGTGTGTGAGTGTGTGTGTGTGTGCATGTGTGTGTGTGCACAGACCCCCTGGGCAGCCCACTCCCTGGGCGCGAGTCTCGGCAGTCGGCCCATGTGAGTCGCCGTCGCCCATCCCCCCTCATCGCCCGAAGGGGGCAGCCTCAGCGAGCCGAGCAACCTCGTCCACAGTCCCAATCCTTATGCTATCGCAGAGCCAGTCCCATGCCCTCGCCAGCGCCGAACAGCTCCTCGGCAGACTGTCGACCGTATCATGGACCGCCCCGCCGCCGCCTGACGCCGAGCAGATTCTTGGCCGCGACCCACTGCGGCGCCACGACACCATGCACCACAGAGACCCTTTCATTGCCATGATCCCCCCCTTCAGCACCCTTCACTCCCCCTGACACGCTCCAAACTGCACAGTCCAACTCTTCCCCACCGTCACCCACCCACAGTCGACCACCCACCCACTGACTCACCCCCACATGGAGCTCGCCGTCCCATGTGCGCGCCATGCAGGCCCATGCACCCCCGCCCCATGCACCTCCCCAGCCCCCCCGCGCACGCTGACCCCATGCTGGCAATCCAGGCTGGCACTCCCTCCTCACCCCCCACCCCCCAGCCTCCCCCCATCCGTGAGCGCACACGCGCACGCGCACTCCCCCCTTGCCTCCCACGCCTCCTCCGACCCCTCCCAACCCCCCTCCCTCTCCCCCCTCGCCTCCCACGCCTCCTCCGATCCCTCCCACGCCTCCTGTCATCCCCCCACGCCCCCCCTGATCCCTCCCACGCCTCCCCTGATCCTTCCCACGTCTCCGCCGATCCCCCTGATGCCTCACCTGACCCCCCTGATGCCTCATCTGACCCCTCCCACGCCCCTTCCTACCCCCCCTCCCCTACCCGTCTACCGAGCCCCTATCCCAGGCCCGCCTGCCTTCGTCCGTCGCCCATCGAGTTCATCGGTCCAAGGAGCTGATCCGACGTCCTCATGGCCTGCCCAACGAAAACTCAGTCTAGTAGGCCGCGGCCGAACGGATCTAGTAGTTGCGGCGACGTATACATTGCACGACGGACAACCCCGACTGTCGCCCATGGAATTAATCGGCCCATGGGGAGATGATACGCTGCGATTGAAGTTGAAGTTGGTTGGCCAGAGTGGCAACCCAAGTTGTAGTCGGTTGGCCAGAGTGGCAACCCTACTTGAAGGTGGTTGGCCAGAGTGGCAGTCCCCCCCCAGACCCCCCCAAACCAAGGATACTATCCACTCAATTCAGGCGCTGGTTGGTCACCCGCTATTCGAAAGACATCCCAGTGCACGGGTCAGACTTCGTAACAATTGCCGGGGTGTATTGCTGTTAGTAGTACAGGCATTGCCGGTGCATGCGGACGGCTTCA
>VFSX01000002.1:940707-973207 GCA_016618255.1 Chlamydomonas sp. UWO 241 | reverse complement strand
TGGGGCGGTGAGGCGGGGATGACGGAAGCTGCGCGCGGAGGGGAGGGCGTGGCGGATGTAGGCGAGGTCTGCGCACGCGACCAACACTCGTCCGCACGGCACGCTGCCTCGCTGGCGGTTGTGGTGGTTGCGGGCGAGGGGAGCACTGGTGGCGGTAGGGCAGGGCTGACGGCTGCTGCGCGCGGAGGGGAGGGCGTGGCAGATGTAGGCGAGGTCTGCGCACGCATCCACCACTCGTCCGCGCGGCACGCCGCCTCGCTGGCGGTGGTTGTCGGGGTGGCGGTGGCGGGCGAGGGCAGCACCGGTGGCGGTGAGGCGGGGCTACCGACTGCTGCGCGCGGAGTAGAGGGCGTGGCGGACGGAGGCGAGGTCTGCGCATGTGCGCACCACTCGTCCGCGCGGCACGCTGCCTCGCTGGCGGTGGTTGTCGTGGTGGTGGTTGAGGGCGAGGGGAGCACCGGCGACGGCGGCGGGGAGGAACTGCCGGCTGCGGTTGCTGCCGCTGCATCGGCGCGCAAGCCGCAAGCGACGTCGCCAGCGCTGCTGCTGCTTCCACGTGCCGCACGGATTGCGGTGGCAGGCAAGGGGAGCACCAGGGTGGCGGCGGCGGCGGGTGGGGAGGAACTCCCGGATGTGGCTGCTGCTGCTGCGGCGGTGGCGCGCAAGCCGCAAGCGACGTGGCCAGCGCTGCTGCTGCTGCTCCCGCGTGCCGCGTACACCACGTCCGTGGCGGCAGCGCCGGCAGCCTCCTGGTCCCGTCCGGACGGCCCTCCTGGCACCTCTTCGGTCACCTCGCCAGGCACATCTCCGGTCACCTTTCCAGGCACCTCTGCGGGCACCTCTCCGAACACCCCTGCGGGCACCCCTCCAAGCACATCTCCGGTCACCTCGCCAGGCGCCTTTCCGGACACCTCTCCGGTCGCCTTGCCAGGCACCTCTCCGGACACCCCTGCGGTCACTTGTCCAGGCACCTCTCCGAGCACCCCTGGGGGCACCTCTGCGAGCACCCCTCCGAGCACCTTTCCGGGCACCCCTCCGGACACCTCTCCGGGCACCCCTGCGGGCACCTCTCCAGACAGCCCTCCGGGCACCTCTCCGGGCACCTGTCCAGACAGCCCTCCAGTCACCTGCTGCCCCTGCCCAGCAGCGACCCCGCCACCGCTACTCCCAACACCCCAGAGGCTGGAAGTGACGCGGCCGATCCGTTCGGATGGCGCGCCGCTCGCCTGGTCCCCTCCAGTGCCCTGGCCCTGCCTGGCAACCCATCCGCCGCTGCTGCCGCTCCTCCACGCCCCAGCGGGCTCGCGACCGCCGCCGCCGCTCCGTGCAGACAGCGAACCAGGGGCATGGCCGCGAGGGCTGCTGACGTTGGCGTCAAATAGCGCGCGCAGCGCAGCGACCTGGCCCTGGTTGAGGGTTAAGAGGGGCGGGGGGTAAGGTAGCGGGACCGTGTATGTTGTGCGTGTGTGGGGGGGGGGGCTCGTGTGCGCACACGCACATGCATGCGCGTGGGGGGACTGCGTACATGCATGCGCGTGCGTGAGTGGGGAGGTAGCCAAGGCCTCTCAGGTGCATCCCAGTCCAGCATGTCCACCATGTGAGCATGGGAGCAACAGCCTGGCATGGACCACTGGCCCCACACCAAGTTTCCGTGCACCTGGATGCATGCACGCACGCACATGCACGCTCACCACGCTGCTGTCCTGGTCGCCGCATGGCGAGTCGAGCAGGTCGTCGCCAGTGCCAGTCGGAGGAGCCTTCAATTTTTGACTGAATGATTGCGACGCCATCGAGCCGCGCGTCGAAGCGAATCGCTACAAGTGCATCCGGGATGCACTAGTAACACGTGAATGGCGGGTATGACGATGCTGGGGCTGGCGGGGGGGCTGGACCGCAGTGACAGGCGACGACAGCTTTCAGGGTTTTGAAACCCCTGGAGAACCCAGTCGGACTTGAAGTACCCAGACTCGGTGAATCTCCAGCTCCCCCCACAATATTCATGCAGCCACCATCAGTTTCCAGGGGGACAGAAGATGACAGTACCCTGGTTTCAAACACACCAAAGCCACAGTTTCTCAACGTGGCCATCTCTCTCTGCTCTCTTTGTGGGACATGCTCGTGAAACCATGAGAACCAACGGCCCCTGCTCGCCCCCGTACTTTCATTTAATTGAATGACGCCACACTGTGCTGTCATAGCACAGGCGGCCAGCACCAGCATGTGGTGTGCGTATGTGTGTGAGTGTGTGCAGGTGGCACACTGTGTGTGCTCATGTGAAGCTGCGCCACCGCGCTGCTTATGCCGAGAGCGCAGCGATGACGTCCTCCTGCTCGTTGAGCGTCGCGACCTCAAGGGCGGTCTTGCCGTCGGAGTTGAGCGCAGCGCGGTCAGCGCCGCTGCGGGAGCACGCACAGAATGGAGGGGAGCGTTTCAGTCGACACACGCGCATGCACGCAAACGCACGTGTGATGCATTCGCGCACGGGTGGATCCACTTGTAGCCCCCAATGCACAGTGTGTGTGTGTGCACCCCGTGCATACACACAAACACACACACACACACCTGTCAATCAGCAGCTTGACCGACTCTGCTTGCCCGTAGCCGGCGGCGTAGTGCAGGGGAGTGTTTTTGTTGTTGTCGATGATGTTGAGCGACGCCTGTGCATGTGTGCATGCGTGCGTGTGTGCGGTGCACGCATAGCGAGCGCCGTGTGCGCATGCGTGCACGTGCGTGCACCTGTGCGCGCATGCACGCTACCGCACCTTGGCCGCGATCAGCGCCATGGCGCACTCAATCTCGCCGTATCCGCACGCAAAGTGCAGCGCGGTGCGGCCCTCGTCGTCGGCCTCGTCGGGCTTAGCGCCGGCCTCGAGCAGAGCCTTGATGGCCTCCACGTCGCCTGTGTGCGATGGCGTGCGTGCGTGCAGGTGTGCATGAGAGGGTTTTGGGGTAAAGGGCGGGATGCTGCACGACCATGCAGGACCGCACGCGCATGGTGGTGCATGGACCCGCATGGGCTTGCATGGCACCCTGCTGCGCTGTGCCCTCCTGCCACCCCACTCCAAGCTCCGCTGCTGGCACGGCATGCACTCCGTCCGTTGCGCCACCATGACACACCTGCGCTCGCCGCGGAGTGCAGGTTCTCCTCCTCCTCCTCCTCGGGCTCGTGCTCGCCCTCCTCCTCCTGGGCAGCACCACCAGCGCCCTGAGCAGCCAGGGCTGCGAAGTCGAAGCCGGTGCCGTTCATGGCCTTGCCCAGCTTCTCGAGCATCGCGGGGTCGTTCCAGTACCTGGGGTGGATCGGAGGGAGAAAGCACGAATGAGATCGGCCGCCGCCTCGTCGCCCACGCGCGCAGCCCCCCGCGCCAGCAGCTGTACCATCCCGCAAGGCACCCGTGCCGCGCCTCACTTCATCATGGCCATGGGTCCCTGCGCCTCCAGGTCGGCCATCATGGGCGCCAGCTCGGGGTCGGTCTTCATCGCCTCCATCGCGCCCTGCATCTTGTCCTTGTACGACGGGTCCTGCATCGACTTCATCATGTTCGCCATGTTGGGGTCGGCCTGCGAGGGGCGGGGAGGCGTCAGGGACAGTGTCGTGGGGTTTTGTTGATAAGCAAACCTCCCGATCCAGCGCACCTCGATGATCGTCTTGCCCAGCTGCTCCGCCATCTGCATGAAGTTCTGGTTCTGGAACATGCCCGACATGGCCTCCATGTACTTGGAGGGGTCCATCTGGCTCATGTCTGGGGGCATGCCAGGCATGCCTCCTGGGGGCATGCCGGGCATGCCACCAGCACCGCCCATGCCGCCCATGGACGCCTGCAGCGACTGCGTCACCGCGGCGAACGCGGGGTCGTTGGCAATCTTCTCGGCCATCTCCTTGATGGCGGGGTCCTGCAGCGAGGGGGGGCCAACGCGAGGTCAGAGGGAGGCGCATGGAAGCAGAGCCCCATTCCACGCATGCATGCATGCGGCCCCTCCGCCTCTCGCCCAGCAACCCACATCCAGCGCCTTCTGCAGCGCGGAGAAGTCAAAGTTGCCAGGCATGCCGCCGGGACCACCACCAGGCGGCATACCAGGCATACCAGGAAACATGGCTTTGCTGCTTTGCTGCTTTGTGGCCGCCTGCCTCAAGGAAGCTTTAAAAGCTGAGATTTATGTGGGGGCTACAGCGCTGGGGGGAAGTGAGGTGCGAGTTCATCGGAGGTTAATTGGGTGCAGGTGTGTGGGGTGTGAATGTGTTGATGCGCCTCTTACGCTGCGTCGTATCGCTGTGCAGATCACAAGCGCGATCTGTGAGGCGTCGCCATCCTGTCAAGCGAAGCCCCCCTGGTGCCATCAGTGCGCAACACATCAGCATGGTTGTTATACCCATCTTGATCGCAGTGCTGCTCGGTCGCTACGTGTGCACCAGCGGCGAGGATGGCTGGGTGGCGCTGTCGGCTTTCCAAGCGGACGCGCAGTGGCTGGTTGACGCGTCATCCGCTCTGATCTGCCCCACGGTGCTGCTCGCATTGGCTGCATGCGTCTTTGGATCGGCGCTCGTGGCGTACGTGTTCGTGCGCGTCGTCGATGCGAAGTACCGCAGGCTGGTGGGCAGCAACACGGTAGATGTCTCCCCATGGGTGCAGGAGCCCAATGGGGCGAGCTTTGCGAGCAGGGCCAAGCTGCTGTTCACGCACTACATGAGCGCGGGTGGCGCGCTGCCTCGTGACACGCCCGTGGAGCTGGGCGAGCACGCGAGCACCTTCATGCCAGGTCTCCGGATCACGGTGCGCGATGGCAGCACGCCGGACAGCGTGCCGCTCGCGCTCGGTCGCATGAAGCCGACTCGAAGCTGCAAGCCCATCGTCGTGGGCACCATCCGCATGGGCTTCGGCCACCACCGCATCGCGTACGCCGCGTGCTCGTGGTCGGTGGAGAATGGGGGTGGACGCGCCAGCACGGGCAACTCCCCCACCTACTTCCACGACCTGCTCAACATCGACTCGCCAGAGGCGACGCTCGTGCGCGACATGGACAAGATGTACTCCAAGGGGTCGCGCCTCGCGTCAGAGATGGGCGGGCCGGTCGAGGCGCTGTGGGGCGCGCTGACGATGTCGGGGAGTGCCGACAGGTGAGCGTGTGTGAGCGTGCGCGCGCGTGTGTGTGTGTGTGTGTGTGTGTGTGTGTGTGTGTCAGAGATGCCTAAAGGCAGTTCGCTGGTACGCGCGTCACGTCCAGGTCGCGCCGGAGCGCGAAGCTCTCGTTGTATGTGAGAAGTGTGGATTATTGCGACGTACCGATGTTGGAGATCCTCGAGCCTGCTGGCACACACACACACACACACACGTGCGCACACACCGCAGCCTGCATGCAACGTGCCAGATGGCAGAGACGGTCAAGCCTGCTGCACACACACACACACGCACACGCGCGCAAACACACACACACACACACAGCAGCCTGCGTGCGTGCGTGCAACTTACCAGATGGGGGAGACGGTCAAGCCTGCTGCACACACACACACACACACACACACACGCGCACACAAACACACACACACACACCGCAGCCTGCGTGCAACTTACCAGATGGCAGAGACAGTCAAGCCGCTGCTCCTGGGCCTCCCAAAGGACACTCCGATTGTGGCGACGCACTGCCTTGTGGCGCTGGCAGGTGGGCTGTGCTGGGTGTGTGTGAGGGAGGGCGGGGGGGAGGGGCTCTGGTGCCGGTTGACGGCTGGCTGCCTGGCTGGCTGGCTGTGTGTGCAGGAGGGGGGGGGGTAGGTGCTCTGATGAAGTGTGCCGACTTGGCTGCTGCTGGGCCTGCCAAGAGACACTCCGATCGCGGCAGCACACTGCCTTGTGGCACTGGCAGGTGGGCTGTGCTGGGTGTGTGTGTGGGGGGGGCTCTGGTGCCGGCTGATGGCTGGCTGCCTGGCTGGCTGGCTGTGTGTATGCAGGAGGGGGGGGGGGTTAGGTGCTCTGATGAAGTGTGCCGACTTGGCTGCTGCTGGGCCTGCCAAGAGACACTCCGATCGCGGCAGCACACTGCCTTGTGGCACTGGCAGGTGGGCTGTGCTGGGTGTGTGTGTGGGGGGGGCTCTGGTGCCGGCTGATGGCTGGCTGCCTGGCTGGCTGGCTGTGTGTATGCAGGAGCGGGGGGGTAGGTGCTCTGATGAAGTGTGCCGACTTGGCTGCTGCTGGGCCTGCCAAGAGACACTCCGATCGCGGCAGCACACTGCCTTGTGGTACTGGCAGGTGGGCTGTGCTGGGTGTTGGGGGGGGGCTCTGGTGCCGGCTGATGGCTGGCTGCCTGGCTGGCTGGCTGTGTGTATGCAGGAGCGGGGGGGTAGGTGCTCTGATGAAGTGTGCAGACTTGGCTGCTGCTCCTGCTGCTGGGCCTGCCAAAGGGCACTCCAATTGTGGCGCTGGCAGGTGGGCTGTGCTGGGTGTGTGCGTGGGGGGGGGGGGGGGGGGTAGGTTGCTCTGGTGCCGGTTGATGGCTGGCTGGCTGGCTGTGTGCATGCGGGGGGGGAGGGGTAGATGCTCTGATGAAGTGTGCCGACTTGGCTGCTGCTGGGCCTGCCAAAGGACAGTCAGCTCGTGGCGACGCACTGCCTTGTGGCGCTGGCAGGTGAGTACCATCAAGATCTGATGTTGCGTGTGTGTGTGTGGTGGGGGGGGGGGAGCTGCCAGAGTGTGTGGGGGGGGGGGGCGCTGGCATGCGGGGCTCCGAGTGTCTCTCCACCAACAATTCCCAAGCCCCCAGGGTCAATTCCCAGGGTCTGGATTGAGTCGATGCCGCGTCTCCTACGCCCCGCTCCAACCCCGCGGCCCTCGACCCTCTTCAATCAACACAGCTGTCGCTGCCGGCTTTGACCACGTGATCAACCTTGGTTCACACATGTTCACACCCCACACCCCTCTCACACACCCCACAGCTGTCGCTGCCGGCTTTGAGCACGTCATCAACCTGGTCATCGACAACTACGCGCAGTGGTTCATCGTCGTGCCTGGCGCACTCAACCTGGTGCAGGTGCGTGTGATGGCGCAACCCTCCCTCTCTTTGTCCCTCCGTCTCGCTGTCTCCCTCTTTCTCTCTCTCTTTCTTCTCTCTCTCTCTCTCGTACGGTCTCTTGCGTGCACATTGGTCCTCGCACACTCCCGTGCGTTGGTGTGGTGTGGTGTGGTGTGGTGTGGTGTGGTTGCAACAGCGCAGTGGTTCATCGTCGTGTTTGACGCAATCAACCTGGAGCAGGTGCGTATCGCATGGGAACTTATCGCATGGGAGCTTATCACATGGGAGCTTATCGCATGGGGGCTCTCTCACGCTCTTTCCCTCGCTCTCTCGCATGCCCCTTGAACACACCGTGTGTTGTGTTGTTTGGTGTTGTATTGTGGTGGTGGTTCCAATATCGCAGCGGTTCATCGTCGTGCCTGGCGCACTCAACCTCGTGCAGGTACGAGTGTGTGGTAGCTCAACCTCTCTCTCTTCCTCTCTTTTCCTCTCTCCCTCTCCCGCTCCTGCTCCTGCTCTCTCCCCCTCACAACGACGACTGCAACAACAGCAACAGCATCAACAACAACAGCAACAATATCAATTACAACAACCGCAACCACACCAACCACACCAACCATGGCCGTGCCACCAAAGGAGCTGCACACACACACACACACACACTCGCACACACACACACACACTAAGGGCCCCACCAACTTTGCCAACCTCCCGAAGATGGTCGTGTCACCCCAACAGCTGCACACACACACACACACACACACACACACAGGGCCCCACCAACTTTGCCAACCTGCCGAAGATGGGCGTGCCACCCGAGCAGCTGCACACACAAACACACACACACACTCAGGGCACCACCGAATTCGCCAACCTCCTGAAGATGGGCGCGCCACCCCAACAGCTGCACACACACACACACACACACACATGAACACACACACACACGCACACACACATAAACACACACACACACGCAGGGCCCCACCAACTTCGCCAACCTGCTGAAGATGGGCGTGCCACCCGAGGAGCTGCGGCTCGTGGGGCACTGGATCCCGCGGGACCTGGTGGACAACATCGAAAAGGGTGTGTGTGTGTGTGTTTGTGTGCACGTGTGTGTGTGTGTGTGTGTGTGTATGCGGCAGTGCTAGTACAGACATTTCCGGTGCGTGAGGCTTGCGCTCGTGAACCGCTTTGATGTCGGTCGGTCGGTCGGTCGGTCGGTCTGCCTGTCGGTCTGTCTGCCTGCCTGTATCTCTGCCTGTCTGCCTGCCTGTCCGCCCGTCTGTCTGCCTGTCTGTCTTGTCTGTAAGCCTGCCTGTCAGTCTGTCTGCCTGTCTGCCTGCATGCCTGTCTGTATATCTATCTGTCTGTCTGTGCCTGTCTGTCTGTCTGCAGCCCTGGGATTTCCTTCGCACCCTAAACTAGTTCACGACCCCCCCCCTCCCTCGGCGTTGTACGGGTACAACGCTTGTTTTGCCACATTTCGAATGCTCGGCACGAGAGCTGTGGCTGGCTCTCTAGCTGAACGACGCACTCACCCTCCACCCCACTCCCCAATCACCTCCCGTGCAGACTGCGCCGCACGCGTCGCGCGCTGCGGCCGCGGCGCGCCGCTGCGCGTGCTGGTGCCAGTCGGGGGAGCTGGGGCGCAGGTGCGTGTGTGCTCTCTCGCGCGCGCGCTCTCTCGCTCTCGCTCTCTCAATCCCTCGCGCTCTCAATCCCTCGCTGACTCGCTCCCTCGCTCTCTCTCCATCTCTCTCCCGCTTTCTCTGTCTCTCCCCCTCTCTCTCAATTCCTCGCTCACTCCCTCTCTATCATCGCGTGGAGGTTTTAGGGTTTGGAATCAAGGCGCGCCGCTGCGCATGCTGGTGTTGGTCGGGGGCCCTGGGGCGCAGGTGCATGTGTGTGCTCTCTTTCGCTCTCAGTCCCTCCCTCTGTCTCTCTCTAAGTTTCTCTCTCGATCCCTTTCTCTCTCTCCATCCCCCTCTCTCTCTATATATATATGTCCCTCTCTCTCTTTCAATACTTATCTGTCCCTCGCTGTCTCTCTCTCAATCCCCCTCTCCCTCTCTCCCTCCCTCCCTCTCTCTCCCCCCCCCCTCTCTCTCTCGCTCTCGCGTGCGTGCGCTCTTGCTCTCGCTCTCTTAGCGTGGTGGTTTTAGGTGTTGGGGTCAAGGCACGCCGCTGCGCATGCTGTTGCCGGTAAGGAGCGCTGGGGCACAGGTGGGGTTCCGGGGGGGGGGGGTGCTTAACACCCCTAACACACACACACACACACACACACATAGCGGTGTGTGACACATGCACCAACACACGCACCAACACACATATCACACACACACACGCACAGACACACACACACACACACACACACACACACGTGCACACACGCAGCGCAAGTTTGTCTCCGCGCTCGTGGCTGCACTCGCGCCGCGCGTCAAGGCTGGCGACGTGCAGGTTTGTGGGGCGGGCAGTTAGGTTAGGTAGGTGGCTGGTAGGTGGCTGGAAGGTAGGTGGCTGGTGGATGGCTGGAAGGTGGCTGGTTGGTAGGTGGCTGCACTCGCGCCGCGCGACAAGCTGGCGACGCGCAGGTTTGTGCGGCGGGCAGGTGGGGTAGGTAGGTGGCTGGAAGGTTGGGTAGGTAGGTGGCTGGAAGGTGGGGTAGGTAGGTGGCTGGTAGGTAGCTGGCTAGAAGGTGGATGGAAGGTGGATGGTAGGTAGGTGGCTGCACTCGCGCCGCGCGTCAAGGCTGGCGACTTGCAGGTTTGTGGGGCGAACAGGTGGGTAAGGTAGGTGGCTGGTAGGTGGCTGGTAGGTAGGTGGCTGGTAGATAGCTGGAAGGTGGCTGGTAGGTAGGTGGCTGCACTCGCGCCGCGCGACAAGCTGGCGACGCGCAGGTTTGTGCGGCGGGCAGGTGGGGTAGGTAGGTGGCTGGAAGGTTGGGTAGGTAGGTGGCTGGAAGGTGGATGCAAGGTGGATGGTAGGTCGGTGGCTGCACTCGCGCCGCGCGTGAAGGCTGGCGACGTGCAGGTTTGTGGGGCGGGCAGGTGGGTAAGGTAGGTGGCTGGTAGGTGGCTGGAAGGTGGCTGGTAGGTAGGTGGCTGCACTCGCGCCGCGCGTGAAGGCTGGCGACGTGCAGGTTTGTGGGGCGGGCAGATGGGGTAGGTAGGTGGCTGGTAGGTGGCTGGTAGGTAGGTGGCTGGTAGATGGCTGGAAGGTGGATGGTAGGTAGGTGGCTGCACTCGCAGCGCGCGTCAAGCTGGCGACGCGCAGGTTTGTGGGGCGGGCAGGTAGGGTAGGTAGGTGGCTGGAAGGTGGGGTAGGTAGGTGGCTGGTAGGTGGCTGGAAGGTGGATGCAAGGTGGATGGTAGGTCGGTGGCTGCACTCGCGCCGCGCGTCAAGGCTGGCGACGTGCAGGTTTGTGGGGCGGGCAGGTGGGTTAGGTAGGTGGCTGGAAGGTGGGGTAGGTAGGTGGCTGGTAGGTAGCTGGCTAGAAGGTGGATGGAAGGTGGATGGTAGGTCGGTGGCTGCACTCGCGCCGCGCGTCAAGCTGACGACGCGCAGGTTTGTGGGGCGGGCAGGTAGGGTAGGTAGGTGGCTGGAAGGTGGGGTAGGTAGGTGGCTGGTAGGTGGCTGGAAGGTGGATGCAAGGTGGATGGTAGGTCGGTGGCTGCACTCGCGCCGCGCGTCAAGGCTGGCGACGTGCAGGTTTGTGGGGCGGGCAGGTGGGTTAGGTAGGTGGCTGGAAGGTGGGGTAGGTAGGTGGCTGGTAGGTAGCTGGCTAGAAGGTGGATGGAAGGTGGATGGTAGGTCGGTGGCTGCACTCGCGCCGCGCGTCAAGGCTGGCGACGCGCAGGTTTGTGGGGCGGGCAGGTGGGGTAGGTAGGTGGCTGGAAGGTGGGGTAGGTAGGTGGCTGGTAGGTGGATGCAAGGTGGATGGTAGGTCGGTGGCTGCACTCGCGCCGCGCGACAAGCTTGCGACGCGCAGGTTTGTGGGGCGGGCAGGTGGGTTAGGTAGGTGGCTGGAAGGTGGGGTAGGTAGGTGGCTGGTAGGTAGCTGGCTAGAAGGTAGATGGAAGGTGGATGGTAGGTCGGTGGCTGCACTCGCGCCGCGCGTCAAGGCTGGCGACGTGCAGGTTTGTGGGGCGGGCAGGTGGGTTAGGTAGGTGGCTGGTAGGTGGCTGGAAGGTGGCTGGTAGGTAGGGGGCTGGTGGATGGCTGGAAGGTGGCTGGTAGGTAGGTGGCTGCACTCGTGCCGCGCGTCAAGGCTGTCGATGTGTAGGTGTGGGGTGTGTGGCAGGTGGGGTTGGTAGGTGGCTGGAAGGTGGGGCAGGGAGGTGGCTGGTAGGTGGCTGGTAGGTGGCTGGAAGGTGGGGTGGGTAGGTGGCTGGAAGGTGGGGCTTGGCACGCGTCCATGGATATCGTTTCATGGATGGACCGAGGCTGTGTCGTGGGGGCTGGGCTGGCAATGTTCAGGGGTGTGGGACTGACTAGCACCTCTGGGAGGGGGGGGCGGAGCTGGGGTCATGCACACTCAAAAGCCGACCAGATGACGGGTATTTTCACAGGTGCTTGTCCGCAGTGCATCCAACGCTCCCCGCGCCAGCCCCATCGCATTTGTAGTAACCCAAGGGCCTTCCAAGGGCCGGCACCCGAGCAGTGATTTTTTTTTTCGTTTTTTTTTTGGATTACTGGAGCCGTTTGACTAAAAGTTTCTCCATGGCTCCGAAATCCGGCTCCACACGCCGGAAAAAAAAACTGCACCCTGGAGGGCGCTTTGTGAACTGCGGCTGTGGCACCTGTGGGGGGGGGGGGGGGGGGGCATCCACACTCATCCACACTCAAAAGGGGGCACAGTATGGGCAGCAGTGTTCCCGTCAGCCAGCCTGCAACCCACAAACGTGCGTTTTGGGTTGAGATTGGCCACACACACACACACACACGACACAACCACAGCATGCAACACAAGCCTGCGCACACCTCAAGCTTTCATGCCACCTGGACTCAGTCCACACCTCCACAAAACACACACAAAACACACACACACGCACACACAGCGTACACAGCACGCTGCACACAAACACATAGCACACGCGCGCCACCACTCCACACCTGCACACTGCCCACACTTCCCACAGTGCAGCTGTTCCTCACAACACACAAACGCACACATACGCACGAACACGCATGCACACACACACACACACAAGCGCGCATCAGGCACGCGCCACCCCGCCCAACTCCACACCTCCCCACTGCCCACACCTCCCGTACTCCACACATTGCACAGCTGTGGCTCAACGCGGGCGACCACGTCCACATGCGCGACGCGTTCATCGCTCAGCTGGCACAGTGCAAGTGAGTTGGCTGCTGCTCTTGTTGCTGCTGCTCAGCTGTCTATATAATAAACGTTGGTCACCCTTGAACCTGGAGTAACCCCAAAACTTGAAACCTAGGAGTGGGGAGGCCACGTCCACATGCATTCATTGCAGCAGCTTTCAGAGTGCGGGTAGGTCGTTTGTGGATACCTAAAAGGAGAAGAAAACCAGGTGTTCTCAAGGGCCACGCCCCCATGCGCGCCGCATTTGTGCCGGTGCTGTTTTCGTCAAGTACACTGGCAAGCGCCACATGACCCCCTACCCCCTCGAGGCAGTTAGGATATATTTGGGATGCATTACATTAGCTCTCCATTTTGCTCTAGGACTATGCGTTGGCAGGCAGCCGGCTAGTGGCTACCGCCATTCACAAATGATTGTAAGGGCCAGAATTGGAATTGGGTCTAGGTGGTGGTACAAGGACTGGAAGGTATCGTACGGCGCAATGTACTTTATAGTTTGAGTAGCTCACGGCAGCCAAAATTGCTGTTTTCAGCTTCCTAACGTCCCAGAGTTCACGGCAGCCCCGACCCCAAACCATGCTTCACATCCTAGTTCACGGCAAAAAACAACGCACATGGGCACTGCGTGGGCACTGCTCGTTCTGACATGCTTCCTCGGGAGTGCCCCCCTCTTGGTTGATCGCCGCTGCCATGCGACAGGGCACGGGGGTGAGTGAGCGGCAGCGCGGTGCGAGTCCCACACTTTTCTCTTCCCGCTTGGGAGTTCACGGCGCCCCCGGCGCCGAACCCCTGTTCACGGCATTGTTCACGGCAGGCTGCCGTGAACTGCGACATGGAGTACATTGAGCAGTACAGTAGTCTTCGCTGGATAGCCGACGTTTACTTTAACTGTTACTGTTGTTTTTGTCTGGGCTTCCGGGCCACACACCCATCCTCTGGCCAACATACCCACCGACCCACCCACCCTCCACGCACAGCTGTTTGCTGCCCTCGTCGTAGGAGCCCCTCCTCCTTCGCCCACTCTCATCAAGGCTTGACCACGCCATCATTGACTTGGTGGAAAGCGTGCACTCGTTCTGCGACGCGCGCACACCCCGCACGCCCCACCCGTCACACACACACACATGTACACACACACACAGGCGCACACAGGCTCAAATACGCCGTCATTGATTCGAAGGAAAACGTGCACTCGTTCTGCGATGCGCGCTTACCCCACAACCCGCACACACGCACAACACACACACACGCGCACGCACACACACGCACACACACACACACACATGTTCATCCAGGCTCGACCACACTGTCGTTGACACGATGGAGGACGCGTGCACCTGTTCTGCGACGCGCGCATACGCCACAAGCCCCATCACACACACACACACACACACATGCTCATCCAGGCTCGACCACTCTGTCGTTGACACTATGGAGGGCGTGCACGCGTTCTGCGATGCGCGTCGCGCTGGCAAGGAGCCGGACTCAGCTGTGACGCTGTTCGCATTTGAAGCGTGAGTGTCATGTCTTGGGGCAGGGGCCTGGCACGAAGATGACTAGCAGGTGGCTAGTAGGTGGCTAGCAGGTGGCATGTAGGTGGCATGAAGGTGGCTAGTAGGTGGCAAGGGGCCGGCCTCGGCTGTAGCGCTGTTCGCGTTCGAAGCGTGAGTGTCATGTCTTAGGGCAGGGAGCTGGCTAGCAGGTGGCTGGCAGGCGGTTAGCATGTGGCAAGTAGGTGGCTAGCAGGTGGCTAGCAGGCGGTTAGCATGTGGCTAGCAGGTGGCAAGTAGGTGGCTAGCAGGTGGCAAGTAGGTGGCTAGCAGGTGGCAAGCAGGTGGCAAGGAGCTGGCCTCGGCTGTGACACTGTTTGCGTTCAAAGCGTGTCATGTCTTAGGGCAGGGAGCTGGCTAGCAGGTGGCTGTCAGGTGGATAGCAGGTGGCAAGTAGGTGGCTAGCAGGTGGACAGCAGGTGAAAAGCAGGTGGCAAGTAGATGTCTAGCAGGTGGCAAGGAGCCAACCTCGGCTGTGACGCTGTTGGCGTTCGAAGCGTGAGTCTGATGTCTTGGGGCAAGGAACAAGCTCTCTCTCACACTCTCTCTCTGCCTCTCTCTCTGCCTCCCTCTCTGCCTCTCTCTCTCTCTCTCTCTCTCTCTCACTCTCTCTCTGCCTCTCTCTCTGCCTCTCTCTCTCTCTCTCTCTTTCTCGCCGTGTCTCTCTCTCTCTCTCCCTCTTCTGCTGAGAGCCCCTCTTTCTAAATGGATAGATTTATGTTATTGACGATACTTTCCCAAAGTCGCTTCAACCGACATCCTGTGCCTCTCCCTCCCTCTTTGTGTGCGTGTCTACGTGCCGGGCCTTCTGAATCAAGGAACCATCTCTGCTTTCGCAGCTACTTCCCCGCAGTGGCCACCGTCTTGTGACTCTCTCTCTCCTTCTCTGTGTGTGTGTGCGTGCCGGGCCTCTTTATGATTCAAGGAATCCGATGGGATTCTCTCAGGTACTTACTTGGCGGGCGCAGCCATCGACACTCAGTTCCTCTCTCTCTCTCTCTTTCTCTATGTGCTACGAGCATCTCTCTGAATGGACGCATTTCTTCTCATGCCAGGCACCCAAACCCTGAAGTACTGAACCAAGTGTCATCTCCTCCCTTGCAGGTTCTTCCCCGCCGTCGCCGCCACCGGCATCCTGTGCCTTCTCTCTCTTTCTCTCGCCCTCTTTCTCTCTCTGTTTCTCTCCTTCTCTTTCTCTCTGTTTGCTGAGCAGCACCACTGTGCCTCGCTCTCGCTCTCTCGCTCTGTGCCAAAACAATCCTGCTCCTGAATGAATCGAAGAAGCATGCTCTGATGATGCAGGTACTTCCCCGCCGTCGCCTCTCCCTCTGTCTCCATCTCTCTTTCTCTGCATCTCATTCTCTCTTTCTCTTGCTGTTGTTCTCTCTCTTTCTCTCTCTTGTTCTCTCTCTTTCTCTCTCTTTTCTCTCTCTCTCTCTCTCATTCCCTTCGTGCTATGAGCCTCTTTCTGAAACAAAGCAATATGTTCCGATGCATCGCAGCTACTTCCCCGCCGTCGCCGCCACCGACATCCTGTGCCGCGTCACAGACGTGCTCGCGTGCAAGCCATCCGAGCTCGCGTTCTACCCGGTGCGTGTGTGCGTGTGTGTGTGCGTGTGTGTGTGTGCGTGCAAGCCCTCGGAGCTCGCTTCCTACCCGGTGCGTGTGGGTGTGTGGTCGGGTGGGTGGATGGGTGCACGTGTGGTGGTTGTTGATGTGCGTGTGTGTGCGTGCAAGCCCTCGGAGCTCGCGTTATACCCGGTGTGTGTGTGTGTGCGTGCCCAAGCCCATGGATATCCTCTCGTACTAGCGCATATGGCTGGTCACCCGCAGCGAACGAACTAAAGATCCATGGGTGTTTTTGACTTCTGAAAATATTGCCGGGGTGTGTGCTTTAGTTAGCACAGACATGGCTGTAATCAAGGTTGCCAATGCGGTGGGAATTGTAGCGAATGTATCTCTCTCTGTGTGCGTGCAAGCCCTCAGAGCTCGCGTTCGACCCGGTGCGCGAGTGCGAGTGTGTGTGTGTGTGTGCAAGCCCTCGGAGCAAGCGTTCTACCCGGTGCGTGTGTGTGTATGTGTGTGTCAGTGATGCAGTATTTGTTTGTGGTGACGGTCTTGTGACGCGGAACCAGCTCCGCAGGGCCGCTTTGCAGCGATTGGGGCGGTCTTGTGACGCGAAATTGTGAAATTGCCTATTTTCACACTTTGTACACAAGAGCGCGTCGCGATTTGGCAAAGGGCGAAAGGGCAAACAACAACTACGTGCGGGGGCCTGTGCGAGGGCGATTTGGGGGGGGGGAGTGTGGATACCGATTTTCGCACTTTTCGAAGCAATTCTTCGCTGCAGCCCGAATCCCTACGACACCGAGAAACCATCTTCGGGCAGAATCGAAAGGATGACTCGACCCCAAGGAAACCCCTGGTGTGTGCGTGTGTGTGCACCTGTGCTCACGTGCCAACCCTTGGGACTTCTTCCCAGTGCACGCTGGTCATATTGTGGCCCATTATCTGAATTTCTTGCGTTGCTTCTTTGGTTACCTCTGCACATGTAGCAAAAGCGCAGGTACACATGCAGGCCATCACGCATGCGCCCTTGCCCCCTCGTGATTCGCCGCAACGCACCCTCTCAGGCCACAACAACAGCAACAACAACAACAACAGCAACAGAAAACAGCCTGTGGTGCTCAGGTGCCCGATCTCCTGATCCGCCGCGTTGGCTACCACGAGGCGTTCTCAGCGAACCGCACATCAGAGCTTGTATGTACAAGCCTCCCTCCAACCTCCTCACCTCCAGATGATCTCCCCAACAACCTCCCAAAACCCTCCCCACAACCTCCCCACAAACCCTCCTTACATAGGTGCCCAAGCTCGTGATCCGCCGCGTTGACGACCACGGCGCCTTCTCTGCGAACCGCGCATCAGAGCTTGTATGTACAAGCCTCCCTCCAACCTCCTCACAACCTCCAGATGATCTCCCCCAACAACCTCCTCACCCTCCCCACAACCTCCCCACAACCTGCCATACATAGGTGCCCCAGCTCATGATCCGCGGCGTTGACGACCACGAGGCGTTCTCAGCGAACCGCGCATCAGAGCTTGTATGTACAAGCCTCCCTCAAACAACCTCCCAACACCCTCCCCACAACCTCCCCGCAACCTCCTCCTTACATAGGTGCCCAAGCTCATGATCCGCCGCGTGCGAGACCACGACGCTTTCTCTGCGAACCGCGCATCAGAGCTCGTGTGTACAAGCCTCCCTCCAACCTCACCACAACCTCCCCAACAACCTCCCCACACCCTCCCCACAACCTCTCCGCACCCTCCCCACAAACACCACACAGCCTCCCAACAACCTCCCAACAACTTCCCTGACATAGGTGCCCAAGCTCATGTGATCCGCCGCGTGTTGGTGACCACGAGGCATTTTCAGCGAACCGCATCAGAGCTCGTGTGTACAAGCCTCCCTCCAACCTCCCCACAACCTCCCCACAACCTCCCCGCAACCTCCTCCTTACATAGGTGCCCAAGCTCGTGATCCGCCGCGTTGACGACCACGACGCCTTCTCTGCGAACCGCGCATCAGAGCTTGTATGTACAAGCCTCCCTCCAACCTCCTCACAACCTCCAGATGATCTCCCCCAACAACCTCCTCACCCTCCTCACAACCTCCCCACAACCTGCCATACATAGGTGCCCCAGCTCATGATCCGCGGCGTTGTCGACCACGAGGCGTTCTCAGCGAACCGCGCATCAGAGCTTGTATGTACAAGCCTCCCTCAAACACCCTCCCAACACCCTCCCCACAACCTCCCCGCAACCTCCTCCTTACATAGGTGCCCAAGCTCATGATCGGCCGCGTTCGAGACCACGACGCCTTCTCTGCGAACCGCGCATCAGAGCTCGTGTGTACAAGCCTCCCTCCAACCTCCCCACAACCTCCCAACAACCTCCCCACAACCTCCCCCAACAACCTCCCCACAACCTCCTCCTTACATAGGTGCCCAAGCTCATGATCCGCCGCGTTGACGACCACGACGCCTTCTCTGCGAACCGCGCATCAGAGCTCGTGTGTTCCAGCCTCCCTCCAACCTCTTTACACCCTCCACACAACCTCACCACAACCTCCCCAACAACCTCCCCACACCCTCCCCACAACCTCTCCGCACCCTCCCCACAAACACCACACAGCCTCCCAACAACCTTCCAACAACTTCCCTGACATAGGTGCCCAAGCTCATATGATCCGCCGCGTGTTGGTGACCACGAGGCATTTTCAGCGAACCGCATCAGAGCTCGTGTGTACAAGCCTCCCTCCAACCTCCCCACAATCTCCCCACAACCTCCCCGCAACCTCCTCCTTACATAGGTGCCCAAGCTCGTGATCCGCCGCGTTGACGACCACGACGCCTTCTCTGCGAACCGCGCATCAGAGCTCGCGTGTACAAGCCTCCCTCCAACCTCTTTACAACCTCCACACAACCTCACCACAACCTCCCCAACAACCTCCACACACCCTCCCCACAACCTCTCCGCACCCTCCCCACAAACACCACAGCCGCCCAACAGCCTCCCAACAACTTCCCTGACATAGGTGCCCAAGCTCATATGATCCGCCGCGTGTTGGTGAACAGGCATTTTCAGCGAACCGCATCAGAGCTCGTGTGTACAAGCCTCCCCACAACCTCCCCACAACCTCCCCAACAACCTCCCCCCACAACCTCCCCCAAGAACCTCCCCACAATCTCACCTGCACAGGTGCCCAAGCTGATGATCCGCCTCGTTGGCAACTACGAAGCGTTCTCAGCGAACCGCGCATCGGAGCTCATAGGTACAAGCCTCCCTCCAACCTCCCCACAACCTTCACATTAACCTCCCCAACATCCTCCCCACAACCTCCCCCACATCCTCCCCCAACAACCTCCCCACATGCACAGGTTCCCAAGCTCATGATCCGCCGCGTGGGAGACCACGAGCAGTTCTCAGCAAACCGCGCATCAGAGCTGGGGGACGGCACCCAGGAGGCACGGACGACGGAGGACGCGCTGCAGTGGGTGTGGGCCTCACACTGTGTGGGGATTGGGGTGTTTTTTTTTTTTTTTTTTTTAAAAGGTATTACATCAAAGCAACACCTTATGCCGACGCCTAGGCTACAGCAACACGGGGAACAAGGAAACTGGTATTGGTATTTTTGGTAAACCGGAAACCAGAAACCGGTGAGCGACCCAGGAATCGAACCTGGAGCCTTTAGGATTGCAGATAACATCGTTAACCACTAGCCCAAAGGTGTGGGAGTGGGCTGTGGACCGTGTGCATGAGAGCTGGGGGACGGCACTCAGGAGGCACGGACGATGGACGACGCGCTGCGGTGGCTGTGCGCCTCACACTGTGTGGGATTGGGGTGTGGGGTGTGGACCGTGGTGTGAACTGTGCAGCAGAGCTGGGGGACGGCACTCAGGAGGCACGGACGACGGAGGACGCGCTGCGGTGGGTGTGGGTTTCACACTGTGTGGGGATTGGGGTGTAAGAGTGAGGTGGGAACAGTGGTGTGAACCGTGCATCAGAGCTGGGGGACGGCACTCGGGAGGAACGGACGACGAACAACGCGCTGCGGTGGGTGTGGGTTCCACACTGTGTGGGGATTGGGGTGTGGGAGTGGGGTGTGGACCGTGGTGTGACCCGTGCATCGGAGCTGGGGGACAGCACTCGGGAGGCACGGACGACGAACGACGCGCTGCGGTGGGTGTGGGTGTTGGGTGTGGGCGTGGGCCTCACACTGTGTGGGGAGTGTGTGGGGGGGGAGCACCCAAGATGCACGGACGACGGACGACGCGCTGCGGTGGGTAAACGTTTCATACTGTGTGGGGAGTGTGGGGGGGCGAGTACCCAGGAAGCACGGACGACGGACGACGCCCGGCGGTGGGTGTGGGCCTCAAACTGTGTGGAGAGTGTGTGGGGGAGAGGGGGGGGGGAGCACCCAGGAAGCACGGACGACGGAGGACGCGCTGCGGTGGGTGTGGGTTTCACACTGTGTGGGGAGTGGGGTGTAAGAGTGGGGTGTGGACCGTGGTTTGAACTGTGCATCAGAGCTGGGGGACGGCACTAAAGAAGCACGGATGACGGACGATGCGCTGCGGTGGGTGTGCGTTTCACACTGTGTGGAGTGTGTGGTTGGTTGGGGGGAGGGGGGGGCGACTCAGGAGGCACGGACGACGGACGACGCGCTGCGGTGGGTGTGCGTTTCACACTGTGTGGAGAGTGTGTGGGGGGGGGAGTACCCATGAAGCACGAATGACGGACGACGTCCTGCGGTGGGTGTGGGTTCCACACTGTGTGGGGATTGGGGAGGTTGTGGGGAGGTACACACACACACACTCGACGGGCGCCTCACTCTCAAGCAGCATTGTCCAACAGGACACACGCACACACACACACACACACACACAGATTCGGCTCGGTGTAAGAGGACATCCCCGGCTCCCCACTGCTTGTCTCGATGAACGATCGCACACACGCAGGCACACACACACGCACACACACACACACACACACAGATTCGGCTCGGTGTAAGAGGACATCCCCGGCTCCCCACTGCTTGTCTCGATGAACGATCGCACACACGCAGGCACACACACACACGCACACACATGCACACACACACACACACACACGCGCGCACACACATGCGCACACACACACGCGGCAGACGCCACACTCTCAAGCAGCACCGGTGACCGGATACGCACGCACACACACACATACACACACACACACACACTTGCACACACGCACACACACACGCACACGCAGCTTTGTCTCGGTGTTCAAGGACATCCCTGGCTCCCCGCTGCTCGTGTCGATGAACGAGTGCATCGTCGCAAACGTGAAGATCGGCGTGTACGACGGGTGCAAGGAGGCGATTGAGATTGCGCGCTCGATGAGGTGACCGGCGCATGGCCAGCGCAGGGCACTGTGGGGCACGCAGGCGGCTGCACGATCGGATCGCGAGGCTGCACAAGCCCAATGAGCGTTTCCGAGGCGGGCGCAAGGCGGCGATTGAGATTGCGCGCTCAATGAGGTGACCGGCGCATGGCCAGTACAGGGCATTGCGGGGCACGCAGGCGGCTTCGCGATCGGATCGCGAGGCTGCGCAAGCCCGATCAGCGTGTCGGAGGCGGGCGCAAGGAAGCGATTGAGATTGCGCACTCAATGAGGTTACCGACGCATGGCCAGTCATGGCATGGTAGCACATGGACGCGGGCGGCTCCTACGGGGCACTGCAAGGCGCAGGCGGCTGCGAGATCGGATCGAGGCTGCGCAAGCAGCAAGATCGGCAAGCAAGGCCGCGATCGAGATTGTGCGCTTGATGAGGTGACCGGCGCACGGCACATGACACGGGCGGCCCCTGCGTGGCACTGCAAGGCGCAGGCAGCTGCGCGATAGGATCGGGGCTGCGCAAGCAAGCAGCGAGACCGCCGTGCAAGGCTGCGATTGATGATTTGGGGCTGGATGCATTGAGCGCTCGCCAAGGTCTGCGTGTGCGAGGCGGGTGCAAGGTTGCGATTGATGGTTGTGCGATGAGGTGCCCCTCGGTACGCACTCGGACACGGCCATTGCTGAGGGCCACTTTGACACGCAGACTGCTGAGGACAGCCGGGGGGGTTGAGTGTTTTCTACAGGCTGTGCCTCTGCAGACGGTTGTGCAAGAATGCGACGAGACATCTGCAACGAGACTGCGCGGTTGATACGTTGGTGGCAAAAGAGACTGCGCGGGTGCATGGGTTCGAGGCGGTGTGGTGCGACGGTTGTCAAGCAGCGCTGCTTAGTAGACTTGACCGCCGGGTAGACCAGGCAGAATGCATGTGGTGGACAACAAGTAATTCGGGGAAGGACAGCCGCCAAACAGCCAAACAGCAGCAGACGCCGGAGCTGCCACATAGGCCTGGCCCAGAACTCAGAACAGCCGTTTTTCCCCTACCTAAACACGATATACTTAAAAAAAATGCTCTGCTGCGCTTTATGAAGTGTCTTGAGCAGGAATCACTAAACCAGTATTTTTCGAGGCGTCAGCTCAAGGCAAACCGAGTCTACGGTGTTGTTTAGGGGGGAGAAAGTATGCGGCGTGCAGCCGAGGAAGCCCTCAGCCGCAGTCGACAGAGTCGGCCTTCGGAACGACGGAGATTACTTGCAGGTCCCCGCGGTCAACTCGATGTTGGCAGATTGGCATATCTGTTGCACAGAAGGCGCCGCTCATGACGAGGGCCCTGACGAGGCGCCAAATCAGACGCGGCGGCTTAGTCTTCCCTCAGGACTTTGCAGTCCACCAGGGCTGTCAGGGGCGCAAAATCAGAAACGGCAGTGCACCCCATCGGGTCGAGGCTTCGCAGGTTTGCCAACGCTGTCAGGGGCGTCAGATCAGACACCAGGATGCAGTCGGTCATAGTAAGTCTCTGCATGTTCACCATGGCTCCGAGGGGCGCCAGATGAGACACCATCCGACACTCGCTCATGTCAAGGCTCTGGAGCTGCATCATGGACCCCAGAGGCGCCAGATCCGACACGGCGTAGCAGTTGAACACGTTGAGTGTCTGCAAGTTCACCATGGCTGCGAGGGGCGCCAAGTCAGACACCCCGTTGCATTCGCCGATGATAAGTGTCTGCAGCTTCACCATGGATGCGAGGGGCGCCAGGTCAGACACGGCGGTGGATCCATACATTATAAGCGTTTTGAGGTTCACCATGGCTGTGAGGAGCGCCAAATCAGACACAAGGTTGCAAAAGAACATCTGAAGTGTCTGCAGGTTCACCATGGCTCCGAGGGGCGCCAGATCAGACACACAGTTGCAGCCGATCATGTTGAGGCTCTGCATCTTCACCATGCCTGCGAGGGGCGCCAAATCAGACACACAGCGGCAGTGCGTCATGTCGAGGCTCTGCAGCTTCACCATGCCTGCGAGGGGCGCCAGATCAGACACCATCAGGCAATCGCTTACGTCAAGGTCTTGCAGGTTCACCATGGCTCTGAGAAACGCCAGATCAGACACGGCGTCAGACGGACAAGTGGAGGCTCTGCATCTTCACCATGCCTGCGAGGGGCGCCAGATCAGACACCATTTGACAATTGCTGATGCTGATGTCAAGGCTCTGCAGGTTCACCATGACTGCGAGGGGCGCCAGATCAGACACGGCGTAGCAGCTGGACAAGTGGAGTGTCTGCAGGTTCGCCATGACCGCGAGGGGCGCCAGATCAGACACACAGCTGCAGTGCGTCATGTCGAGGCTCTGCAGCTTCACCATGCTTGCGAGGGGCGCCAGAGCAGACACACGGTTGCAGTGGCGCAGGCTGAGGCCCTGAAGCTTCACCAGGGCTCCGAGGGGCGCCAGATCAGACACAACACAGCTTGTCATCTCCAGGCGTTGCAGCTGCGCTCCGGTTGGCAGTGCGGTGATGTCGACGAGTGGCAAATCGTCATCTGCTTGAAGTTCCAGGTCCTCCAACTTACTGCACGCTCACAGAAGCGCAGCCATCTGGTCAGGCAGAGCTGTATCGCTGGCTGGAGCGAGCATGCTCAGTTGGGTGAGCCAGGGCGCGGCGCTGGCGACGGCCAGGTAGTCTGCGGCGTCCTCCTGCACGGCGCACACATATACATAGCGGTGGGGGTTGGCCCATGCACCATCACCACGCAGAGCCATCCACTCACGCTCCAAGTGGAGGAGGGATTCTAGGGCGCGTGCATGCACGCCATGCATGGCAATGCATGGCATCCGTCGCTCTCACCAGATCCAGGATCAGGCGCAGCGACTGCAGCCGAGGAAAGAAGGCGCCAGGCTCGGGCGTCTCCACCAGCATGCCACGCAGGTACGCCATCGAACAAAGCGTCAGCGTGTGCAGCCAGACAGGCGAGCGCATGTGGCGGGGGAGAGCAATGGCGCGCAGCCGATGTCCGGCTCCTACAGGCAGACAGCCTGCCCATCCACAGCGTCTCGCATGATCTTGCTGCACAAGCGCAGGGCGCGCCTGTCGTCGGTGTCGAGGCGGGGCCACAGAGCGCGTAGCACATCGATGTCACAAAGCGAAGCGCACGCGTCCTCGTCCTCGTGCTGCATCTCGTGCTGCATGCTCGTGCTGCTATAGCAGCTGTTTGATACAGATAAGTTCGGACATATAAATTCGGACAACTGTACACACACACACACACACACACACACACACACACCAGCTGTGTTTGACACACCCGCACCCCCCCACACACACAAATTGCAGCACGCAGAGGCAAGTCCTGCAGCAGCAGCAACAAGACGCCCCGTACATGTATGTATACAGCACGACAACCAGGACCGCCACAACCACGCGTCGCCGACGCCGGCGAACATCCTACCACAGCACACCACTCCCCACAGGCACCTGCTACAGGAGCTCCGCTCCTGCAGCATCACCGATTCATCGACCCATCCAGAGGACCACCTGACAAACACACGGAGGGACTGCACCGGGCCCCACATCGTGGGCAGGATCCCAGGTCAGTATGGGTCCCCTTGCGACTACGCCCAAGGCAGGAGAGTTCATGCAGAGGACCACCTCAACACACACAGAGGGGCTGAACCGAGCCCCATATCATGGGGCAGGGCACCAAACCTGTATGGGTCCTCACGGCTACGCCGTGGCAGGAGAGTTTTACAATCCACTGCCGGCGGTCACACGTTCGGTTCCAAAACTCCAGCGGGACTTGAGAGCAGGCACGAGGCCCACCAAAAAGGTCAAGCTACAAAAGTAGCCCAAGGAAGCGGCCAACCATGAAGTGGCGGGCACCAAGCAAGCAGCACCACAGTGCAGGCTCCGTACCCAACCCCTCCTGTGGCCAGAGGGCGGGCCCAGGCAAGGCTGGTGCCACCAGGCACAGTGTGACCGACCTGCAGGGTTCTGCTCCAGATCGCAAGCACAGCAGTTACAACCTGAGCCACTTGTGTCACTTTACGCTTCTCTAGTTTGCAGCTCGTCTCTTCTCGGACAGAGGAATGGGCACAAGGGGCATGCATGTGCCCGTACTACACTCAGCCCAAGCAATTTAAATGTGTTCAAAGGAATGTCGCCATTGCGGGCGATCGATAAGAAATGCTGCTGCTACACTCACATCCAGCCCGCGGTCGAGCTCGCCGCACCTACACAAATGCACTCCTGGGAGGGGTGCTGTTTGGATTGCTTGGGCCGGCCGCGCAAAAAACAAGGTGTGCGCCATTTGATGTTTGCGCATGGGGGGTGCAAGGGTGCCACGTCACGAGCGGCGGGGGGGGGGGCCAGGCGGCCAGCTCCGGTACTTCCTCGCGGATGCTCCCGCGTCATCCTGTGTTTGCTGTGCCTGCAGCTCCTGCGTCTGCTGCACCTGCGCCTGCTCGTCGCCTGTCCCCGGCGCCTGCACCGGGTCCTCGCCCGTCCCCTGCAACACTGTACCCTCCTGCTGTCCCTGCTCCTGCACTGTCCCACCGCTCACTTGCGCCTCTGTGTTCTCCGCCATCTCCACAGCGTCCGCAAATGCCTGGAAGCGCGGTGCCGGGGGAGGCGGGGGTGGGGGGCGTGGTGGCCGCGGCGGCGGGCGCGGACGAGGTGAGGGAGGCCGCAGTGAGCGCGGTGACGGTGGGAGCGGAGCGGGCGGTGGTGGCAGGGGGGAGGGGGCGGTGGGGCGGGCAAGGGGGGTGGAGAGGGAGAGGGGGGCGGGGGGGAAGGGGGGGGCGAGGGAGGAGGGGTGAGGGGTGGGAGGGCGAGGGGGGAGGGAGCGGAGGGGAGGGGCGGGGGGGAGGTGGCGGGGAGGCGGGCTTGGGGAGGGCGGCGGAGCGGGGACGGCGGTGGGCTGGGGGGGCGGGAGGGTTGAGGGGCGGCGGAGCGGGGAAGGGAGGGGGACGGAGGAGACGGCGGTACGGGGATGGGCGGCGGGGAGCTGGGCTTGGGGGGGGGAGGGGGAGGGGGTGGCGGGGAGGGGAGGAGGCTGAGGGGCGGGCGAGGCGGCGACGGCGGAGGCGACGGTGGGAGCGGGCTCGGGGGGGGAGACGGCGGGGACGGCGGAGGCGACGGTGGCAGCGGGCTCGGGGGAGGTGGCGACGGGGCCGGGGGGGGCGACGGCGGCAGCGGGCTTGGGGGGGGAGACGACGGGGACGGGAGGGGCGACGGTCTCGGTGGCAGAGGCGACGCCACCTCGACGTCAGCCTGCGTGGCGTTGCCCGCGCCGCCGCCCGTCGGGCTCACCGGGGCCACGTCGTCGCCGCTGACGTCGTCGTCCCCTGTCTGCGGCAGCAGGCGAGGCGCCGGCCGCGGGTGGGGCAGCGGGATCAGGGGCGGCGCAGGCGCGGCTGGGACGGACGCGTTGGCTCCGGGCCCGGTGCCGTCGCCATTGAAGGGGTCGTTCGACAAGAAGCGCGCGCACGCGGGGTCGTCCTCGTCCGCGGCCCCGTTGCAGTCGTTGTCAACGCCGTCGTGGCAGCTGCCCGCCGTGTCCCCCTCGCGCCCGCCGCTCGCGCCGTCTTGCCGGCACACCCACACCCACGCGTCTGTGTCCCCGCCCTGAAGCAGCGTCACCACGAGGCCGGTGCCGAAGCGGTCGTCGACCCACGACGCCAAGGGGTCACCCGGGTCTGCCAGCCCGCCCGCCCCGGGGTTGACGTTGCGGCTGATGAAGCCGCGGAAGGTTGACTCGCCGCCAAACGACTGCACGGTGCCGTCGTACTCGTGGACGAGGAGGCCGTCGATGTAGCCGGGCTGGGTCACGTCGTACCTTTGGTGGGTGGCAGAAAATGTGGTTTCAGAAGGATTGGGGGGCAGGGCAGGGAAGGGGGGGGACAACTGGACGGTCCCTTCTAACACGTGGACGAGGAGGTTGTCGATGTAGCATGACTGAGTTACGTTGTACCTGTGGTGGGTTGCAGAAAAAATGGGTTTAGAAGGATTGGGGGGCAGGGCAGGGAAGGGGGGGGACAACTGCACCGTTCCGTCGTTCTCATGGATGAGGAGGCCGTCGATGTAGCCTGGCTGGGTCACGTCGTACCTGTAGTTGTGCGAGGGTACGTGTGTGTGTCAGATGGGGGTCTGGAAGGCAGGGCCAGGGTTGGGAAGGGGGGGGGGTCTAGTGGACGAGCAGGCCGTCGATGGACCGGGGCTGGGTCATGTTGTACGTTGTACCTTGGGTTTGTGAGGGCCTCAAGGGGGAGGATTGCGAGACAGGGCAGGGACCGGGCAGGGAGGGGAGAGAAAGGGGGCGCTGTGCTTGTGCGAGGAGGCCATCAATAAAGCCAGGCTGAGTCACATCGTGCCTTTGGTTTGTGAGGTGGGAGAAGAGAGGGGGACGGTCAGAATCTGGGAGGGCCTCAAGGGTGAGAACTGGGGGACAGGGCAGGGGCCGGGCAGGGAGGGGAGAGAAAGGGGGCGCTGTGCTTGTGCGAGGAGGCCATCAATAAAGCCAGGCTGAGTCACATCGTGCCTTTGGTTTGTGAGGTGGGAGAAGAGAGGGGGACGGTCAGAATCTGGGAGGGCCTCAAGGGTGAGAACTGGGGGACAGGGCAGGGGCCGGGCAGGGAGGGGAGAGAAAGGGGGCGCTGTGCTTGTGCGAGGAGGCCATCAATAAAGCCAGGCTGAGTCACATCGTGCCTTTGGTTTGTGAGGTGGGAGAAGAGAGGGGGACGGTCAGAATCTGGGAGGGCCTCAAGGGTGAGAACTGGGGGACAGGGCAGGGGCCGGTAGGGAGGGGAGAGAAAGGGGGCGTTGTGCTTGTGCGAGGAGGCCATCAATAAAGCCAGGCTGAGTCACATCGTGCCTTTGGTTTGTGAGGTGGGAGAAGAGAGGGGGACAGTCAGAATCTGGGAGGGCCTCAAGGGTGAGGATTTAAAGGGAGGGCAAGGAGGGGGGGTCAGCTCCCCCGCCCATAAAAAGTTTTTTTTGTCAGTTACAACTAGGCGGTACGCCCCCACTCGCAGACTGACAGTTAGGCGGAACGACACAAAGATGTTGCTCTTGGTTGTTGCACCGCCCCAGTCAGTTGTGTCAGTTTCCAAATGAAGACAAGTTTTTTCAGTTACAACTCAGCAATACGCCCTGTGTACGCCCCAACTCACCGACTGTCAGTTAGGCGGTACGACACAAGGATGTTGCTCTTGGTTGTTGCACCGCCCCAGTCAGTTGTCTCATTTCCCCCCCCCCAAACCAAGTTTATGTCAGTTACAGCTCAACGGTACGCCCTGGGTGCGCCCCAACTCACCGACTGTCAGTTAGGCGGTATGACACAAGGATGTTGCTCTTGGTTGTTGCACCGCCCCAGTCAGTTGTCTCATTTCCCCAGCCCCAAAACAAGTTTTTTTCAGTTACAACTCAGCGGTACGCCCTGTGTACGCCCCAACTCACCGACTGTCAGTTAGGCGGTACGACACAAAGATGTTGCTCTTGCATGTTGCACCGCCCCAATCAGTTGTCAGTTTCCCAACAAAAAAAAAGGCCAGTTACAACTCAGCGGTATGCCCTGTGTACGCCCCAACTCACCGACTGTCTTGGTTGTTGCGCCAGTCCCAGTCAGTTGTCTCTGTTTCCCCCCACAAAACAAGTTTTTGTCAGTTGCAACCTGGCGGTATGCCCCAACTCACCGACTGTCAGTTAGGCGGTACGACACAAAGATGTTGCTCTTGGTTGTTGCGCCAGTCCAGTCGGATGTGATTGCTGCGAATGAAGCGGGGGTCTCGCCCTGTGCAGGAAGCTTCATTGTGACGCCAGCTGTGTGTATGTGTGTGCGTGTGTGCGTGTGTGTGTGTGCGTGCGTGTGTTTGTGTGTTTATGTGTGTGTGGGGGGGATCGAGCAGTGCCATGATCTGCTGTGTTTGTGGTGCCATCGGTCGTGACTGTTGCAAGCAAACGATGCGGAGGTTTATCCCTGTGTGGGCAGCTTCATTGTGATGCCGGCTGCGTGCATGTTTTTTTGTGTGTGTGTGTGTGTGAGCCACACACACACAAATACACACACAAACGCACACAAACACACATACACACACACACACGCACACACACACGCCTTGCCACACACACACACACCTCCAGGAGTGAGCGCGCTCCCATCTAGCGTGACCACTGTTGTGGACCACCCCATGTGCCACTGATCGGGTGCGTTGACGCATCACACACAAACACACACACACACATAAAACACACACGTGCACACACACACACACATAACACACACACACACACACACATGTACACACACGCACCTCCCGGCGTTAGCACGCTTCCATCTAGCGTGACCACAGCAGTGGACCACCCCATGTGCCACTGATCGGGTGCGTTGAAGCATCACACACACACACACACATGTGCATGCACACACACGCACATGCACAAACACACGCGCACACACACACACACACGTACACACACACCTCCTGGCATCAGTGCGCTTCCATCTAGCATTACAACTGCTGTGGACCACCCCATGTGCCACTGATTGGTTGCGTTGATGCATCACACACACACATGTTCATGCACATGCACACACACACACACACGCATTTACACACACACCTCCCGGTGTCAGCACGCTTCCATCTAGCGTGACCACTGCTGTCGACCACCCCAGTTGCCACTGATTGGGTGCGCTGAAGCATCACACACAAACACACACACACACACAAACATGTTCATGCACACACACATGTACACACACACAGATGCACACACACACACACACACACGCACTTTCAGGAGTGAGCACGCTCCCATCTAGCGTGACCACAGCAGTGGACCACCCCGTTTGCCACTGGTTGGGTGCGTTGATGCATCACACACACACACACACACACACACATGTTCATGCACACACACGCGCACGCACACACACACACACACACACATGCAAACACACACACACACACACACATAAAACACACGCACCTCCCGGAGTCAGCACGCTTCCATCTAGCGTGACCACAGCAGTGGACCACCCCATTTGCCACTGATTTGGCGCGTTGAAGCATCGGTCGGAGCAGCAGTAGCCCATCGCTGAGGACCAGTCACCATGGTGCGCCTGGTGTGTGTGTGTGTGTGTGTGTGTGCACCGGCTGTATTTTTGTGGCCAGGTAAAGGTCACTGGTCGGAGCAGTAGTAGCCCATCGCTGAGGACCAGTCCCCGTGGTGCGCCTGGTGTGTCTGTGTGTGTGTGTGTATGTGCACACATGTGTGTGTGCGTGTGCGTGTGCGTGTGCGTGTGCGTGTGCGTGTGCGTGTGCGTGTGCGTGTGTGCATATGTGTGTGTGTGCACGTGCGTGTGTGTGTGTGTGTGCGCGTAAGCATCGGCTGTTTTGTTGTGGCCATTTGAAGGCCATGTGAAGGTCAGTGGTTAGAGCAGCAGTAGCCCATCGCTGAGGGTCAGCTGCTGTGGTGCGCCTGGTGCATGTGTGTGTGTGTGTGTGCATGTGAGTGTGTGTGCCTGTGTGTGTGTGTGTGTGTGCAGGCATCAGCTGTTTTGATGTGGCCGGGTGGAAAAGGGCAGGCATCACAGTGCATCATAGCACAGCACAGCACAGCACAGCACAGCGCATCACAGCGCATCACAGCGCATCACAGCGCATCACAGTGCAGCGCAGCACATCGCATCAAAGCGCAGCGCAGCACAGCGCAGCACAGCATACATGCCTTTCCGCACACACATGTCCGCAGACACCCGCCCAAACCCACATACACCTTATTGCCTCCTGCCGGCATTTGCAAGCTTGTGTGCACACACACACACAGAGAGAGAGAGAGAGAAATACGTTACAGTTCCCACCGCTCGGGCAACCTAGATAACGGCTCTTGCCAGTGCTAAAGCACCCCCGGCAATCGTTTCATGAGTCGAGGACCCTTGGATCTTAAGTTCGTTCAGTGGCAGGTGACCAACCATACGCGCTTGTACAAGAGGATATCCGTGGGCTTGGGGTTGTTTGCGGGATCCGAAAAACTGTCATCAGAAACTGTCAATTGTGATTTTGCTGCGTGAGGTTACAGTTGTGGGGCTGATCCGGCCTCAGCTGCCCCGCGGCAGATGCTGTCCCACAGGTGTGGAAACCTAGCTAGGGTGGTCCACTTGGGAGGGAGCCTCCTGGCCTCCAGGATGGCGGCAAGCTCAGCACACACACACACACACACACGCGCGCGCGCGCACACACACACACACACACACAGTAACAGTAACACGGGGTTTCCAGCTAAGCAGGCTACTCTTCTACTAGAGACACCCGCCGATACTCCAGCACACTTAAGAACTAGAGTACCGCCGGCTCCCGGCCGATAGACTACCGCTCCCGCCGGCTAGACGACCCCAAACAGCGGTCTCTGAGAGACATGTCTGGCAAGGAGCATATAGGAGAGGACCTTCCTCAGGGTCACAGTAGTGGCCTTGTGGCCAGTCAAGCCGGCAGAGCCGACTGGCGCTGACTGGAACGGTCCCCGCCTGGCAGTGCATGGCTGTCCAGCTCTCGTTTGCATGGGGCTCAGCCGGCGCCCCATGCCTCATGCATGGCCAGGTCCCACCCTCCAGGGATGCATGGACGACAGAGTTGTCATGGAGGCTGCCTGAAGACCTTCCAACGCCAGTCACTGGCAGACGAGCGACCCCGAGGATGAGCGCGGTGACAAACGCTGCGATTGGTGAAGCAGATTCACTCTGTGTTGCCTCGGCGGTCGCCACCGCTGAAGCCGTGATGGTAGCCCGCCTCCACGGGCAGCCATCTTGACCAATGTCCAGCATGCATTGACGGGCGCCAGCTCCTCCGCTCGTCAATCAACTCGTCGAGATCGGTGCCGCATGGCATCCTGCATTGGGGGAGGATAAGGGCCGCTTCCCAGCACGGGCCGCGGCAGCGCCGCGGCTACTCGCCCAGCCCTGGCAGCTCCGAGCAAGTCGCTCTTGTAGTGTTCCACCAAGGGGCAGTCTAGCAGGAGCCGGGCCAGTCGTATTTTACCCCGCTCGTCAGCGGCACGGAGATCCTAGTCACCAGCAGCGCCGCATTGCTGGGTCCAGGGCTCGGCGACGAGAATGCGCCTCCGTAAATTGAGCCCCCCCCCCACACACACACACACCTTATCATCGCTGTCCGCCGACACAAACGTGCTTGCGTGTCCCAACCGGTAGTTGTGCCCGATCTCGTGCAGATATAGCTGCCTGTGTGTGTGTGTGTGTGTGTGAGTGTGTTTGAGCGCGTGCATGTATGTGTGTGTGTGTGTGCGCGTGTGTACATGTGTGCTTGTGTGTGTGTGTGTGCGTATCCCAGGCGGTAGTTGTGTCTGATCTTGTGCAGATACAACTGCCTGCGTGTGTGTGTGTGTGTGTGTGTGTGTGTGTTTGGATCTCTTGGATCTCTTGGGTCTCTTGGGTCTCTTGGTTTCTTGGATCCGATGTCCTCTAGGCCTGCCTACCCCCGACTATCGCCCCATGGAATTAATCGGCCCATGGGAAGGTGATACGCCGCGATTGAAGTTGAAGTTGGTTGGCCAGAATGGCAAGCCAAGTTGATGTTGAAGTTGGTTGGCCAGAGTGGCAGCCCCCCCCCCCGCCCCCCCCAAACCAAGGATACTATCCACCCGTTTCAGACGCTGGTTGGTCAC